>JBAMMX010000027.1:12182526-12575026 GCA_037126225.1 Dillenia turbinata | reverse complement strand
TAAAATTTTCTTTAGACAAAAAAATGTTCTTTGAAGGAAAAAGTAAAGTCGAAAGGAATTTATGTTTGAGGATTGTGGCATGACCCAAAAAAGAAAAGAGACAAAAGTGACTAAATGACTAGAAAATATTTACGAAAAATGATGATTTGTTAATGAATTTTTAAATACAAAAAGTAATTTCTATTTATTGGCTTACCTTTTTTTTTTTTTTGGTTGGCTTACTTTCATCAAAGAAATCCACCATTTATTAGACATTTTCATTGGGGTCTCCTCTGAAAAGAAAATTATTTTAATTTTCTGTCAATAGCCCTAAAGCTTTAATTTATAGTAAATTTTTAAAATTCATTTTTGTTTAAATAAATATTATATATCTACCATGTATAACTTAAATAAATCTATTATATAATATTTTAATAGATAGATTATGCTAACATTTTATAATTGTAATTGGTTATTTTTGGTGGACGTCAAAATTTTATTTCAAATTACAAAATGTATTTTGAATGATAGTTTTAAGAACAAAAAATTAGAGAATAAAAAATCTTTATAGATATAATTTTTAATATTATATGTATATATATTTTATAAAATTTTATGAGACAACCGACACCAAAATCGCCTAGCCCTACAGTTTTTCCCATAAATATATAGTTTTATTTTCTTTGTTCCCTAGTATTAGTTAAAATCTTAGTTTTAAAGTTAAAAAATTAAATACTTTATTATTTTGGATAACTTTTAAATTATTTTTTATCACAAAAGATTATTCGTTATCAATATTTTAAAATTATTTTTATCAAGGGAATTTGATTGTCTGATGCTAACATGGTTATTAAATTACTTTAACAAAATTAATTTAAAATAATTTTAATTTAAGAATTATTTATATTTTTAATTTTATAATTAAGATTTTGTATTTAGAAAAGAAATGAAAGATTTTTTTTTAAGATTTTTGTGTTGGAGCGCGGTCGAAATTGGAAATAGTCTTAACACGCGCCATAGAAGAGAGTGGGGCAAGTGAGGGCATAAGGTGGAAGGACCCCGTCTGGTCCCCACAAGTGATTCCTTTTTGTCAATGCCACTGTTCCCTTGCACTTTGGAAAACAAGTGTCACTACTTTCTCTCAATTCTACTACCCCAACTTCCCTTCCCAAACTGCCCTAGATACCATCCCTCTCTCTCTCTCTCTCTCTCTCTCCCTTTTTATTAAAGACAGAGTTCATAAAGGGCCTGTTCTCTCCCGGGGTATCTCTTGCTTTATCTTCAAATGCCCATCTAAAAAAAACCCAAGGTACGTAAGCTGCC
The DNA here is from genome assembly GCA_037126225.1 of Dillenia turbinata. Lineage (NCBI taxonomy): Eukaryota > Viridiplantae > Streptophyta > Magnoliopsida > Dilleniales > Dilleniaceae > Dillenia > Dillenia turbinata. The sequence continues at coordinate 12,573,724 of JBAMMX010000027.1, read as the reverse complement.
ACCGTATTCTTCATCTTATTATTATTTTGTTGCAATGACCGACTGGTTGGGTTAATGTTACTTATAGACCGAGACTGAAATTGTCAAAGGTTTCGGATTCTGCTATGTTGTTCCAACTCCAAAATCAAATTCTGGGGTTTTAGTATCTTAGGGTTTTGATTCAATGGAAGAGGATAAAAGGGTGTTTTTGTGTTGGCTTGGCGACTGTTTTCAAATGGGATGTTGAGTTTGGTGAAGGTTGGTTTTCTGGGTGCGCCCAGAATGATCTGTTCAATGTCAGAGAGCAGAAGAGGGCATCATAGTTGGTCTATGGAGCATACTAAACATACTCATCTCAAGATGTCTTGGATTCACCCCCAAATCAAGCAGAAAGATGTGAACTCTGCTTATCCAACGCCATATCTTGCTACTTTTGCTAGAGACTCTATACCACCAACATCAACATCAACATCTTCACCCTCTTCATTTTCATCTGGTACTAAAATTAGTCCAGCTGTTCTTTTTATCATAGTTATATTAGCTGTTTTGTTTTTCATATCTGGGCTTCTTCACTTGCTTGTTAGATTTCTTATAAAGCACCCATCTTCCTCGTCAGCATCTCAATCTAACACCTCCCCAGAAATTTCTGGGTCTGATGCCCTTCAGAGACAATTGCAGCAGTTATTTCATATTCATGACTCTGGTCTTGATCAGGCTTTCATAGATGCCCTTCCTGTTTTCTTGTATAAGGAGATAGTGGGTCTAAAAGAGCCATTTGATTGTGCTGTTTGTTTGTGTGAATTCACTGAGAAGGACAAGTTGAGATTGCTGCCTATGTGTAGCCATGCTTTTCACATCAACTGTATAGACACTTGGCTTTTGTCAAATTCAACTTGCCCCCTTTGTAGAGGGACTCTTTTTTCTCATGGGTTTGCCATGGAAAACCCAATGTTTGACTATGATGACATGAGAGATGAGGATGGGCACGTTGTTCATGGAGAAAATGTTTTCTCTTTAGGCCCAAAGACAGTGGTGGATATCGAAGAAGCCCTGGTTGAATCTGGGGCTTTACCTGTGAGGTTAGGTAAGTTCAGAAAGTTGAATGATGGAGGTGTGGAGGCGGGAGGAGGTGAGACAAGTAGCAGTAAATTAGATGCTAGAAGGTGTTATTCGATGGGTTCATATCAGTATGTGGTTGGTGATTCAGATTTGAGGGTGACCTTAGGGCAGTACAGTAATGGTGGTGGTGATGTAAGGCTGGTGAAAGAGGCAGGACATAACGGGGATTCTTCTGTTGATAGGGATGTGGAAGGGAAGAAAATTATGGCTGGGGCTAAAGGTGATAGCTTTTCTGTTTCCAAGATTTGGCTTTGGTCAAAGAAGAGCAAATTTCCAAACTCATCAACCCAGATGGATGCTCTTTCTTCTGTAAACATGAATTTGCCATGGACTGAAAGAAAACAAGGAGGGTGAAACGAATTCTTTTTCTTTTGTTTATTCCTTTTTGTTCCATGATTGATTACTAATGGATTAATTAATCAAAAGCTCTTCCAATGTTTGTCTAGATCCTCCTTTTTTCATATATTGGAATGCTAATTTCAGGTGGCTTTAGAATGCATTATGGAAATGTAGCATTTTCTTGCTCACTGATCACTATCCTTTACCTTTACCTTTATTCTTATGTATGTTTTTCTAGAGCAATTTCTTGGTTGAATTGAAGTTTTAGTGCCCCATTTCCGAATCTATCCTGTTGTGAAGATAATATGACAATCTTTGCTGCTTTTGGCTGTCATTTCAGTGGTTACAAGTGCAGTCTCCTTAGTAAATTTGCAGATCTATTTGATTGACTCTGCTAGTATAGACTGCATAAAGCATTCATACAGCATTTAAAACTTTTTCCCTCCCATCACTATATAGATCATTTCATGCGTGAGAGATTTTTTTTACCAGTCATTTCCTTAAATGTCCTTTTAAGTGTTTCTCGATGTGAAAAAAAAAAGGGGACCATGGGTCCATTTTCTTTTTCTTTTCTTGACTTTCAGTAGCTTTATTTGTTTGTTTGTTTTTTTTTTTTTTTTTTTTTTGGGCACTCCCTTACCCTTGCCTTTCTTTTATGATCCTTTTGGGGTAATGCGTGCATAATCTTTTGAATGAGGGTCTGTCATCTTCTTGGCTGAGCAGTGGTGGTGGGATCCATGAAAGTAGTGTGACAGAATTTCTCATTCTAGTGAAGAGAACCTTGATTCAAACCTTGGCTGTATTGGCTGCTTGTGGGTTGTTACTTGCCCTGCCCATGTGGTCATGTGGAAATTGATCTAATGTTAATATGCTATAAGGTTGAGATCCAACGCTCCATAGTATATGAAGTTCCCTTAGGTTTTCATAGGGTGGATTGGTGGGTGAAGCACAAACATAATTAGATATGCAGAAACATCCCGAATCGAACCAATGGAAGATAATTTCTTCTTTTAGTTTTAACACAAACGCGAAGCTTGTTGAATTAGCTGTCGCGGTCAAATGTTACAAGTGTACATTATAAAAGCCTTTAGTATAGGATTGTAAGAGATGCATTTGTCTCTAACATCGGACTTGTTAATTATTTTCCCTTGTTTTGTTCCATGCCCTTTTGACATTTTTTGTATCGTTTGGCTGCTTGGAAATTTGGGTGGTCGGTGCAATGTCTCATCAGACCAAAGTTAACCAACCCCACTAAGGAAGTGGACTAAACTAGAAAGTCCAAAAGGAAATGAGTGTGATCTTTACATCCAACATTAGACTCTACTTGCTGCTTTTGTCAATCTCCCAAAGTGATTGCAACAGCACCGCATACAGTAGTAATAGGATTGTACCAACATGGTGTACCATTGTCCTGTGAGTACTGTGGTTGGGCACTAAACTCTTTTAATAACATAGGTAGGTCAAGTACCATATAAGATTTTGTATTGAGAAGTTCATCTATTCTCAGTTAATCCCAACTTTAACTTTCCGGGCAAGAGCTAAATCTTTTAAATTTGTCATTAAATCCATGACAACTTCCATAGAAGCCTTTAATATAAAATGAATGAGGAAATCAGGGGAGACACTCGGATACATGAAAAGATTGCCGGCCAGAGGATGACCAAAAGATGGCTTCAAAGTAGAAATAAAACTGTAACAACCAAAAAAAAAAAAAAACATTGAGTTTGAGGGGATCCCACCTCAAACTATAAGGAAATTGCCAACCAGAGATTGCATCAAGCTGGTTTGAAAAAAAGTATCAACTTCATATGGTGGTTTTACTTTCAAAAGTTGCATCAAGTGCAGTGCACCATTCGGGGATCCCTTCCCACCAATTCAACTTAATCCTAATACCACGCCTTGAACTTTCCACCCCCAATGTTTATCAGATATGAAAAAGTACTCCATCCATGACAACAACGTACCCTCATGCTCATCCATTATTATTTGACAAAATATTAAAAGTAACCGAAGAAAGAGACAACTAATGGTAATCCAACTGCGCTTCTGACAAACCTGACTCCCAACTTTTCTCATTCAAAAAAATAATGAATATTCAATAATAAAATAAATTCATGATCACCACCCACAAAATATAAATAAATTTATATATCAATAATTATAACACTCCGAATCCCAACTATGGTCATGGCCATTTTTGGCCACCAACTGAGAATTCTCCTTCTTAGTATTTTTCAGTTAGGGAATCTAAGAAAGAAAAGAAAAAATAATAATAAAATAAAATAATTACTATCCTTTCTTTATTAAAAAAAAAATGCCATCGAAAATCACAACCACAACCCGGCCGGATGCCAAATTTGAGGATTTTTTCCTTATAATGTCAATTGTATATCTGATGACACCTTTCTGCCGCACCCTACCACAACTGATCCCCCCCACCCCCGGGGAAAAAAAAAATCATCAACATTTCTCCTTACTAAAATAGAAAATTTTAATTCGCATCTAGAGAAAAAAAAGAAAAAAGGTAATGTCAAAAGGGTAAATAAGGTGAGACAGCAGAGCAGATCAAAAATTGTGACGGTCGAGATTCACTGACAAAAATAGTCAAACCATCGAACGGTCTTCATCTCAATTCCATTGGGCCCACACATGTGCAACTCCGCGTACGTTATCATCCGCGGCGCAGTAGTGACGTAAGCATAACCAAAACCGTTTCCAGGTCTCTCTCTCGGGGGCCGGTCACGTGAAGGACGGACCGTCCTTGCCCAAATCCATCGAGCTCTTGGCCGAAGCAGGAATCGAAGCGTATCTCGACGAGAAATTCCGGTAAACGTAATTGTCGTCGTCGAGATTACCATTTTGGCCCTCGTCGAAGTTGAGGGCGTAACTGAGAGGATCGTACTGGAACTTGCCGCCGTGTTTTCCACCGACGATGCCGGTACTCTTTCGGAACCGCCGTATGAAAGTCTTCCACTTCGGCCCCGCGACGATCTCTGACCACTCCCGAATCTTCTTCAAAGCGTTCAATCCTATGCTCCACCACTTCTCGTCGTCGTCGATTGTGGAACTGTTGGCGTTGTTGTGATCGGCGAATGAGATTCGCTCCCACCAGAATGATCCTCCGGCGGAAGATGGTCGGCCAGATCCCAAGCACGGTGTCCAGAAGCAGCAGCCTCCTTTGGAGAAATCGGCGTCTATGTCGTCAATGTTGTTGTGGTTATCCGATTGCAAATGTGACTTATCTCCCAGAGAGCTCTCGGGACTCTGATTTCTCTCCATTGTTGTAGAGTTTGAATCCACAAATGGCAAACCCTAGCCTAATTTTCTCTCTCGACAATGTGATTTTTGAGAAGAGAGAAAGAGAGGGAGAAAGAAGGAGAGATATATAACGGAAATGCCTTGGCTGTACAATAAGAAGGTTGGGTTTGGGTTTGGTTTTGGGCCAATACGATTGGACTGGGATTACGTGGCGTGAAGTGAGTGGTGACAGATAGGTTTGGAGAAGAGGTTCGGTTTCGTAGTTGGTGATTACCTGTCAACTTAACGGCCCAACGGTCGAGCGAACAGAGGAAGATGAACTGGTGGGCGTTACCCTCGGATCCGACGCAGTGGGTCTCTTCTGTCACCAGCATGAGTTTCACGAACCTTCTTAATTAATTGTTAAAATAATTAAACTAACGTATTTTAGGCTTAAAAATTCTTTTTTTTTAATCTTAAATTTAAATTTTTATAAATATATATAGTTTCATAATTTTTATAATTTTTATATAATAATAATAAAAGAATTGAATATCGACGACTTCAAGATTACATAATTTTTTTCATTAATTGAAGTCACTTGAATTTATTATATCAAACCAAAATGAGATGTGCAACCCACCAACACAAGCCCTCATCAAGTGAGAAAACTTCCATAGATAGGTGGCCATACACAGGATGAAGAGGAAGGAGGATGATGAAAGAACAACACATCACCTTTAATTAAGTATTTTGCTTCGAGAAGATTAACCCACAACGGGTCGAAGCCTAAATATTCTGTTCTTGTTTTGATTTTATGAATTAATTAAAATATATCCACAGGAATGATCTTGTGTTTGGTATTGTCTTATTTTTTTGGAAAATGATTTGCGCAGTACACAAGAGAAAAAAGGATAAAAATTCTCCCGATCATATTTGAAAAACAAGATTCAATGACACATTTTTTACCATAAATTGTTGAGGACTTCTAATACCCTACTTGGGCCAAATCCTAATTTAAGAGTAAAAATATAATTAATTTTTATTTTAAAATTAATACTTAAATTATTTTTAATGGAGGGTCTGATCCATCACCTCCAAACCAAGTTAGAGGCGACATTTTTCTTTTCACTTGTTTTCACATTTGAAAGGGTAGGAGATGGCACGCCATGCTTGAGGGTTAGGTCCATGCATCGGAAGTGGGACAAGAAAACAGAGGATACTGGTCCAAGACCGCGTCTAGCTTATCTTTTGGTTTGCTTATACTCTTTCTTCTAATTATTATTATTATTATTATTATTTAAAATTTGAATATATAAAAAATATATTAGGATGGACCATTTTTACATCCAAACAAGTGGTTGTGCATTGGAATCAAATGACCTCTTTAAACACCTACCCATTCTTTTTTTCTGAATGGTAAGTGTTTGTATAATGGAGTACACTAGGGCAACAACAAAAGATGCCATTGACCAATGATCACTATGAGAGAGAGAGAGTATTGGCAGGTTTGATTCTGGAGAGAAATTTATTTATTTATTTATTTATTTTAAATTACATACACGCAATAGTGGGACTTAGCCAGCATGTTCGATTGTCAATTATTTGGGGGAATAAATCAACAAGTAAAAGATCAATTTATTCCTTTTATTTTATTTTTTTTTTTGGTCTTTTAAGGCTTCAATTCCAATCCAAACATCCTTATTAAGCCTTTATTCAAGTACTCTCAACTAAGATGGACTAAAGAAGGAAATTACATTTATATCGCAATCCTCAACATATATCTCTTTTGGATCACATGGTCACAGACAGTACATCTCAATCAACACAACTCTCTTTTTGCAGACTTGGCACAAGGAAAGTATAGACAAAAATTTATATGCACACTCACTTCCAAAGAAATAAGATTGTTGAATCACTTTAAAATCTAATACATATAAGGTGACGGAGAAGTGTTATCATCATTAAAAAAGAAAATTAATGATGGTTTATTAGTAAAATATTAAATTCTTTTAATTAAGATTTCGAGTTTAAATTTTAAAAGTAAAAAAATATTACCATTAGAGTCGGTCTTTTAATTAACCTTCACAACTATTTAAAAGGAATTAATCAAGTTTTTGGTGGTCAAGTTCCAAATAAGATTTATTAAAAAAGAAGAACACATTTTCAAACATGTGACCTCCATTTTGGGCTTATGTAATTGGATGGATGACCAATTTGCCGATGGCCCTCTTAGTTTCAAGATAGGAAAAGGCTTCCACGTAGGGGTGTATTTAATTTAAGTCGATCCTGAATATCTCTATAGTCAAATTTGAAGTCAAATTTTTTTACCCAACTTAAACTCAACTAGTAATAATAACAGGACTTGAAATTCGACTTGATTATATAATAAATCACTTGAACTCAATTCAAAAATTTGATTTTATATAATATATTAATATATTTTATTTTATTTTATTTTTTATATTATTATAATATATATTAATATAGGTTATCGAGTTACTCGACGAGTTTTCGAATTTAAAATTCTATTACTCTAACTTGACTTAGTTGTATGATGAACTAGATTCGAATTTGATTAAATTTGAATCGAATTGAATTGTTAACCGAGTGATTTACGAGGGACTCGAAATCAGATCAATTCGTGTGACAGGCCTGCGTCCACAGCTTGAGAGAATGGGAATGGGCCTTTGGGATCAACGAGGGGCTTCACCTTCCCATTCCCCAAATATGGCTTCAGTTTTTTTTTTTTTCCTTGATACAAAAACATGTAATAAGACAAAATCAAATAGAGAAAAAAAGGATAAAAGTGAAAAGATTTTACCGCTTAAACTATTCCAAGAGAAGTATAGCTTCAACTTTTCTAGCAATGAAGGGAGGAATGAAGATACAGACAAAAATTCCAATAAAATTATTTAATAAAATTATTTTTTTCAAGTTTACCTTTAGAATTTTTTTTTTTTAATTTTTAGTCCTTATCATGTTTAATCTATATTATCTTGTTTCTTTTGTGTTGTATTCCAAACAAAACCCAGGATGATATGGCCAGATTAGCCAATGATTTTTTTTTTATACACAAGGAAGACTCGAACTCGAGTCTTCCAAGATAAGAAAGAGATGATGTCATCTGAGCTAAATCTGGTCTGGCCAGATTAGCCAATGATGATAATAGTGATCGTGATGAAACCCATGAGTGAAATGAAAAGGCCAACTCTTGACCTCTCTATGAAAAATGTAAAATGAGGTCTTTAAAGAAACAGATCAATAATCATAACCTTCTCTTTTAAAAGATTTCATATTCAAATATTTTAGCAATAGAAGAAGTGAAATGCAATTTGGGGGTGGGTTTCAAATTTGGCAGTGCTTTGACATGAATAATTGCCATCGTCGAGAAGCAGCGGCCGGCAGACTCCGAAGCAGACCATTGTTTCTATAGACTCCTTATGGTAGCCCTCCATTTCCAAAGTGTCATAATTTCCTGTGATTACACAAAATCGAGGAAGAGGACATGAGCAACTAGGTTTTGTTACATGCGACGACAACTAAAATGTCCCTTTTGTTAGGGACTAAATATACTCCTTCATTCTTCTAAGCAAAAACTATACATTAATATATAAAATTTTGAGTAATATAACATATACTAACATAAAAATCGAGTTAACTCATATCATTAATAAAATTAGAATATTTCAAATTTAAATATTTTTTAATCGATTAAAATATTTTTAAATTAATTTAAAAATAAAACATATTAAGATAGATTGATTTTGACAAATTTGATCTCTCTTGCATTATTCTAAGATTTCCAACTTCGTGAGCATTGTGGGGGGATGTTTGTGAAAATAAAATTAATATTTTATATCATTAACCAAAAAAGGTTAAAAAAACCCTGAATTTAAGACTAAATACAGAAGACCCCTAAATTTTGAAAACTACGAAAATCTTCATTCAATTATAGAAAATTACAACTTTAACCCTTCTATTGATATTTTGTTAATTTATTCCATTAAATAGTAAAAGTAATATTAAAATAATTGAAAATTAATTTAAAAAAATTAAAAACAAAAGAAAAATGAAAACCTTCTTCTCTCTCTGCCCATCACACGGTCGAGAGAGAGAGAAAGAGCTGGGATGGAGGAAGGGGAGACAAAAAAGTCGACGAGAGGAGGAGGCCAAATGATCCACTGTAATGATGGTTAAGTGTTTTAAGCTGGTTTTGAACCCTCGTAGTGGTAGATTGTGGGGGTGGTAGTGGTTCACGACAATGGAAAGGGAAAACAATAATTGTGATTTAAAATCGATGTCACTGAAGTTCGAAATTGAGTAAATTGGATTCTGGGGTCTTATTTTGAATTCAGAAGAGGTCAATTCAATCATTGATTTAGGGATTTATTGGATGAAGATCTCCGATTAGCCTTAATTTTCTCTATCAAAGATTTATATTACCTTTTAGTATCCTTGATTTAAGGATCTCTAATTGGTCAAATATTTGTATCTCTAATCTAGTCTTAATTTCCTCTATCAAATATTTATATTCTCTTTTAGTATCTTTAATTTAAGGATCTCTTTTGTATATAAACATATTTTGTATCATTAATAAAATATAGAAGAGGAAATTAAAGCATCCTAAAATATTTCTTCACCTTCTCAACATGACCGAAGAAAGCCTTTTAGGTTCTAGTACGTAAAAAACTAGCCAATTAGACATGACTCAAACCAATTTTGATGTATCATCACCCTATATTCTTCATGCATCTGACAATCCAGGTACAACCTTAGTAACGTGTCTCCTCAAAGAAGAAAATTATCCCACATGGCGTCGTGCCATGACAAACACACTTCAGGCCAAAAATAAATTTGGCTTTGTAGATGGGACTATCAAACGTCCATCACCTGGTTCCACAGCAGAACTTGCATGGATTAAATGCAATTCTATGGTAATTTCTTGGATTTTTAATTCTCTTCATCCTACCCTACATGATAGTGTAGCATACTTTGTTACGGCATAAGAGATGTGGAATGATCTTGAAGAAAGATTTTCTCAAGGCAACGCACCTCGCATTTATCAGTTGAAGACTGAGATGGTGAATACCTTGCAATAAGGCATGTCTGTTTCAGTATATTACACAAAATTAAAGGGAATTTGGGATGAACTTAGCACATACTTGCAAATTCCAATGTATACCTACGAGCTTGTACAGGCTCTTGCTGTAGAAAGGGAGAAAGAAAAAGTGCATCAGTTTTTAATGGACCTGAATGACAAATATAATATGGTAAGCTCTCAAATTTTACACACTGAACCATTACCTTCATTGTCTCTTGTTTATGGACTTGTAGCACAAGAAGAGCGACAACAATTAGTGACAGCATCGCGATTACCTTCTATTGAGGGAGCAGCATTTCATACCAGCAATGAGAACAAAACCCACAACAATCGGAAATCCACAAACAATCGTGACTTATCCAAATTATTTTGTGAACATTGCAAAAAGAGAAGACACACTAAAGAGACTTGTTTTGAGCTCAACGGATATCCTGAATGGTGGGATAAGGGAAAGAAATCATCCAAGCCCAAAGTAGCTAATAACTCACAGTGTATGGAACCCATTGAAGGTAACACTACACCAATAAATGGGCTGACTGTAGAACAATATGCTCAACTCATCTCTATGCTTAATCTTGAAAAGGCTTACAATCCTACAGCCAACTTTGCGGGTAAGGCAGCTCCTCTGTCCAACTGTACAATTGAATGGATCTTGGATTCAGGTGCTTCTGACCATATGACATGTCATGTAAGTGTCATTGATTCCCCCAAAACTCTACCTCATTTTTCACCGATTACTATTCCAGATGGGTCAAGCATTTCAGCAAAATCTTATGGAAATATTTTTCTTAATCCATCTCTTACTTTAAATAATGTCCTTTATATACCTTCATTTAAATGTAATCTTATATCCATCAGCAAATTAACTACAGCTTTACATTGGTTGCTCATTTTTTTCCTTCCTTTTGTGCTTTACAGGACTTAGCCACGAGGAAGTCGATTGGAATGGATGAATTGCGAGATGGGCTCTATTATTTTCGGGCAATCAAAATTTCCATTGCAGCAACCTGCATCACTCATGATTCTAAGCTCAATTTATGGCATCAACGCCTTGGGCATTTATCCTTTGATAGACTATCTTTTATTACAGATTTAGGTCAGTTTTTTGTTAAGTCCTTTAATAAGTGTTGTGACTCTTGTCATCGAGCGAAACAGTCTCGAATCTCTTTTCCAGTTAGTTCAATTAAAACTCATGAATCTTTTGAATTAATTTATTTTGATGTTTGGGGCCCATATCATACTGCATCTTTGTCTGGCGCCCATTATTTCTTAAGTATTGTGGATGATTATACCAGAGTCACTTGGGTTTATTTGCTTAAAACCAAATCTGAAGTTTTTCTTAGATTGCTTTCCTTCTTGACCATGGTGACTAGACAATTTGGAAAGGTGGTTAAACAAATTCGTAGTGATGATGGTACCGAATTTACGAATTATATTTCTCAACTCTTTTGTCAACAAAATGAGATTTTAACACAGTTTTCGTGCGTTTCCACCCCTCAACAAAATGAAGTAGTGGAACGTAAACATCGACACATACTTGAGGTGGCTAGAGCCTCACGTTTTCAGGCCAATTTGTCTATTAAGTTCTGAGGTGAGTGTATTTTAACAGCAACATATTTAATAAATTACACGCCCTCACCTCTTTTATCTGGCCGAAGCCCTTATGAAATTTTATTTTCTAAAAGGCCCAATTATTCTCATCTTCGTATTTTTGGATGCCTTTGCTATGCTTCTGTCCTTTCTCGATCAAAGGATAAATTCCATGAACGTGCCACTGCTTACATATTCATTGGTTACCCTCATGGCCAAAAGGCATATAAGGTGTACAATTTAGCCACTCATAAAGTTTTTACCTCTCGAGATTTGAACTACTATGAGCATATTTTTCCTTTTCACCAATCGCGTTCACCTTCTCCAAGATATGATGCTCCTTTAATCACACCTATCCCTTTACTGGTTCCTGACCCTGAACCTACATCTTTTGAATCATCTACACCACCGATCACATCACCTCCTATCGAAAACCCTGAACTGAATTCTTTTACAGATATTGATAGTTCTTCTCCATCTCTTACACCTGATCCAAAACCCATACAGGCACAATCACTTCCCCCTCGAACAAGGAAATTACACTTTCGTGACTTCCATGTTGATTTGCCAAGAAATAATAGTTCTTCTTCCACCTCTTCTAACCATGCTTCCTCAGGTATGTCTTATCCTTTAACCTCTTTTCTATCATATTCCAAATTCAATACTTCACATACTCGTTTTCTTATGGCTATCACCCAAGATGATGAGCCAAAATCTTATAAATAGGCCAGGACACTCGCTGGCAAGAAGCAATGAATAAGGAATTACAAGCACTTGAACAAAATTGTACATGGACTTTAGAGCCACTTCCCGCTGGAAAGAAGGCCATTGGATCAAAATGGGTTTACAAGATCAAGTATCATTTTGATGGGACAATTGAGCGTTACAAGGCTCGTTTAGTTGCTAAGGGCTATACACAAATTGAAGGACTTGATTACACTGAAACTTTTGCACCTGTAGCCAAGCTTACAACGGTTCGTACACTATTAGCAGTGGCAGCCGCAAAATCATGGAACTTGCACTAACTCGATGTTCACAACGCCTTTTTGTATGGTGATCTTACTGAGGTAGTCTACATGACACCACCTCCTGGTTATTTATCATCGGGTGATGATCGAGTATGTCGACTTCGGAAATCTCTTTATAATTTAAAACAGGTATCGCGTCAATGGTATGCTAAATTCTCTGCTTCACTTCTTCGTTTTGGTTTTACTCAATCTAAGGCAGACACATCCCTTTTCTTATACCATAAGGGCACCTCCTTCACGGCTTTACTTGTGTATGTGGATAACGTTATTATTGCTAGCAATGACAATCATCATACTGTTGCTCTCAAAGCATACCTGGATGCTTGTTTCCACATCAAAGACCTTGGTATTCTCAAGTACTTTCTTGGTTTGGAAGTAGCTCGATCTCCTGATGGCATAGTTTTGTCCCAACGGAAATATATATTGGATATTCTACAAGAATCTGACATGATTGGTTCCAAACCAGTTACATTTCCTATAGAGCAAAATCACACCTTGGGAACAGATAATAGTGATCTCCTTGATGATCCTGGTCCTTATCGTCACTTGGTTGGCAGGCTCATATACTTAACTATCACCAGACCAGAACTCTGCTATTCAGTACATATTCTGTCTCAATTCATGCATCAGCCTCGCCATCGACATTGGCTAGCTGCTCTTCGCATCTTACGCTACCTCAAGTCTGCTCCAGGACAAGGCATTTTTATTTCCTCCAAGTCTGATTTATGACTTAATGCATATTGTGACTCTGATTAGGCCGGTTGTCCTCTTACACGACATTTTATTACTGGTTATCTTATTTTTCTTGGTCACTCTCCCATTGCCTGGAAAACCAAGAAACAAACAACTGTTTCTTGTTCTTCCGCTGAAGTTGAATATCGCTCTATGGCTACCACTGCATGTGAACTTATCTGGCTTCGTACCTTACTTCATGATTTGCAAATCACTCAATCTTTGCCAGCCCACATTCATTATAACAATTGTGCTGTCATTCATATTGTCGCCAATCCTGTTTATCATAAGTGCACAAAACATATTGAAATTGACTGTCATTTCATTCGGGATTGCATTAAATCTGGTTCCATCATTACGTCACATGTTCCATCTCACCTTCAGCTTGCTGATCTCTTTACTAAAGCTCTCGGTCATCAGCAATTTCATTTTCTTGTTGGCAAGTTGGGCATTCGAAATCTCTATGCTCCAACTTGAGGGGGTGTATTGGATGAAGATCTCCGGTTAGCCTTAATTTTCTCTATCAAATATTTATACTACCTTTTAATATCCTTGATTTAAGGATCTCTAGTTGGTCAAATATTTGTATCTCTAATCTAGCCTTAATTTCCTCTATCAAATATTTATATTCTCTTTTAGTATCCTTAATTTAAGGATCTCTTTTGTATATAAACATATTTTGTATCATTAATAAAACATAGAAGAGAAAATTACAGCAGCTCTCTTCTACCCTTTGTCTGGGTTTTTGAATGTCACTGTCGGTGGTTGAAGCTTGTCGCCGGAATTAATGGCGGACAAGCTAAAGCAAAAGGAGCAGGTGGGTTAAACTAAAGAATGTGTCACAGACTCCTCAATTTCTGTGGCGGAGGAAAACTACGAAACAAGTCAAAGGGCTCTTTGGCAAAAAGCAAGGAGAAACTGCAGAAGCTGGAGACAAAATTCAGACTATGAATTGGGGCCAAAACGTTGGATTAACTGGTCTCAAAGATACACCCATTGATGACCATTTCTTCAATCATGAAATGCGCTTTCGTGAGCCAAAATGTTGGCTTATCCACAATTTTGTGTGCCAAGAGCAATATTACATTTGTTTCTTCTATTTTACACCCTGAGATAAAATCCAAGCACTCCTGCAACTATACATATGTATATCATTGAAATGTGGCAGAAGCAGCCATGATATGGACAGACCAGAAGGAAGATCTTGATCTCGATTACGTAGATTTTAAAGAGGCAAGACTGTAACCAGATAAGAGAGAATTCGTAGCAAAGGCCACAAATGCCAGGAAGGATATTGCGACAGAGACCTTTGCCATGTCTGGGAATTTGTCTTTCCCCCAATTGGATTCCCAGTCCTCAACCCGCGTGGCAGCTGACGATGAAGCTGATATCAGAAGGTATGCCAGTATCTGCCAATTACAAACAGCAAGATCTTAGCATTCCACTAAGCAAGCCATCCTATTTGCTGACAGTATCAAATAATAGAAGCAACAAGGTTCCAGGAACTCATGAAGAAATACATAAAATTCTGCATAACGATCCCCCGTGGACACAGAAAATATGTTTGACAGATGCACATAATGACAATCCATAAGAAGGCAAGCAATGAACTCATGGCACACCTATTCATATCTAGAGGACTTCATAATTTGGATTTTACTGGGGATGTATCTCTCAAAAGGTTTGCCCAATCGCTGCAGACCAAGTTTAACAGTCAAGTGCAACCTTTGGCTCATTCACTTTACTTCTTGATTTGCTTAATGTTTCCCCAACTCTTGCACTTATTATTGGCCAATCCTCACAACAATAACCTTTACAATCCAAAGCGCACGACTCCAGCATTAATTAAATAGATTAGGATTTGGGTTTAGACGCCCAATCGCTTTCGTTTGAGGATATGCTTTCAAGTAAGGGCCAAAGACAAAGGCTCATGTAAGTAATCTAATTATATAAAAGGGTACTCAAATTCACTAGATCATATCTCCAAGGGAACTACACGTGTTGTGTGTGTGTGTGTGTGTGTTTTTTTTCCTTCTTCCCGAATGGGAGGCCTTTTGACTGGCATATGGATACCTGATTCTTAGCAGATAAAAAGTGATAGCTTCTCACTAGGTTGCTTCTAGAAAACAAAGATAAAATCTAGCGCATAATAATGCAGCCAAAAGCACTAACCCATTCAACAGAGAATAAAGAAACAAAAAGGTCAAGACAAAACCAAATGGTCCAAAATCAAAAGCTTCCCTTGCAAAAAGCATTACGCCAACAAGAAGCCCCAAGAACTAAGGTTCCTCCTCTTAAAAAGGCAGCCTCCAGGTACAAGGCAATTAATGGTTAAAGGCAAACCAATCAAGGGACTTCCCATGCATAATGTATATATATCAGGCAATATTCTATTTTTAGAATTAAAAAATGGAATTAATCCTCAATTTATGGTTGATATGAAACTATTTGCAATTAAAAAATTTGACAAACTACATCCTAACCCTTAAAATGACTCTGAGACCCACCCCCCTTGTTTTAAAATCTTCTTTCTTAAACAAATTTTAAACGCCCGAGAAAAAAAAGCCTTAACCTATTATTAATGTAATGTAATCAATCAAGCCAAGCACCTTGAACGAAAATAATTTAATAGTCACAAAATGAAAATTAATTATATTTTTTACCAAAACATTAAATCCAAACAAATATACTAACAAATAAAATTCCGTGGCACTGAAATTCAATGCTTGGAAATAAGATTATAGGGGCATCATAAATTTTCTTTTAGGAATTCTAAGGGACATCATGAAATTAAAAAGTATACTTTGGGAAGCAAATCCAATAAAAGGTTAGCATAATTAGAAATAACCCACTTGGACAAGAAAAACAAGGGGCTAGATGGCCCTGTTAGGTCACAAAGAATGAGATTGAATTTGCTTTTTTTTATTATCGAAATAATTCGATTCGAGCGTTGTCGGATCTAATTTAGTATATTTGAATCCAAAACTTGATTAAATGACCGGTATCTTTATCCACCAGACTAATTGGTATTGAGACTGAATGCTTATGAAACACTCAGAAATGGAATAATCTTTCAGTCCAAAAAGGAGTGAATAGAACTTGCCTGGTCCACCAATAAATCAAAGGAGTAACGAAGCTGATTCTGGTTTATTGCATATTTTGCAGTGACCAGATTATGTGATACATCATATGCTTGTATTCCTGAATATACAAATCCTATTACATTCACTCCCAACAAATACCTGCACAACATATCATATTCTTACTATATTGTAAAAAACATGAGTAATCCCACATAGTCCGTATCAAAAAATAATATTAATAATAATACTAAAACTATACCTGAATTCTTTGTAGCGACTAAAGGAATCCATAGCCCAACCTTGATTTCTGTCGGCGGCCATAACAGAAAACGAAACCAAGCAGAATAGGAATCCGCAAATTCGAAACCCTAATTTCGCTTTCTTTAACTTACTCTCTCGCTTCCCTCTCTTCAATATTGATAACGGCGGTCTCGTCGTTCTCCGTCCACTACCTCCTCCGGCATCCATTCCCCCTATAACGTAGCCGTCTTCCGCTTTTTGGTCTGATTTTGTAACCACCTTTGGTTCGTCTCTCACCGATCGACTCATCACAACCACCGGAGATTGAGTCCACCCCGGAACAGTTCCCGGCGGTGGAGACCACGACGGCGACGGAGAATGAAGTTCTTCGTCTTCGTCTTCGTCTTGGCCTTCTTGCTTCGTAGACAAGTCATTGGAATTAGAGACGGAGGTTCTCTCCTTCTGTTTATTTTCCGATGGCGGCAAGAAGGATCGCCGTGGATGATGGGAGTCCGGTGAGAGATACCGTGGAGAATTGGTGGTTGACTGTTGTGCGTCTGAGACTCGGTTTTCGTCTTGCTTCGTAGGCAAGTCATTGGATTTAGAAACGGCGGTTCTCTCCGGCGGTTTATTTTCGGACGGCGGGGAGAAGGATCGCCGTGGACGATGGGAGTCCGGTGAGAGATACGGTGGAGAATTGGTGGTTGACTGTTGTGCGTCCGAGATTTGGTTTTCGTTTTGCTTCGGAGACAAGTCATTGGATTTAGAAGCGGAGGTTCTCTCCGGCGAAGCAGTTAACTCGGGTGACATATTATCCGACGGCGGTGAGATGGATCGCGACGGACGGTGGTGGGAGTCCGGCGAGAGATAC
The DNA here is from genome assembly GCA_037126225.1 of Dillenia turbinata. Classification (NCBI taxonomy): domain Eukaryota; kingdom Viridiplantae; phylum Streptophyta; class Magnoliopsida; order Dilleniales; family Dilleniaceae; genus Dillenia; species Dillenia turbinata. Next base: position 12,556,402 of record JBAMMX010000027.1, on the reverse strand, counting down.
GGGGTAGAATTCGTCGTTGACTGCTGTGAGTCTGAGACTCGGTTTTCGTCTTCCTCATGCATTTCTGTCGAGAGAGAGAGAGAGAGCGAGCGAGCGAAGTGCGTTTCTTTTTTAGTATTTTCCTCTCCCTCCGTTTTTTTAACAGTTAAATTCCAACGTTGAATTCGTATAGAGTCGACATGATAATCAATATTCAATGCTTGCGTGTCCACCGACTACCCAAAATTTATAAACAATGTGAGAGAGAGAGAGAGAGAGAGGACTTTTCCTATTATGATATTCTAACCGATGCATCTTAAGAGTTTTTGCTAGATCTGAGGGTGTCTGATAATTTTTGAAAATTTTAAGGTAGCACCCACCCAGACACCACCGCCTATTTCGCGCCGGCTAGGGTTGGGATGGGATGACATGATTTTTTGTTTGGAGAGGGAAAAAATATACATGTTGCTATCAAAATCACCCACTAAATAACAATGCATTTATTTGATGATGGAGCTTCAAAAATATTTACGAGACTTAATTGAGGAGCTTTCCATGTCTCTCCCAGCCCCCAGAATGATTGATCCTCTTGGTCCCATTATCATTTTCCTCATTACTCCTTTTTGAATGACGCTTCACTTCAAAAAAATCTATGCCTAAAACTTATCCACAGACTTTTTATTATATATAAATTAAAGAACCTAGTAAAACACGAAAAAAATCTGAATCAGATGGTGAAGATTCACAAACCTAGTATACCACTTCGCTTAGCTTAAAATTTATACCGGTCTCCTCTTGGTCTTCCCCCGCCCCCAAACCAACCCGTATCCAAATTTTTACCCATTAAAAAATTTAACCCTCACAAATTCTATTTTTTTATTCCGAATCCAAAACCTATAGTTAACAGGATACATCAACTTATCACAACACCATGAGAGTTTGGTCCCTCTCTTGGTCTTCATATTATGTGTGTATACATTCTAAATACAAAGATGTAAAAACTTCATGTTTAGACAAATCGGACCAAACATTGTTTGCCACAGTACACCTCAACTAACATTATTTAAGTCGGAAGAGCAAACCAAACCAGGCAAATCTGCAACTTAGCATGACAATGTTGCATCTTCCAAAAGTCAGTTATAAGATCAAGAGGGATACAATACAACATCCCCCAAACAAATTAATAAAAGACTACCTGACTCACCCTTTTTAATAACACTACAGTCTACAAATGTGCCCATCTGAGTTATGTATCACCATTGCAAGAGTAATTGGGTGTAGGTGCGGGGGAAACAAAGTCTTGTCTAAAATCTTCTAATAGCACCAACTACATCTCTGAAAAATACTCGTGTGCCTCATAGTACCGCTCCAAAATGACGTTGAAGATTGGGTGGATTGGTTCCAATAAGTTGGAATATGGACCAAACATTGCCCTTGGCAAAGGTGCGGAGTCGCTTTCCTTTGATGAACTATACTGGCACACAGATAGGCCACTGAGACAGTAACACGTGTGGTAGTAGTCCCTATTCTTGCCAGGTTTATCCCTGAAACCTCCATCTGGCAACTGCACCCATAATTCGTAGTTAGATACAAACAATAAACAGCTGCCCCAGATTGGACTAATGTACAGTGCTGGGGCTCACCATGACTTAGACGAGAGATTATAAAGGTCTTCGTTTATACCTGTGAGCATAGAAGTAAATATTGCTGCAATGCCATGCTGTGGAATAATGAGTCCGTCACCGTATCTTCTTTGAGAAAATTAAAACCAATGCCGGAAATATGTTCCATGTTTGTAGTCTCTGACACTAAAAATAAGCATGCCAAAGAAGTTCAAGGAAGAATATCAGCAAAGGTAAAAGAGAAGCCCCGGTATGAAGGGAAAACCGTGGACAGCTTAAGAAAAGGAGGGTTAGAAACTTCTGCAATCATTAATGAAGAAATACCATTCGACATGTTATGGCAATTTTCGTTAACATGAGGTGCTATCCCATGCGATCGATGTTTCTCGCCATCTAGGCTGCAGCTATGTACATAACCAGACTGCAACTGTCGTTCAATAATTGAGCCAAGTCTTTGTAATAGTGCAAAAACACCTCCCTATTGCATTTGCTTAACTTAGCCCAAAAATCAAACCAAAACAAAGCTGTGCAATAGAGGAGGATGAAACTATGCACTCACCTGCCAAAAGGAGTAACAACCATCAACCAATTTATTTGTTCTCCCTTGAAATCCACCCTCCATTCCTTGTCGAAATACCACCCAACCCTTGCAAGCAAATATAATAGAAGTATCAGACTGGAACAATAAAGATCATCACAAGGGATTGTACATATTGATATTGTCATTTATGACATGAGATGATATCTATTTAATTACATTGATATGCTAATTATATATACTCACAACAACTCCCAGTGGTTTCATGATAAACCTTTATCCTCCACTTAAAAAATGAAGACAAAACTTTTATCCTATGACTACATTTTTTGTCCTTTTCCCCCCTAAATTTAAGCACAGTTTCCCACTATATCTGTTCCCTGAAACTCTGAGTATGGACTTAGTTAAATTTTATATTTCAAAGTCAAAAGGTATCAGAACAGAAAGCAAGAAGTTCCAAGTTTATCAAATTTAAACTCCAAACTGTTATACTTGTGCACCTCACATGGAAAATGAATAAGAATAAGTGAAGGTGTAAACCTCAAGTCACATATGGTTCCCCCATTACACATGTTTAACCATGCACAAGTGAAACACGAGATTATCAGAACATGATAAGAAAAACAGCAATATAATAAGCTATATTGTTAATTGGCCCAATGTTCCACAAGTATAACTAAATACTGAACCTAAGACTTCTGTAAACAGGAAAGTAGCTTGACTTACAATTAGCCTTGTCAAGTCCAGGCGATTGACCTCATTGATTAGGACCATTGCAGCCAGCCCACAAAATGTGTACCTATTGGAAAAGAGAGTAGAATTTGAGAAAGGCAATGCCTGAGTAGAACAAACCACAACAAATACATGAGGCATGCCTAATCATGTCAAAACGCCCAGAATTAGCAAAAAGGAAGTTGAAACACCAGGGCAACATTTATGGATAAATGGCAAACCATTTCTAAGGAGTACAACAAGCTCAAGTAAGAAATTTTGGAACTTACCCACCATGAGCTTCAGAACCAGGTTCTCCAGCAATGCCACCTTCATAGGTTTGACAGCTGCTTAAACTTAAACGTTGTTAATCATGATACCAATCTCCATAAAGCAGAGAGTTTCCTTCTAATGAAACCGTCTCTAAATAAATGTATTTTCAGGGGTATCCAGCGCAGGGAGTATTAAGAGCTCTAGGTAGTCCAGCTTTGCAACTTTCATACAATAAGTAATCAGGAAGGCTGTTGGAAACTAACCTCAAGATGAAATTTCCAAGATTTTGAATCAATTCATCATCCAAAATGTTAAGAACACTTGCAACCTGTTCAAAAAACAAATTGAGAATCCTTTTTTAAATTATACAGATAACAAAAAGAATTTAATTATGTGCAAGCATGATATGATAAACCAACAAAGTTGCACATAATGCACATAGACCAACAAGTTATGGATAGTAATAGGCATCAACGTCAAACCAAAAGGAATTAAAAACAATAATACAGAGCAGCAATCTTCACCTAACTCATCAAGAATAAATGCTAGGTCAAGCATATAATCTTCTATTATGAAGAAACATAACATGAATTAACAGCCTGAAAAAGATAGCAATATGACTGTCATAACAAGGAAAAGCCTAACAATCATTTGCACTTGCAGCCATTTGATCTCTACTTCAACCGATTACCTTGCATAGTCATGTCAAAGCAACATCCAGAGAATAATACACTAAATATGTTTTATGAGTTTACATTATGGAATCAATCATAGGAACATGATATATGAATACGACTGTGTTGCAACAGCCTAGCCACATCACTATGGAATATTCTATAAAGGATAAAGTCGTGGAAAGCGCTAAATCCGCTAAATCCAGCCAGTTTGCACACAAACACCCTAGGAAATCTTCCCAACTTCCCTCAATAATAAAATAAGTCTTCCACCAATATGTCAATGTGACAAACTCATCCATCTAATAAAAGGGCCTATTCAAAACTCCCATGTCAAATTCAACAAACGTACAATCTCCAATGAGTACAAAATAACGTAATAGCCATTACAACCCAATTATACCTTTCCTATTTCCTAGCACTTCTCACCATGACTGCAATCTCAGTTCATGAAATTCATGAACAAACTCCTCTCCAGAAAAGGTGCAACCTTATTAGCTATATGGATAAAATGCCTTCTTTGATAATATTTTAAAATAGATTGTTACATAACATTCTCTCCATTTCTAGACATTTATTCCAAAATAGAAGATTCAGAGGCAATATTGATGCAATGCAAGGCACGGTTACTTACGGAAATGGCACAGTAGCAAGCCCGAACATCCATTTCTCCAGCATCATGCATTCTAGTGGAAAAGCAGAGATAGTATCCAAAGTTGAGGCATTAATAATAACCGAAAGCAAAAATGAAAAGGCAATGACTATGATCCATATGTACTAATCCAAAGAGCTTACCTGAAGCCCCCAGCTGGGTCTTTCATTCGCCGCAAAAATGAGTACAGTTTATTTCTTGAGAAAATGAAGATTTCGTGTCAAACTTATAAATAATGTACAAAATTGAATTGTCTTGGTGCATAAACTGACCACCTATCAATTGATGACAACGCCTTATGACCACCCAAAGTGATAAGTGAATTTACAGCAGCATAAGTTGTTGCAAGATGGGGCAGCTGAAAATGATAACTTATTAGCAACGGGAGAGAAAATTATAATGTTTAAGGTATAACAATCAGAAGTCTCATTTAAACCTAGCAATTTCGTCTTTAATTACAAGTTTTAAAGTTGAATATTCAACGAAGCCATAAAGAAATTAATGCCACTTAATAATGAAACTAGTCCAAGAAGAGAATATGAGCGGCCTAGAATCTACAGAATCAAAAGCACTAAACCCAACCCCCACGGCACGGCACGGCACATATCTCATATACAACATTCAATCTGAGCCAGAAGAACTCAAACAAAAAATCAAGAGAAGTGCTACACCCAACACCAACCAACAACACGGGACGTATCCCATATAAACCATTCAACCGAGGTTCACTAAGGCAGGAGACCTCAAATAAACATCAATTCTTCTCTTTAAGACAGAATACAAGGAAAATGGTATATAATCAACCCACCAAGTGCTATTTAAGCAACAGTAATAAATACTAAATTATGAGTTTAAGATTACATTCGTTAGCTCCTAAAATTATTATCAGACAACACCGTAAAATATCTTTAAGCAACTTAACCTGAAAATCATTCATAGATTTCAATAGCCTGGTAAAAGAAGAAACAGAAAATAACTTGCCTGTCCTGGTCCGCCACCATATCCACCGTTAGGGTCCTGTAACAAAATTTGAATACAAGGAAAATCAAGGACCAAGAAAAAAGAAACAAAGTAATTACATGCCATGGTACCAAAATCAATTGAAATTAACGAACCTGACAGCGTTTAAGAAAATCAATGGCGTTATCTTCAAGTTCATCATCAACAGATTCTCCTAACAAGGCAATTGCGTGAAGAATCCAGTAACAAAGCCAAGGCCGACTGTTCAAAAATCATGCACAAAAAAAGCCCCAAATCAGAGGACATACGTCATATGAGAGAACTAGAGTTAGGGTTAGGGGTTTGTCACTTGGCATCCAAGACAACGAAGGAAGGGCCCAAATGTTTGAGGCCTTTGGTGAGAAACTCCATGTGCTTCTCGCGTGGTAGCTCCAACCTGTGTTGGCATTGCAAATCCAGAAAATTATAGAAAAATTTTTTAGGGTTTGCGAAATTAGAAACTAAAACCCTAGAAAAGAGGAAGTACATGATAGATTGGGAATTGGAAGGAAGGCCGGAGAAGACATCGTAGATTTGGAACACTCGAGACTCCACCATCCATTGCTCTCTTTGGGTTACCGTGGGACGTGACGACGTTGAAGACTCCATTCCTTCTTCGGCCATTCTCTCTCTCTCCCCACTGGCTCCGGGACAGCGAGAGATATTTTCAGGTCTGTGCGGGTGTGCGCGGCGCTGTGGAGTTGTGGAGGGTGGCCACTTCATTCGCTGGTTCATGTGGCGTTAATTTAAAACGACGTCGTCTGGGCCACTATTACGTGTGACTGAGAGTGATTAGTGGCTTATTGCAAAAAGGGTCCAAAAAAAAATTTGTGGATTTCATTGTCACATTTTTTCGCTCGATTTGAAAAGATTGACAAATTTTTTTGGATGTGTTTTGCCTCTGCTCTTGGTGAATTACTCAAAAAAAAAAAAAAAAATTGGGTTAGCATAATTTGAAAATTTTTGAATTAAAACAAATTTAAAAAAGATCGTGGATTTCTCATGTTTAATATTTCAAGAGTATTCATAAAATTTTGAATAATAATTATTTACTTTAAAATTAAATTTTATAATAAAAAATTAGGTTATGCTAAGATAGAAACGAAAATAGAAATAAAATATGAAATGATACGAGAAACGATAATTATTTTTAAATATAGGAAATGAAAATATGGTAAACTTGTAATATAAAAAATATAAAGATATTTATACAAATATTAATTATTTAATGTAAATTATAGAATACTCATATTTTATAATAAAAATTTAAATATATCAAATATATAATTATTGATAATAGACAAATAACATAAAAACAAAAATAACAACAACAATCAGAGATTTAGTTCCAACAATTGAGTCGGTTTTGGAGTCGACATATATGTATGTAGCTTTTTCCTTATATTTTTGCAAAGTGACTGTTTTCACGTCTCGAACCTATGACCTTAAGGTCACCAAAAAAATAATTCAACTGTTGCGCTAAAATTCGTAAAAAAAAATGATTTTTTGTTGAACTAATGAATACCGTAACCGAAAAGCACAAATCTTACGTCATAACATGTTCTCATCTTCTGATCGATAAATCGAGAGAAAAATTTTGATAGATGTAAAATTTCTTAAAAATTCTTAAAATTGTTATTATCGAAGAAGAGAGATTTGCAACAATGATTTAAATTGAGAATTCTTGAAAATTCTTGAAGGTTCATCCAAAATCTTAATGTAGATTATTGGTTATATGATCAGTAATCAAGTAAAGAAAAAGCTAAAAACTGTTACAAAACTTCTGCAACAGAGTGGCTGTGTTTCGCTTCCTGCACCCAATACTGAATTGTACATGGCATGGGCGGAGTCGGTAAAACTTTCAAAGACACCTAAAGGCAATAAAATTGGAGCCACACTGAACTAGGTGAATGATATGTCTCCCTTGGACAGTTGATTCATAGATTGAGGAGTTTTTTTTATAATTAATTAAATAAGAATTTATTAAATATAAAAATATAAAAATATAAAAATATAATTATTTTTATGTAAATATTAATTAATTTAACATGTTAAAATATTTCAAGAATGAGAAATATCTCAAAATAAAAAAAATATTAATATTAAAAAGTTTCTGTTCATTATCAATAAAAAGTGTCATTAATTATTTTATATTTTAATATTTTCTTCTAATTCACATACGGAGCAATGTATTAAATAATTTTCTTACTCCGATGCAGTCTTAAATTTTGTAAAATATTGGTCTACTACAAAACTCTTGCGAAAGTTTATATTACTTTAGAAACTTATCAAGTTTTATACCTTATACGTTATCATATTTAAATTTAAAATAAATAAATTTAATTAAAACTCTTGTTTACACAGAGAATGAATGACATGTCACTCGTTCTCTCTCCATAGTTAATTAAACATTTTATTTTAAAATTAATTTTTAAAGTTGTAGCCTTCTCTCATAATCTAAATTAAGACTATTATGACATTTGGGTAGTGTCACGGATACCCGTGACACTACTCGATCAAAGGTCAGGTGGTTCGATATCGAGTCCAAGCTCGAACTTATGTTTTATTAGGTTTGAAAATATTTAAGTGAAAATTTTTACATAAACTTATTACATTATCCAATAACATTTCGAGTTAAAGTCCGAATTGAATTGTAAGATCAACGAGATTGAGTTCACCTAATCTACACTCGAGCCCAACTCGAATATCAATACTATCCGACTCAATCCGAATGTTATAACACCCGTGATCTTAATTCAATTGATCAATTGGTCCTCAAAGCTCAAACATGCATGGATATACTTACAGTATCCGATTATGAAGGAAGTATTTTCAGCTATAGCTGGTGTTCAAACTGGGGGAGGATAAACTTATCTGGGAGACAATTTCGCAGTCGTAGGGCCCCCCCACCCTATAGATTATGCAAATCAATTTGATTTTGAATGTCATCGGATACATTATTGGAGACAAAGCACCAAAAGCATCCCCCAACAATTCTACTAAATTAGTATTATCTGCTACCCACTTCCGACCCCCAGCCCCACTATCTAAACTCTTAATTTAAGTCATCTCGCGCCCAAAGTGGCAAACTCAACCTATTTTTTTTATATCTAAAATCAAATTTTTATTAATTCTATCTAAGATATTATTGGATTTATTTCGGAGAGAGTTCTGTTAATATATTTATTTTTATTTCTAAAATTTAAATTTAAGTTTTAATTAAAATCTAATATATTTTTTACTACACCAACTATCCATCGACAAAAACTCACCATTTTTATCTTCATTTCTTTTAGTATTATACTGATTAATATGTAAAATTATATTTTAATTAATTTAATTCAATCAGTTATAAGTTTATTTTAAAAACTAAATTTCTAAACATAATTTTTTTATTTATAAATTTTAAATATTAAGAATTTAACAATTTTATAATGAACCAAAAATAATGAACCATTATAATTATTTATTATTATCATTTTCTATGTTTAAATACTCTGTATCAAATCCATATTTATCTATCCATTTATATTTAAATATTTTTAACAAGACGGAGAAAAACATAAACCCTATTCTTTATTATACACAAGAGTTTTTAGTTTTTTAATATTTGTTAATATCATCATTCTTTTGAAAATTAAAAAAAAAATTATAAATATAACTTTAAAAATTATAATCTTTACTTCCTAAAATTATTAGGTTTCACAATTTAAAATATTAACCCCAATTATATGTTAAATTTTATTTTCTATATAAATTTTTAAATTTGTGGTCCATTATGTGAATTTTTATTTCATGATTTAATTATATTTTTATCTTGATCAATTGATATCTGAAATCATACTCTAATTAATCTGATATAAATTATTGTGAGATCAAAGAAAAGAATTTTTTAAATATAATTTTTTTATTATTAAACTTTAAATGTAAATTATACGTTGATTCCAACCGTTAATATTACTTATGGGAGAAGACCAAATTGAGATTTGCCACGCTTTCACTCCAATCTTGACTGTCACGCCAATGGCTGCCTCCTCACAGGTATTTAATCCTGACCCTACACGCGTCTTGCTTCGAACAATCGATCGATCGGAAGGCCCACAAGTAACAAATGCTCCACAAAGTAGGAAGTAACGCACAGAGTGATGCCATTGCGAGGACAAGGGGAAGGAGGATAAAGACAAAGGCTCAAAAGGATACGAGTGCGACGCCAAAGCCTGTTCGAGTATGATAAAGCTGTGGATGGCATTTGGGCTGTTTTTCCTATATAAATAAATGAAGAGGTTGTCGCTTCAACTTCAGTAATAAGTTCTCAGTAAATTTCTGTGTGTGAGAGAGAGAGATGGCGTTGAAGGGAATTGTCAAGTCAGCCATTCAAGCACTTGTTGCTGGGAATGGTGCCTCCCCTGTTCTGTGTAGAGGACTCCATGTAAGATAATTGCCTTTTCCTTCGATTTATTCAACTGAATCGTTTTCTCTCCTTGATTTTGCGTTTTTAAGTTCAACAATTGTTTATTTTAATAATTTGTGAGTGATCCTCTTGGGTGTTCGAGTTCTTTTGGTGTTGTTTCGCACAAAAGACGTGGTTTTGATCAGACGGTGAAATTTGGCTGTTTATGCTGCTTCCATCTCTCCCTCTTTCTATCTCAAAGTTGAGATGGAGTGGTATGATCAAGTGAAATTCATGGAGGGGTTAATTGTATGTGGACTTTCACAACTTCTGTCCTCTTTGTTAGAAAATAAACCTTTGACTAATACCATCATTTATAAATATAGTCAGGATTTCACATTAAATTATCAAGAAATTATTAGATCTATAGATCGAAGCGGATCTGAATTCATAATGATCGATTGCTGTTGAGAGCCGTGTGGTTGACCTTCCAGATCTACATGTTTTTCCTAAGAGCACTCTCTAACTCTCTGTTGGGATGCCATGACGATGACCATGACCACACAAATGTATATGCTCACCTTTCTCCTGCCCCCGAACTAAAGTGGTGAGCGCTTTGTATATCGGACGGATGAGCCCTTTTATCTCTTGGGTCTTTGACCCCAGCTAGAGTCCAAATTATCCCAAAAAAAAGAAAAAACACTTTAGTAGATCACTTCTGTATAGATTCAAAATTATATAAGAGTTGGTAACACATAATTATTCACATATAAGCTCATTGAATTAAGGATCCAACACGCTTGTCCCAAGTTTAGAAAATACTAACAAATACATCTTTAATAACCATAGACGTAGGGGACGAAACCAATCACATTGACATTGGTTAGATTTGAGAAAACTATATATTTTCTGGAAAATCTTAAAAGGGTACAAAGTACTGGTAGCAAATGTATGAATTCGTTGTTAGTCTTATTGGGACTCGACCCTTTTTGGATCTCGTGCCTCTATTTAAATATGGGTTAGTGGGTATCAATTGATACTTCACCCTTGATGCTGGAATATGATTTAACTGTTTAAAATTTTCTTTCAAAGAAAAATTTCTGATGAAATCTGTTGTGTCTAGCATGGACTATTACCATTCTATTCTCAATAGGTATATTATTCCTAAAAGGACTTGTCTTGTCGTCCCACCGCCTTGCTTGTGGTGCATTTGTTGTATGGTTTTCTTTTAACCAATTAAATCTTTTGGATATCGTGGGGCTTTGCAATTTGATGAAATCTTGCTTAATGGGTTTTGTTCTATTTCTGCTAAATAGGCTTCTCCTGGTAGCAAAAAGATTGTTGGGGTATTCTACAAGGCCAATGAGTATGCTTCCAAGAATCCCAATTTTGTTGGTTGTGTGGAAGGAGCTCTAGGCATACGTGATTGGCTGGAATCACAAGGACACCATTACATTGTCACTGATGACAAAGAAGGACCTGACTGCGGTAAGTTTTATCAGCAAGATGTGGTACGATTAGTTCAATGCACAGGCTCGTGTTTTAGGTTGTTCTTAACATATGACAATTGTAAGTGGAGAATTGGAGATTGGCGGAGTAGACATTGTTCAGGATGGCCGGAGGTCAAATTCATTTTTCATTTTTGAATTGCAGAACTTGAAAAGCACATTAAAGACCTCCATGTTCTCATTACTACTCCTTTCCACCCGGCCTATGTTACGGCAGAAAGGATCAAGAAGGCAAAAAACCTGCAGCTGCTTCTCACTGCGGGAATTGGTTCAGATCATATTGATCTGAAGGCAGCAGCTGAGGCTGGATTAACGGTTGCAGAAGTAACAGGAAGCAATACTGTGTCTGTTGCAGAAGATGAGCTTATGAGAATTCTTATTCTCACCCGAAATTTCTTGCCAGGTCATCATCAGGTCATTAGTGGGGATTGGAATGTGGCAGCCATTTCTTATAGGGCTTATGATCTGCAAGGTAAGACGGTGGGAACAGTTGGTGCAGGACGTATTGGAAGACTTTTGCTCCAAAGGTTGAAGCCTTTCGACTGTAATCTCTTGTATCATGATCGGATCAAAATGGACCCAGAATTGGAGACTCAAATAGGAGCCAAGTTTGAGGAGGATCTTGATGCTATGCTTCCTAAATGTGACATTATTGTCATCAACACGCCTCTTACAGAGAAAACAAAGTAGCTTGACTTGGATGACCATTTCATTGTCGACTTTCCTTATTAGCATTAATTTTTTTTAGACTTTGAATTAAAATGTAAACGTCATTGTGCTGCCAGGGGACTCTTTGACAAAGATAGAATTTCAAAGTTGAAGAAGGGAGTTCTAATTGTTAACAATGCTCGGGGGGCTATTATGGATACCCAAGCTGTTGCTGATGCTTGTGCCAGTGGGCAAATAGGAGGTAAACTAATACCTTTTTTTATTATTCATTTCTTAGATCAAGTCTATTCTTAATACTTGGTCAAAGAACAACTCAACATGGGGGGGAACCGAGGAAACGTCGGTATTTGACAGAATTCAGAATTCTTTGATCAGTAGGGGAAATATGATCATGAGTGCAGAACCATGTTGTAACTATTGCTTTTTCCGCTTGCCTGGTTACCAAACAATAGGATACAGTGGAGATGTTTGGCATCCACAGCCAGCTCCCAAGGACCATCCATGGAGGTACATGCCAAATCAAGCAATGACCCCTCATATTTCAGGAACCACCATTGATGCACAGGTAAAGTTACATTCTTCGATGTGTCGATTAATGGTTATACTCTAGCTAGCTAAGCACACTGTGCTTGCCAATTGTGACCAAACAATATTCTCTGGACTGGATCACATAATGCAGTTGCGCTATGCGGCTGGAGTGAAGGACATGCTGGAGAGGTACTTCAAGGGAGAAGAATTTCCTCCGCAGAATTACATTGTGAAGGATGGGGAACTTGCAAGCCAGTACCGCTGATCTCACACTTGCTCTTTTCCACCTCAACCAATGATGCTATTTTCCTTGTTTTCCTTTGGAGAATAATAGAAACGGAATGAGGAAAATAGTTTGGAATAATGACCTTATGAGGCAAGGATTTTAGTGTTGTTTTTGGCTTTATATGCATGAAATAAGAAGTCGTGTCCTTCGCTAACAGTCTCGTGATCCAGCAATACAAGGGGTTCATCCCTGAGGGGTTTAAACCCCCACAATTCAGTTCCCTTCTTTAGTAAGAGGTATTGCCCTCCTAATGGAGCTGCTGTTCTGGTTATCTATATTAAGCACAATTCAGATACTGAATTCAAGTAAAAATTTCCAATTAACAATGCTTAACATTGTATTTGCATTAATAATTTTCCAATTTAGATATGTCATTTGTCACAAAATGACCCCTATGATTTCAAAATCAGGATACGTGGCGGTTCACAAATTTATCACTACCCACAAGGTTCAAAAGAATTAAGACTCCCAAGTAGGAAATTCTATTGAAAATCACGTGAAGTTAAAAGAAACATCTTCAAAGCAGAAAAGAAAAAGTTGGGGGGGGGGGGTTCCTTAAAAAATGGTAAACAAAAACAATATTTGCAAATAATCATGTCTATTTGAAGCAACATAGTGAAGAACTTGAAGCCTCACAATTGCTCTTTTCCTTCTCAACCGGTACTGCTATTTTCCATCCTTTTTCTTCAGACAAAAAGCAGGGAATGGAGAGCAATGGTTTGGAGTAATGAGCAGCTGAGATTTGAGATTTGAGCTTTGTAATGATAGTACTTATCTTATATATCTGGGTTTCGATGAAATTAAAAGTGGTTGTCTTTACAACCAGTCTCTTGTTCCGGCGGTATAAGCGTTCATCTTCATCGTTTGCGAGGGTTTGAACCCCCCAACCCCACCGGTCAATCCCCTCTTATTGCCAAATATATGTGTGTGTGTGTGTGTGTGTAGTTTTCATAATGCCCTTTTTTGTTGAGAGCGGGGAGATAAGAAATTTAGGCTGCATATAGTTTGTGGAAAATAACAAGATTGATAAAGAAATTAAGTAGAAATTTTTGTTTTCTCTTGTTCAACCGAAAAACTATTTCCCTTTCCGTAGAAGTTTGAAAAGAATTTTTCGGCAAATCAAATTGATAGGAATGACAATGGACCGAGAATAATTCAGATCATGTTAATATCATATCCAATTCTAAAATTTAACTCTAATATTTATATACGATCCTAATTTGATTCGATTTAAAAAATAAAAAATCATATTTGACTCTATTGTTTTTTCTAAAAATTTAATTCGATCAGATATATTACACGTTTTTAAAAAATCGATTCGATTCGATTCTGTTGGATGTGGGTTTTGCCTCCACAGATATCTGTTCCTTCTTCGCTCGAGCAGTAGATGTCGATGGGTGGATGCACCTGTAAAAACCGCCGAAGAGTACTTCGACGGGGAGACTCCGACGCTCGAGAGAACGGTTTTCGTATGAATGGAAAACAGATTAAGAGTTGAGGGAAAGTCGTTCCCTGTAAATAGTGTACCCGGAGTGTTAGGCCCAAAGAACGTACTTAATTTCGAGGGTTTTGAGGACTCTTATACCTGTGAGAGTCGTGCGCTATTGGGGGACTTCTACCCTATCTTTCTTATCGAACTGATTTGGGAATTTCGAAAGTTAATATTCCGAATTGATCACGATCCTCATTTATCGGGAAAACTTTCATCCTCGGGAGGGGTACTTTCCTTATCTGAAAGATTCTGAAATTGCTGTTATGAAATAGGAAATCGAAATTAAAGAACCATGACTTTCCTTTAGAATCATTAGGGGTGCTGTTTGTCATTCAGTCGCCTGACCGATAAGAAGTCAATCGGGACTCATTCGATTGATAGGCTGGTGTTTGCTTGCTCGATCGGGGCGATTACCTTTACTTGGTGAGTTACGTTCGATTGGAGGGGTGACAAAGGCTCTATCGTTCGGTAGAGCCGGGCGACTGAGATCCCTCAGTAGACTGATCTGGGGGCTATGGCCCTTTGGTAGATTGTCGTGGTGACCGTTAGATACTGGCCGACAGGTACTCTTTGTGAGTTTCTTGAGAATTGACTTGTTTGGTTTGGATTTTTGGGTCATGTCCCATCATTTGCCTCCGACTCATGGTCTTCTTGGAAAGAGATAGCATGAGTAATGATTTGAAATGGAGGTTCGGAACTTTTTAATACAGCTACTGTCGCTTCGGTCTTCGCGAATTGTTTCTTGTACGTCCTACTCTTATTCCTTATAGCTTTCTTCACACTGACATCATTTCTGCTTTTTTACTCTTCTTGTCAAAGAGTTATTACTGGGAATGGTAGTGAAGATGTCTGCTCCTCAGGCTTTTCCAGACATCGGCGATATTACGAGCATCATGTCCGCGCAGGAGCTCCAAGAAGTGCAAACTGATATGCTGTTGATGGATGATTATTCTCTGATGTCCGTCACAGAGGTTGATAGGGCTAATATGGCGTCAGAGGGCTGCGTGCCTATGTATCTTCAATCGATTAAGTATGGCTTGAAAGTTCCATACACAGGTATTTTCTCTGAGATTCTGCGTCGGTGGATATATTCCTGACCCTCTTGATCCCTAGCGTTTGGCGACTGGTAGTCGTGGTGGTTTCCCTATAGGGTTTTATTGCATTCATTTTTATTTCGACATTTTATCTTCTATTTTTATTTTGATGAAATGCAGAAGCAATGGTTCGACCAAGGGGTGGTACAAATTGCAGACCCGGCCTGAGTCCCTTTGGAGGTTCTACTATAAGGAGTCTATCAACAAGAACTAGATGCAGAAATTCTTTTTTGCTGAGTTCTTGGATAGGGATCGCATACCCCTGCTTCTCAAGGTTGACGGAGTGCTTTTTGTGGGACTGAAGCCCCCAACTATTTTGAAACACGGCCGTTTCATTTGGTCAATTAGTAGCTATTGCAAGTTTACTGGTTGGAGCATATGGGTCGAGTCCTTTTTGGATGACCAAATGTTATCCCTGGCTGGTTTGTTGCTGGGGAAAAGAGAAAAATTCACAGACCCCTTCTGTTAGAGAGGAAGAAAGTTGAACTAGTCGACTCTTTGAATTCTCTTGATGACATTGTTTTAGAGAATGTCATTGTTGACAAGCTGGTCCGACATAATGCGAAGAGGCTCTTTCAGGAGAGTACCGGGGCATCTGAGGCCCTACTTGGACTTTCTTCAGAGGCGATTGAGGCCCTTCCCAAGCCACCGCCCCCTTCGGCGAAAAGGAGGGTAATTTTCTCCTCCTTGTCCGTATTGGTAGTTTCATCCGATCATTCGACCCCAGCAACAGTTATACCGATGGAGACTATCGTTTTGAATGGGAATGATCCACCAGGTGGAACAGGTGTCAGCACGGACAGGTCAAGAGAAGCTGGAGATGATTCATCGGCCAGTGCTTGGCCGAAAACGAGTGCTTCTCGAGTTGCTGAAAGCAAAATTGCAGAATCTTCTTCTGCTGTTCCAGTTTAGCCTGCGCGTAAGAGAAAGTGCAAGATTCTTGGAGGGACAACTTCTTTATCCGCTATCCTCGTTCGGTCTTTCAATAGCAAGAAGAGCTCGAAAGAGCGTGGAACCGTTGCCGTTTGTGTTTGGGATATACAGTATAGCTACATAGATCTATTAGAAGCAGAGCGTATCGCCGGCCAATTTGATTTTCACCGTTGTGAGCTCGATTTCTATAGGATATCTTATGAATAAGTCGGCGGGGTTCTTGAGTCCTTAGACTTGATGGTAGTATTTTCTGTGCCTCTCGGGTTCTTCTTTTTTTATTATTATTATTTTTTTTACCTTGGTTAACTTAATTTTCTTTGCAGACTATGACCCTTGCCCGATTTCAAGGTTAGCATGGGAGGCAGGTAATAAGCCATTTAGAGGGGCGTCTCTCTGAATTAACCCGTCTGACTCAAATGCAGGAAGAAATCCCTATTTCGAAAGAAGAGGTCGCGAAGACCGAGAATATGTCCGGTATGTTGCTCAATCAAAAGGAAGAAGAGTTAAAAAGATTTCGATCAGAATTGGCCCAATGTGAGGTACGTCTTTGATAGATCGAGAAGTTGGCCCAGTTTCGGGAGAAGTCGCTTCGGACAGTAGAGCGTAGGATAACTGAGGTCGAGGAGTCCTGTGCGAGGGAAGTTATTATCCACAAGGACTCCCAGCGCAAACTAATCGAGAGATTAAAGTGTACCAAAGAAATAATCCGTTGTATGGGTCTAAGCGATGTTTTGCCTCCAGTCGAAGGAGAAGCCAATACTCAAAACCCAGTTGCATAACTTCTCCTCGAGATTCTTGATTTTGTATTTAGCGGCCTTCATTTGTTCAATGAGAAATTCTTGTTTTTGCCGACAGAAGTCATCTTTCTCTTTTCTGGTTGTAATTCTTATTGCGTTGTCTCAGCAGAGTTGAGGGGACTCAGGTCCTCCGCTTGGCAGGGAACCTTTAGAAGGGAAGAACGTGATTGTTGATTTGGAGGACTATATCTCTTGTCGGTAGAGCGTATGAATGACAGAAACTGAGCGACTGAGGCCTTCCGAATGATAAGAAATTCTTAAATAGTGGGGCCACGTCCATTCGTCTGGGAAGTTACGTCTCCTATTGACGATACGTTCGAATGATAGGTACTGAGCGATTGAGACTTTCCAAACGATAGAAAATTTTTAAATAGTTGGGCCGCGTCCACCCGTCCGGAGAGTTACATCTCCTATTGACGACGCATACGAACGAGAAATATTGGGCGACTGAGACCCTCTGAACGATAGGAAATTTTTTAAATAGTTGGGTCACGTCCACCCAATCGGGGAGTTACATCTCCAATTGATGACCCGTACAAACGGGAGATATTGGGCAACTGAGACCCTCCGAACGATAATAAATTTTTAAATAGATCAAGTCTACCCGTCTGAGGAGTTACATCCCCTATTGACGATGCGTACAAACGATAGATATTGGGTGACTGAGACCCTCCAAACGATAGAAAATTTTTAAATAGTTGGGTCGCGTTCACCCGTTTGGAGAGTTACATCTCCTATTGACGATGCGTACGAAAGAGATACTGTGCGACTGAGACCCTTCGAACAATAGGAACTGTGTAAAAAGTCCATTAAATAGGTGGTTTAAAGAGTTCGATAAATATCATCGCAACTTAGAAAAATACCAGCAATAGGAAAAGTAGGACCCGATAACTACTTAGGAGTAGAAGTTTAAGGCTCATGTTCACATGATAGTATCCCGATCTTCGTCGACATTCTAAATTTGATCTTCATATGTTTGGTGTTGGGTAAAGCCCCCAAGACGTTCAGACCTTGTAGAGCGAAGAGAGATCCACCACATTGAATATGACGGGAGTTGTCGCATGATTAGGGGGTCTCCGAGGGTGACCGGTAGTGAGATAATACCCTCGGGATATATCCATTCACCTGAAAGCCCTTTAACTGGGCCTGCATGGGGTTGGATATCGGCAAAAGTGAATCTCATTTGTCTAAAAGCATCCCGATATAAGAGATTACATCCGGCTCCCTGATCGATAAAGATCATTTTAACCTCGAATTATTCGATCTTGGCAGTTATCACAAGGAAATCATGCCGATTTGGGTCGATCCCGACTAGATCTTCATCGGTAAAATCGATGATGGGCCTCTTTTATATCTGCGGTTTATCGGCACTCGCTGCTAAGACTTCTTGTGATATAGAGGGGATTGTCTTTGGACGGTAGAAAATCGGCATGATTAGGTGTCCAGCCTCATTTTCTGTCGGTACATGGCGGACCTGGAGTATCACCCCATCCCTTCTGTCGGTCGAGTGTCGAGCGGTTTGGCGCTCCTCTAGCTAGTCACGTTGTAGCGGTTCGCGCCGGTAATCAGTGGGGGGACCTCTTTCCCTCCGAACAATAAACTCCTGTAGTCTCCCTTTACGCACTAGGAATTCCAGTTCGTCTTTCAACTTCTTACAGTCATCCGTCGTATGACCATAGTCATGGTGAAAGTGATAGTACTTTGTTCTATCATTGTTTGAGTCGTCCTCAGTTGATCGAGGGGCCATCGGATGTATGGCTTGTCCCTAATGAAAGCCAAGACCCGGCCATGGGTCTCGTTCAGTAGGGTGTAGTTGTTGTACCCCCTTGGAGGAGGGAGTTTTACCCGGTTCCTTCTGAGCGGAGACCTCCAGGGTGACTGGTTCTGCTCTTTTCGGACAGACTAATCTCTCCTGTGATCGGACGCTTTAGTGTCCTAGATAGTAATATACTTTTCAGCTCAAGTATAAAATTCTTGGATGGTAGCAGGAGGTTTTTTCGTGATTGACACCTTCATACCGGAAGGTCGTAGGCCTGTTAGTAGCGCGGCCAGTGCAATCGAATGATTTAAAGAAAGGACCCTTATCATCTCTATCTTGAACCTTTCCAAGAAATCTCTTAGGGATTCCTCTTTCTTTTGGTGTAACGATAACAAGGCAATGGACTTTCTCTTGACCCCCTGCTTATCACGAAGTGCGACTTGAACTGCTTACATAGTTGAGAGAAGGTCTTTATACTCAATGGTATGAGAGAATTGAACCAGGTAAGTGCATTTTCCGAGAGAGTGGTGGGGAAATACTTGCAGATGGCTGTGTCGGACATGTCTCTGGAGATCATCACAGTTATGAAATGGGCTGCATGATCTCGGGGATCCGTCGTCCCATTGTATCTCTCTATGGGTGGCAGAAGCATGTTGCAAGGCATAGGCTCCGAGAAGATCTTGGGGTCAAATGGTGAAGTATGAGAGTAAGAGGAGATTCGGTCTCTCTGGGGGCTGGCCCACTTAAGTTCATCAGCGACCAGTTGCTCGATCTGCTTTCGAAGATCGTCAGGGACTTGTTTGGAGTTTTCGGATGCTTCACCATGTGTGGGTGATGGCCGTCGCTGGGACGCCTAGATCCCCCGACAAAGGATTGAACTTCGGGCTTGAGGGCGCGACTAAGATTCTCCAATTGTTTGCTCATATCTTGGATCTTGGACTCCAACCTCTCCATCTGGGGGCGGCTGACTTGCTGTGGAACAGGAGCCACAACTGGTTGGACGGGGATAGTGGGTTGTAAGGCCTGTTCCTGATGAAATAGGCCAAACGAGACTGCTTGATCATGGGTAGGATGATCCGGTGCTAAAGGAGGAACGGTCTCAGAAAGTGTAGCAGTACGCTCTTCGACAAGAGGAGCGGCTTTTGAGGATACTCTAGTTTTCAGAGGTATGGTTGTCGAGATAATATAAGCTACTTTAGTCTGCTCCTATAGACGGCACCAATCTATTGGAGGTAGGTTTGGCTCCACAGATACCGGTTCTTTTTTCGCTCGAACAGTAGGTGTCGATGGGTGGATGCACCTACAAAAACCATCGGAGAGTACTTCGACGGGGAGATTTTAACGCTCGAGTTAGTAAAGAGCAGTTTTTGTATAAATGGAAAACAGACTGAGAGTTGAAGGAAAGTCGTTCCCTGTGAATAGTGTGCCCAGAGTGTTAGACCCAAAGAGCGTATCTGATTTCGAGAGTTTTAAGGTCTCTTATACCTGTGAGAGTTGTGCGCCGTTGGGGGACTTTTACCCTACCTTCCTTATCGAACTGATTCGAGAATCTCGGATGTTAATATTCCGAATTAACCACGATCCTCATTTATCAGAAAAACTTTCATATTCGGAAGGAGTGCTTCCCTTATTTGAAAGATCCTGGAGTTGTTATGAAATAGGAAATCGAAATTAAAGAACCCCGATTTTCCTTTAAAATCGTTAGGAGTGTTGTCTGTCGTTTGATTGCCCGACCGATAAGGAGTCAATTAGGACTCATCCGATTGATAGGCTGGTGTTTGCTTGCCTGATCGGGGCGATTACCTTTACTTAGTGAGTTACGTTCGGTTGGCGGGACGACTAAGTCCCTATCGTTCGGTAGAGCTGGGCAACTGAGGCCTCTCGGTAGGCTGATCTGGGCGGCTATGACTTTTCGGTAGATTGTCATGGTGACCGTTAGACACTGGCGGGCAGGCGCTCTTTGTGGGCTTCTTGAGAATTGACTCATTTGGTTTGAGCTTTTAGCCCATGTCCCATCAGATTCTAAATTGACTCATATCCAACACTACCTAACCCAAGAAAAAAATATAATAACAAATAAAATTATATAGAAAAAGAAAAATGAGAAACTAAATCTATTTGAAATCGTTTCAAAATTTAGACCATGTATATAAAGAACTAACAAGTAATATAATATTAAAATAAAATTTTATTTTATTATAAATTATTATTGGGTGGATTAGATCGAATTATTTATCACTTAAATCTATATTTAAATCGATCCAACTACATTAATATCGAAACCTGATTTTAATCTGACCCAAACCCGAATTTTTTGAGTATCTGTCGGGTTGGGTCGACCCTACAAATTGTCTCTGAAATGGAGATCGGTTGCCCAGCATATGTGGATGAAATTGCATAGTTAAGGTCACGGATTTTGATATACTAGAATAAAACCTTTTAATAAATGAAGAGTTTCACATATTCAATATGTAGTCTTAGTCCAAATATACATGGATAATAAAAAATTTATATTGATTGGATATTATCCTACTAGATCATCCTAATTAATTATTTAAATATAGATTTCAATGATATAATACCATATCATATAAGATATTTTTAAACATTTCTAATTCCATCAATCATCAAGATACAAATCAGACATTTTTGAATATTCCCTTTTTGAATAAGAGATTCGGTAGAATTAAATAATTAAAGAGATCGTAGTATATTTAATCTATCTGATCTTAATTATGAATGTTACATAAAAGGACAATGTAAAAAAAATAGGTAAATGATAAAATAATAAATTATTATTTATCAATTTCTGCAAATAATAAAATATTTATTTTCAGTGCAATTTTAATTATTTAATAAAATTATTTAGAATTAATATAATTTTAATGTAATTGATTATTTAAAAAATTATATTATAATTATTATAAAATCAAAATAAATATATTTTAAATCTTTTTTCTACTATTGAACTCCATTAGTATCGAATACTCGCTCAATGTGATATTATCTTTGCATTAAAATAATTAGAAAAGAAAAATAATATAAAAAAGAGAGATTTGGGCTGAATTATATTTTTCAAAAAATGGTATGACTATTTGTATATTTTTGTGATTTTTTAATTATAAAATTACTATAATTTTTTTATAATTTTTAAAAATTATTATGATTGGTTTTACAATTTTAAAAATTTATAGTAAAAGAAAAGTATTTGTGTTTAATGTAAATAAAACATAGCGCATCGGGCACATCTGGCTCAGGTCGAAGACAGCAAACTTGCAAGAGCCGTCCACCCAAACACAACCTTAAAAATCGGCAAAATCTCTGAGCCGTCGACGGAAAGAACGTGGACGTTCGAGATCGATTCATAAATTATCGAAATCGACGGCCTTAGACGCACGTACCCTCCATTCAAAAGCCGATTTCGACGGTCTCACCGGTCTCTCAAGTCTCACTACAACCCCCCTGATCGCTCTCTCTCTTTCTCTATTCCTCAAGTCTTCCAAATCTCTCTCTCTCTCTGCGGTTCTCGGGTGTCTCTCACCAAGGTACTTTTCAAATCCAATCTCTCTCTCTCTCTCTCTCTCTTCAATTCTGTAATGAGATCTGAAAAGTAGGGTTTGATAGCTATTGTTGTAGATTGTATAGCTTTAAAATTTTTATGGATAACTTTTATTTTTGGATGTAATTCCTATACTTTGTCGATTTGCCCTAACCCACAATGATTTTGTGCGAAACTAGTGATTGATTGTATGCTAGGGTTTATAGCTATGTGTATTGCTTATTGCATTCTCTGTTATATCTACAAGTTTTTAATATCGTTAACGAAAATCTGGGTTGATCTTAGGTTTTGATGACCGGTTCCGTGTTTGAATTTTCTCGACTTGCTTGGAGTTTATGTAACTTACTCGTATTGTGGCATTCTTAGGTTTAATTATTTATTAACACAAATTTTGTTGATGAGAATTATTGTCAAAACATGATTAGACTCATGAATTTGCCGATTTTTTGTTTTAGTTCGATCTGGCTGTTTGTTCAACTTGTGATAGGTTGGTTTATAATTGGGAATTTTCTGATTGATTTTGTTGTTGTTTGTTACATAGGTAATAAATGGCTGAAGCAAAACCAGGAATGAGGAAACCAGTTTTCACCAAGGTTGATCAACTCCGACCTGGTACCAGTGGACACACTCTCACTGTAAAGGTGGTTAGTTCTAAGATGGTGATGCAGAAGGGCCGTCCAGATGGCCCCCAAATGCGTCAAATGCGGATTGCTGAATGCTTGGTTGGGGATGAAACCGGCATGATTGTGTTCACTGCACGGAATGATCAGGGTAAGGGTTTCTCGTACTTATATACTATGTGGGTGTTCTGTGAGCCTCGTAGATTTATTATAATTCAGAAAATTAATATTTAAATCTTACTAATTTACAGAATACTTATTATTTATACTTTTCTTGCTTGATGGATGATGTAATATTTCATCTCCTTTGGTTCAGAAAGTATAAAGGAGACCTGCAATGCTTTCTCAAAAGTCTTAAAATTTTGTTTTAACATTGAAACGCAATTATGACTCTGCTTCTTTTGTCTTAGCTTATCCAAAATTGGATGTTAAATGGGGATCAAACATTTTGCAGCCATTGATTCAATTGAGGTCATTCTAGTTATTTAGTACCAAAATTTTCTGCATTAATATGTGCATTACAGTACTAATACAGGCATTTAGGTTTTTTGAGCCCTGGTTATTGGTGGTGATTTCCTCATGAGCTCCACCTGCCATTAATGCTTTTTCTAATAGTTACATGCTCTATGATCTACATAATCTTGGAAACTATTATTTATTTATTTATTTATTTATTTTTATTTTAGTTGATGATATGATGCATCTAGCATTGTCCTTCATTTTATTTGCTTTCGAATTGGGTTCTTTATACTCTCCATGTTCACAATGATCCTTGCTGTCGCTGTTGCCCCCACATGCACCCCAAAAAGAAATTAGCAATAAGAAAAAGGAGGGAAAAAAATGGCAGAAAAGAATACAACGGCTGTTTATTTCTTGTTTTCAATCTCCTCAATTATGTTTTGAGATATAATGTTGTACAAATAGGTATCTTTGCTATTGCTGCATTATGATAGTCTTGGCCAGTGTACTCATCCTATGCTGTTTATTCGTATTTAGGTTTCCTTAGTATTTTGTAAATTTACCCATTATTTTTATAGAGAACTTTCCCATTTTTCTCACATCTTTTGATTATGAGAAATACCTGAAAATTTCAAAACAGGTGGGTTGGTATGTTTATTTTGTTCGAGTGTTGTATGCAGCCACGGCGCCTTGTTACTGCTTGGGTTATAGGGAGAGTAAGTATGGACTCATTTATAATTTGATTTGTATCGACTTGTGTGCAATCTAGGAATACTTTTGAGTTATTTTTGTCCTCCCCTAGATCTATTGAGATATGTGTCTCTGTTTAGATTTTGATTTCAAATCTGTTCCTGTCTACATACAGTTGACTTGATGAAACCTGATACGACTGTGATACTCCGAAATGCAAAGATTGATATGTTCAAGGGATCAATGAGGCTTGCTGTGGACAAATGGGGCCGTGTTGAAGTCACCGAACCTGCATCCTTCACTGTTAAAGAAGATAACAATCTGTCACTGGTTGAGTATGAGCTGGTCAATGTTGTTGAAGAGTGACTTGTGGAAGTGGTGACTGTCCCACCATCCGAGGACAAAATGAACCTGGCAGGATATGGATGTTGAAATGGAGGAGTGAAGTTTATGTTATTTCAGTGGTAATCTTCTGTGCATGATGCCCAACCAGAGAAAAGTTCTCGTTTAGGAAGAATATTGAGCTAGTACTACAAACTACAAAAGGACGCCTGATCATGCACTGGTGGCTTTTGAGGCAGCTGGTGAAAAACCATTTAGGAAATCTAGCACAGCTGATGTTTCAGTCAGACACATAACATAAAAGGAACTTGCTTTGGTTGTTAAATTATGCTTTGACATAATCTGCTATTGCTATGGATATTGCTTGATATTCATATGTTATGCAAATGAAGTTGTTGTCTATTGCATGAAATTCTGTTAATCCTTTTGTGTATGGATATGCATTATTTGAAGCAAAATGGTGCAAACTTGCAAATTGTGCACAAAGCTTCTCAGAGAGTGTGAGATGAATTATGCAGTTGAAGCTATTTGATCTGTTCTAATAGCCATTGATCTCCTCCATTTGTTATACTCCTTTTTGCATTTTGAATTTGGATTAAAATTGCCCTCATGTGGTGGCCTCTCTACCAATGAAGTTGCTCTCCAATGCCAATCATAGGTGTGACCCGAGCACTCCAAAATTTGAGGTGAGGAGCCTCCCGTTCCACCTGGTGTTCATGACGTAATGACCCGCCCTGTTGATCTCTTGAGCCTGTGTTCAAGTTCTTTTTAATATAAATACATGTATGACACTCAAGCTACACGCAAGAAATATTGCTATAAGCTCCATGCTGAGTGGCGGCACTGCTTATCAGTCTCGCCTGACAGGTCATAAAGTTCTCTTCTGTTTTTTGGTATGCCAGAAGAATATGTGGGGAAAGAATGATATGCCAAACTCGTCTGAAACCTGGACTTTCATTTAATTCAACAAATCCATGTCAGATGGGAGTCTCTGTTACTCGGATACCCAATTTCTTTGCATTCAAAACTTGACTAGGGGAACACACATAAAGACAGACTCCTGCGTAATATCTTCTATGAATCTCTCTCATTCAGAGCTAAGCCTTGCAGTTAAAGCAATATCTGCTTCTGTTTTGCCTATTCTGTTTAAGAAATTCGAGGTCCTTCATTTGTAGCTGTACAGCTTCCTTTGACAAAGATTTCTAGCTGCTGAGTTGAGTTGAGAGTTTCAATTGTCATTATAAATATAATGACTTATGTACAACATGGTCTAATCTCTCATTTTGTTCATATCTATGTGGATTATTACCTGGAACGAAAAACCTAAGTCCTAAAATATATATATATATATATATATATATATATATATATATTCATATATTTTTTTAACTTGTATTGATTCTTCAAGAGCTTTTAATTATGTTAGTTGCTCTAATTGAATTTTTGCACTCTCTTTGACACTTTATTAAATGTTAAGCTCAAAAACTAAATTGCTCGTCTATATCAGTTCTGTAATGAGTATGCTGTTTCGAAGGACAAACTGGATAACTTCAAAGATGTGGCTCCACAGGATATTATTTGTTCTCAGGTTGTTTACCTATCTTGTTATTTTCCTGTACATGATTACAGTCAGGAACATTACAGATGCTAACTGTTTCTTTTACCAGAAAAATGGGGTGTAATACTCAGAGAAGAGGATGTTGCTGTATGTAATGTGAGAATTGATTTGACTCGTGGAAGGCGGAATCCTCTTGAAAGGTACTGGGACTTTTATTACTTCTTTTTTTTTTTTTTAATTTTGTTTAGGATGATTGTTTCAAGTTATTGATATTCTGTTTTTTCCTTTTGCCCATGTGAAACCACTGCCAGCATCAAATTTTTTAAGGTATGGCTGGAGCTAAATTTGATCCAGCCTCTTTTTATTTTTTATTTTTTTTAATGGATTATGAACAGATATTCATCTTGTCATGTGTGAGTCATATACCGTGTATAATTGCATTGATCATGATGATGTCTGCCTAGTGCTTTTACGTGAGGAGCATATTGAGATACTCCATGCATGGATTTGGTTCTATATTTGGTCATCAAACCAGTAACCAGCCTTATAAACGGGTAAAAAGTGAAGTTCTTTTTTTCTTAACCCTGATGGGATGAAAATAAGAGCAATTTCAAAATCTTAAAATAAAAAACAAAAACAAAAAGACAAAAGACATACATATGAACTGTTATTTATAATCATCATGAATAGCAAAAGATTACTCTGCAAATCTCTTCAAAGTCATCACAACCTCTAGAATTTAACTAGAGAACAAGCAGATTGGTTGTTTCTATGGTTATCCTTTGACATGGACATGGCATCAACATTATGGTACTAGTTAGCGAGTTCAACTGACTCAAGCTTAGTCGTTTAACAATTATCTTTAAAGGCAGTATGTAGGCTTTCTCTTTTCCGTGGTTTATTTAGGGTGAACTTGGAGGAGGGAAGCAAGGTAATTGTTTTCGTCAAAATTTCTGGTAGGAAATTTACTGGTTAGAGGGATTGTGTTAGCAGAATGATCGTACATAACTAGTAACTGGTGTACCTGGTGGTTTATTCTGAAACCAGAAACAAACTCCCTGCAATTTAGATTTTGTTCGCATTTTTTCGATAGAAACCTGAGTCTGTACTTTTGTCCTACATTAAAATTTAGTAGGCTATTGATTGGCAACATGAAAAGGCTCTAAGATTTGAGAGATCAAGACTAAACAGCGTTGATAATGAGACAGATAGTGATCTTGTTGTCCCAACAACAGGAAGGACGAGTTAACATCTTATTCCTAAGTTGTCATCTGAAGGGAAATGGATCGACTTCTAGTTTGGTGCTTAAGCTGCTTGTCATCTTTCCTAATAGTGTGTTTCAGTGCAGTAATAGTCACAGGAACTTAAAAAATTTCTCAGTTTGAGACACAGAATTAGAATATAAGTAACTTAACCCTTTGCAATTTCCCCCCTCCTGGACTAAAAATCTCACTTTGACTTCATGTTGTTGGGAGATATGTGAAAAGCATTAGTTTCCTTTTTGGGGGGCATTTGACTGTGGCCATGGAGCTTTAACAAAACCCTAATAAGCCTTCGTCCATAGTTGAGATTTTGTGAAGGCCATCTTGTGGGGAAATAAATTTCTTACTAAAAGAAAATAACAAATAGGTAGCTATGCCAGGAAATTGACATTCCCCAGTGGTGAAGTACTTCATGGTAACATATAGAAAGGGTAGTAATTCTGGTCTCTCCCTTCCACCTTTTAGCCAAGCTACAAAACATTGTAAAGATAACATTTAAGTAGTAGCTCATGAAATGCTTTTGGTTGTAAAGGGCCTGGCAATGACTTCTTGACGAAATGTAATTTCCGACTAGCCAATAGCCCAGGGATGCCCAGTATAATTGTGTACAAAAATTCCTGTGTTACTATCGTTAGATCTAGATTGTCAATTAACATAAGAAAAAAGTTTGATTTCTTTACAAAGCAGATCATACTAGAAAAAGCATCCCTTGTCAAGTTATATTTTAATATGATCATTGTCAATTGAGAATAAAGCTCTGTAATAGTAATGCATAAAATTCTCTTTTGCTGAATGATTCATGTTACATCATGTAATGTCTTTGATTTATTTTTAGGATTATGAAAGTAAGGAGAAGTTCTACGTTCATGATGACAGCGTTAGTCACTTGCAGCCTGCTTGTTATCAGGACATGATCTGGTAACCTATGATTGACAAATTTTGGTAGCCAAATGTGGTTCCAAGTCTTTTACCAAGTCTAACTGCCATATTCTTTTGACACAACGTAACAGGTAGGAGCAATCTCCGAGGCTTTTGAGAATTTTCAGTTGAAGACATATGGGATCAAAGCTCAAGTTCATGCAACCCCGGAGAAGAAAAGGCGTCGTATTTAAGGTTTTCTCGTTTCCCCCTCATATTCACCACCCAAAAGGAAAAAAAAAAATGAAAACAGATAGAAAAAAAAAGAGAAAAGAATGTATTTTTTTCTAGTTCAATCACAAAGCATACATGTTTGTAGAGGAGCTAACGGATGTATACAAGCAAACATTTCTTGCTTGAGCCCACCAATTTGGGTTTGACCATCCCATCAGTTTTAGCAAATGCAAAACACCGGATTTGTATGGCATATAAGCATTACTTTAAAAGGAAATTTAATCACAAACTCACGAGAAACTTAGAGAAAATCTTGTGAAAATTCTGATTTCGGAACTACTGTAATTGGATATCAGGTAGGTTATTTGTACTGTTTGCTTGCTTTGTTGATTACGGTGATGATTAGATTTTAACAGAATCTATTCGTCTGGTTCCTACTTATTATGTGAGGGGGAGAGAGAGATGGAACTAAAATCACGGGAGTTACTGGAGAAAACTGGTAGGGAAATGTGCCCCGTGAAGGACTGACTGAGCCTCTTTATTGATGCCAAACATGAAAGTCAATAAATGTGGGCATTCACATGCATTTTGATCTCTGTTTAGCAGCAATTATTTTGTGCTAAAGACATTGCCTTTCATCCTCTTCCAACTCTGTCTTTTTTCAATCACTAGTTTACTGTTGTTTTTTACCATTGCAACTGTTCTCTGCATATGCAACTTTTTTCTCTTTTTCTGAAGCAATGCTCATGCTCAACTGGTAGAACACTGATGTAATTTAACTCTATAGGTTCGGAAAGGCCACTTCCTAGGATTTTTCTTTTCTTCTTTCCATTTCCTCTCTGATTAAACTTACGAATGATCATGTCTATTATAAAATGTCCAGCTTCAGTTAAATTCTGACCTCACTCTATAACCCCAAATGCAAAGGGGCCAAAACGAGATACCCTTTCCCATAATTTAGTCCAAAGCCTATTAATACAAGCATGTTTCTTTTTCTTTTTGTTGGATTTTGTTTGATTAATTTAATCTGAGCTACTATTAAGGAGTTAGTTCTTCCAAATCTCATTTCTTTATTTTCATGATTTGAACTCGAGACTATTGATTAAGAGAGTACAGCGTCCTACCATTGCACCTAGTTTGATACCGGCATGTCTCTTTAGTTATGCTTGAACTTGGAGGCCCATTGTGTGTCTCTTCCACATGATCTACCGACTTAGTGATCACTAGCTAGGATGTTAATAGGGTGATTAGTTCTCTCTCTCTCTCTCTCTCTGGATTTGGATCGGAGGGGCTCCTAATTATAAAGATGATAATATTGACTCAACAATAGTTGGAGGTGCATGGCAATATTGACTCAACAATAGCCAGATGTTGTATGGCAGCATACAGACATGTACGTAGATATGTGTTTTCCTGTTGAAAAAAATCCTTTTCTGTGGTGCCCCGAATAATTTTCATGCTTTTTCATAATTCATTAAAGTGTCAGATTTTATAACTACTTAAGGATGATGGCACTCAATTTTTTGTACAACGTTTGTGTCTCAATTGCAATTTAATTTATTATTATTTTTATAATATTTTGGTGCCAAGTGCAATTGTATAGAAGAGAGGGATGAAGACGATTTGCCCTTCTCGTGATTATTTTACTTTTGCTGCACTTCATGACTTGGCATTTTGGTCATAAAAGATCTTATCATTATTTAAAACAAATTAAGTTTTTAATCCCTTCTCGTTATTACTTCTTGATAAGGGATTTTAAATGAAATGACCCCAAAAAAAAAATAAAAAAGGAAATAGAAAAATTGAGAGGTAAAATGTAGAGAAGTTACAAGCAGGTTTCAGCCACCCAAGTCGAAGATGTATGGTGGGTAAACATAAAGACCACTTGGAAAGAAGTGGAACATGAGAGAATCATAGATATCAATAACCTATTAAAAAATTATTAAAAAAAAAATCTTTGTGTTGTGGTGAATCAGAATTTTTATTCTGGGTCAGCAATGAAAAGTGAAGTGCAGAGTGGGGAATCCCAAATTCTCAAGTACATTTAAAGTTGGCAAAGGTACCAGGTCTTGGATTGGCTGACATTGTCCCCTCCAAGCCTCCCCCTCCCCCAAACAAAAAGAAACCTCCTCCGGCTCCAACCTTCCCCACACAAACTTGTGTTTGATTCGTGCAAATTAAATTGCTGATTTCTTGATATAATATTTTTTATTTTTAAATTTTAAATTTTAAATTTAATTAAAAATATAACATCTCATCATATTAAATCGAATGTCTTTTAATCCATTACTTTGATCATTTCATTTTATTTTAAGTAAAGTAATCATGGAATTGAACTTTCCCAAATAAGGCATTGGCTTGGAGACCTCAAGACCAAAACCTCCCCTACATTCAGTATTCCCCCCTCCCCCAACACCTTTTTCCATCCTCAAATCTTGGCCACTGCTTCCTATTTTGCATATTGATTTCTATAATGCTCGATTCTTTGGTCTGACATTTGAAAGGGATACACAAAATGCTGCACAATATAAAATTAGAAACAAATTTGAAGTAAAAATTGTATAGTTAACATCTCTAATATGAGTAATTCGGAATCATATATTAGGGTCATGACTATAATGGTACTGACCTTAATGGAATTATGTAACAATATTGATACGTTAAATTTAATGACATTATATGGAATATTTACTAACTCTGATCTCTATATTTATCAAACACATGACCATGAATTAGATTGTCATGTGATTTCATTAAGATTATATAACATATTTACTAGTTACAAATTGCAAATTAGATTAGATTATCATTTTGTTGAGAACCTTTTAAAAAATTGTATATTAGATGTGCATGCTACCATTTTAAAATATAGTTACCTTATACATTTTTAAAGGAAAGATCACCAAAAATATCCCCCATGGCGTTGTAGGGAATCCCAAATT
This sequence comes from Dillenia turbinata, assembly GCA_037126225.1. Taxonomy (NCBI): domain Eukaryota; kingdom Viridiplantae; phylum Streptophyta; class Magnoliopsida; order Dilleniales; family Dilleniaceae; genus Dillenia; species Dillenia turbinata. The sequence continues at coordinate 12,524,974 of JBAMMX010000027.1, read as the reverse complement.
CTCTTGCATGATACCAATATACTATCGATCTAGTGGGTAAAAATATTAAAATTTTTAATCAGTGGCAGACCATCAAGAGCTAGGAGGTGCAAAAAATAAAAAAGGATGCAAACATAACATATTAACACTACTATCATTAAAATTTTGTATCAAAAATATAGTCCAACATCAATAAAATTATATTTTTCTAATTAAATTTTAGATAATAAAAAAATTGAAGGGTGCAATTACTCACCCTCATGTGTATGTAGATCCGCCACTACGTTTAATCAATTGTTGATTTGAAGTTTGAAAATAAAACATATTACGTTATAAGAGCTCTTTCATAATTTAAATCCGACAATACTAGATTAGATTAATTGAATTATAACCCCCCCCCCCCCCACACAAAAAAAAAAAGGCTCCAGCTCCGACCTTCCCCACACAAACATCTTCTTAGGTAATCTGACTGGCCTGACTGACCTAAGGATGCCACAACCAATTTATGTGCATCAAAAATTAATATAATCAAAAAGGGCAAGGCTATAACATGTGGACAGCATAAATGATACTAGAGCATGATGTGGTATTATTTATAATTAATTATTAATTAAAATATTAAATACATATTTTATAATAATAATAAATATTATTTGTCTTTGCCCTTAAAAATTATAATCTTTGCACATTAAATTACAATCCTGATGTTTGGGCTTTGCCCCCACTTAAAATTAAAGTAATTAGTTGCCAAATTTTATTACTTGCAAATTTAGGTGCGATCAGATATTAATATAATCAAAGGGGAGGATTTTTTTTTGGCATAAAGGAGTCATGAAAATATACGTATTCATAAATATTCGAATACTAAATTTTTTTAAAAAAATACTTGAATAAAAAACTTTTTATCACTGAATATCCCTACAAAAACAACAAAAGGGTGGGTATAGCAAACAAGTGGGAAGAATGAATGATCTAAGATCATAGTGTGGGTTTTATTTTTAATTAATTCTTAATTAAAAGATTATGCCGTAAAGAAAAACAAATTAATTATAGAGAAGTACCTATGATGACTATGATTATCCGACTTTTTTTTAAAATTTCCAGATAAATATTTTATCTTATTCAATTATCGAAGGTTTGCATTTACTTTCCATTTTTCTCTTTTAGCTTGTTTTAGTCTCTTTTAAGTATTGAGAGACGAGGGAATAAAGTAACTATGTCCACAAAGATTCGAACACAAGATCTCATGAAAGATACTTAAATAATTACTGTTTAAATGTTCCTATAAGAACACAAAAGGATCACACATTACAAATAAGGAATTACACTTCCCCTCCAAAACATATATGAAATGAATTATGTATTTTTTTTTGCGCTTTGGATTTGGTCCACCATCGAGTATTCAGAGTTTTGTCATAACTAATTTCAACTGAACTGCTGTCGAGTTCGTTATAGAGAGGGAACTCTCATAACGTGATTTTTTTCGTTCTAAAAAAGGATCGAATTCAAACACTTGGTTAAGGGGTCGCAACGCTCTTCCCACTTCTTTAATCAAATATTAGTGAAATGAATTATGTATTATCAAAGAAGTAAGATCTCATTAACGTTATAATAATTAAACAATAGTTTAGATTCTAACTCATTTCAATTTTATTTGTTTACATTTCCACCACTACATTTCTAAACAAATCAAATGTTTTCACTAAACTAATGAATGCTCCTTTTCTATAGAAAATCTTTATGTAGACAAATGAGATCACAAGTTTTCTAAAATCTCGATTTTAATGAAATTGAATTTGTAAAATGCCGATCAATTCGAACATTAATTATTTCATTCGATGTCAAATTTGGTGGACAATTAATGGATTAATCTCGACATCTTCTGTTAATAAATTATTTTAACTTTTGTTATCCTATCAATTCATTTCAGCATTTTACGATTTTTTTTTAATTTTCTTTTGAAGATCCTAGTATCAAAAATGTAATTTTTCATAGGGTGGAACACCTTCAAATGATGGTAGAAGAGACGAAGTCCTAATAATAGAACATAGCACATACGTACATAAGCATGCAAACACTTTTGTTTTTGGGTAGTAATACTATCATATCACAAGCAATATTTTTTTTTTGTTATATTTAGATTTAAATTTAAAATTATCAAATTAAAAAAGATATTTTTTATTATATAACAAATAAGAATCTTTTTTAATTATATCGAGATTTAAATTTAAAATCATTGAATTTTATAAAAAAAAAAGTTATAATCAGTATAAAAATCAATGTGTCACGAGTCTAATTCGCGCTTCCTAGTTAAGTATCTACGATCTTAAGTAAATGACACCCATTTTTCCGATTCAAATTTCCTATTCTTCATTTAATAAGAAAAAATATGTAATATTATTATTTAAGTACAAAAAATAATAACGCAATTAGTATAATATATTTTGGTCTAGTAAATTTAACTAATTTTTTTTTTTTTATTGGGTTCGGTGAGAGTTTGATAGGCTGATTATTACAAATGAGAGATAATCCTCTTCAATAGAATCATTAAATAAAGCAAAATTACTATTAAAATTTAAATCTATTTTCTTAAAGTAAGGTAAAGAATATAATAGCCTTTAAATTATAATTATTTGTGTAAAATTTACAAATTTTATAACATATTTTTCAATGATCAACGAAATTGTGTTTATCCCACTAGTTAGTACTAAATATTTTAACCTAATTTATATGACTTATTAAAATAATTAATTATATAAATATATAAATTGAGAATAATAAATTATAGTTTTATAAATTAAAATGGGGTTGGGGGGATTTAATGGGTTCTTGCTCCTTTTGACAAATAAAAGTAAGCATAGGAAAAACAGGTAAGGTTTTATCCGGGACAAAAGTATTTTTTGACTTAATGTGAGGGAAAGAAAGGATTGACGTATATGTATGTAATATTTTTTTTATATTTTTATAAAAAATTTATTTTTATATCTTAAATTCATAATTTTAAAATTATTAAAAAAATAACTTCATTTATATAAGTTGTTTGCAATTAAAAAACAAAAAAGAAAGAGGAGTGCAAATATGCACTTGAATTAAACATTTTTTATGGATAAGAAATTTAATAAATGTACGAAAGGGGAAGTTTTGGTTGGGGGTGTGGGAGAAGGGAGAAGTGATTACTATTATCAACGGAAGTTCGTTGGACAGAGATTGATTTCCGCCGTAGCTAAAAAGTACAATGACCGTGAACCTCATAAACATCCAAAAAAAACCTCCATCTATCAAAACAAAACAGAGCACAAAAAACAGAGAGAGAGAGAGGAGAGCGAGGTGGGTCAGTAACAGACGTCGTGTTCGGGCAAGATCCATGAGCCCACATGGAACGATTTAGAGGGGACAAATTTTAAGAGAGAGAGAGGGAGAGAGATTAAAAAAGAAAAAAAAAAAAAAAACAAAGTGATGTGAGAGAAAAACAGAGTAGAGAGAGGGAGAGAGAACCGACCCAACAACTCTGTTTTTTCTCTTTCATTTCATTGGCAACAAACAGTGGTAGTTACTCTTGTCTTCCTCGACTGTTGCTTCCTTTGCTCCATTTTTCACAAAACAGAGTTTTCTGTTTGTTCTTTTCTTCGTACTGTTTCTCTCACTCATTTCATTAGACCCAGAAATTGAAACCCATTTTTGGAGAGAATGAAGGAAAACAGTGGGAATAGTGATGGGTTTGTGAGAGCAGATCAAATAGATCTGAAAAGCTTGGACGAACAGCTACAGAGACATTTGAGCAGAGCATGGACTATGGAGAAGAAAAAACAGGGTGAGGAAGCGACAACAACAACAACAATAACGAGAGAGAGAGTCAGAACTCAAAGACAAGAGTGGGAAATTGACCCTTCGAAATTGATCATCAAATCTGTGATTGCACGTGGCACTTTTGGAACCGTTCATCGTGGATTTTACGACGGTCAAGACGTTGCAGGTTTCTTCTGGGTTTCTTCAAATCTGCCTTGAAATTTCATTTCTAGTCTATATGGAAAACCCCATTTAGTCTTTTCGTTGATTTTCAACTTTCGGTGTTGTGTTTGTGCTATACTATAGTGATTATGATTTGGGATTTTTTAGGGTTTTGTTTTGCTGTTAACTTTAATGCATGTCTCTGAGTTTTTCTGATCTAGGGTTATCCAAGTCTATTTTAAAATTTTACTTTGATTTTTTTAAGAACCCCATTTTGTGTTTTTGTTGATTTTTAAGCCTTTTCTGTTTATTTTGGGCTACAATTGGTGATTATGATTTATTTTTCTTTTGTTGGACTTCTCTCTCTCTCTCTGTTTTTTTTTTTTTTTTTTTTTTTTTCTCCTTTTAATCTGGATGACTTCAGGTCCAACTTAAAATTTAATTCGAAGTTTATGAAAAAACCTTTGGTCGTTATTTGTCGATTTTCTAATATTGGTTTTGGGCTATAATTTTGTTTTTGTTATTTAGGGTTTACTCACCTAGGGAATTTTATTTTTGCTATTTTTGAGCTAATTCCGAACATGGGTTTTGCATATGGTTTTTTCTGATCTGGGTTTCTTAGCTTTTCAAGCTTCTATTGAAAACCCCATTTGGTCATTTGTGGATTTTAAATTTTCATGTTGGTTTAGGCTATAATTAAATGATTGTGGTTTGTGGTTTTTGTTACCTAGGGTTTTTACTATTTTAGGAAAATTCTTAATGTACATAGCATATAGTGTTAGTTGCATTTGCATAAAAGGGGCTAGATGTTGATTTCTTCTCCTCCTGGTTTGGATGTTGTTGTTGTTGTTGTTTGTTTGTTTTGGATTTTTTTTCCCAATTATTACATTTCTCGCGGTACGGTAATTTTTTTTTTTTTTTTTTGAGCTTTTGATATACTATCGTTGATTCAAAAATAACATAAATCTGTAATTGCAAAATCCGTGATTCATGGGGTAGTTGAATTTCTAGCTACTTACAGCAACTTTTGCCGATGTTTATCTCCTTTTTTTATTTTTAACTTTCATGTGTTTCCTTTCTGTTAATTGTTGCTATCAGTTATCATTTCATGCATAGCATTTGGTGTTGTTACTAAGTAAAGGCGAAAAAGAAGCACAATAAAGGAAACGAGATTTGAATTTACGATTAGAATTTTTTTTTTTTGTCTGCCAACGCCCAACAATAATGCTCAGTATCTTTATGTCTGCAAATTGAGTCACATGATTATGGCCTGTAAAATGTTTCCCTTGATCTGTTCATATGGGTCTGATCTCTGTAGATTATGTAATTTGTGATCGAGTAATACACTGGATACATTATTCTACAGATTTCTCTTTTCTCTTCCTTTTGTGATTTCATGATTTCTTTCACATTTGATTTCCATCTTTGCGACACCTTCAGTTAAACTTCTTGATTGGGGGGAGGAGGGGCATAGGACAGACTCTGAAATAGCTTCACTTAGAGCAGCTTTTACCCAAGAAGTTAAGGTGTGGCACAAGCTTGATCATCCTAATGTAACCAAGGTAAATTAATGCCTTCACTGTCTAATGCTTTTGTTAACTTGCATGTCTTTTATCTGGTGACTGTTTCTTAAACATGTTACTTGATTTGTGGAGAAGGGATTGAAAACATAACAGCCCCAAGGCCCAGCATATATATTTATGCTTTGATTCCCATCTCCCCCCAATGTAACACATGCACACCCCCCAAAAATAACACACAGAAAAGAACAAAGAAAAGTAATGGAATTTGGGAGAGGGAGAGAGAGAGAGAGAGAGAGAGAGAGAGAGAGAGAGAGAGAGAGATGTTTCTTTCATGTGTAATGAATATTGTACCACAGTTCCTTTCTTGTTAGATCACTATATATCTTATGGTCCTCACTATTGAAAAAGCCATAATCCTAACTCTTTTACTGTCTGTATCACTTTTATTAATTGGGCCACTCACAAATTATTGAGGATTTTCAGAAATTAATCTCATACTATTGAACTCCTTTTGCAGTTTATAGGGGCAACAATGGGCTCTTCAGAGCTAAACATACAGACCGAAAATGGTCACATTGGCATGCCAACCAATGTTTGTTGTGTAGTGGTTGAGTATCTCCCTGGGGGTGCACTAAAGTCCTTCCTCATAAAGAACAGGAGAAGGAAATTGGCTTTCAAAGTAGTCATCCAATTGGCTTTAGATCTTGCACGAGGGTGAATTCTCAGAACATCTCAGTTTGTACTTGTTATTGATGTTCTACTGGATATTTGGCACTTAAAGTTTACGAAGCAGCCTTTGGCCATTATCCCTAGGAGCTTTGCACTGAAACCATATGTTTCTGACCACAGGTTAAGCTATCTTCATTCAAAGAAGGTCGTCCATCGGGATGTGAAAACAGAAAATATGCTTCTTGATAAGACCCGTACTGTCAAAATTGCTGACTTTGGAGTTGCTCGTGTTGAAGCTTCAAATCCTAATGATATGACGGGTGAGACTGGAACACTCGGTTACATGGCTCCGGAGGTAGATCTACTAATCGTGTTTCATAACTTTTCAAGGGCATTGGCTATGGAAAAGGCTGAGTCCCTTTTGATGATTGTAGAGTCCCTTTTTCCTAAATTTTCTAAAGGCGTTGTCCCTTTTGTTGGTGGATCCTCATTAAATAAGCAGTTCATTTTTCTGTGTTGCCTGGTAAGAGGAAAAAAATAACAGAGATATGACACTAATATGTGCAGGCTAAGTTTATTGCATATGAGTTTTATTATTGTGCCATATGCTATGCTGATCTGAGGGATTATTCTCACCAGGAAAAAATATATATCTCGAGGGGTTTGTTTAATGTGTTGGTCCATCTGGAGTCTGTTATACTGTTTATGCATCTCTAACTACTGAATGACTCCTCATGGTGGAAACTCTTGGCAGAACTTCCCACCATGTATGAGACTGGAGTAGCAGATACCTTCTTTTTCCTTTTTTTTTGGGAGGGGGGTCATGTATTGTAATTGGCTTGTGAGGTGCTTATGTCTCATTTGCTCACGTTTTTCCAGAGTTGGGTCAATAGCTTGTTCCATTTGGTCATCCTTCTAATTAGTAACTTATATTTTTCAAATGAGATAGGTCCTAAATGGCAATCCGTACAATAGGAAATGTGATGTCTACAGTTTGGGCATTTGCCTATGGGAGATGTACTGCTGTGATATGCCATATCCTGACCTCAGCTTCTCTGAAGTAACTTCAGCTGTTGTTCGCCAGGTAAATGAAGTTCTTGAAACCTTGGTTACAAGATTACCATGAGTGGAAGCCACAGAAAGACTTTCTTAATGCCTTGTCAATCCCTTGTATCATAAAATGACACTGCTTTATTGCTGAATGCAGAATCTAAGACCAGAGATACCACGTTGTTGCCCAAGTTCTCTTGCGAATGTAATGAAGCGATGCTGGGATGCAAACCCTGACAAGAGACCAGAAATGGATGAAGTAGTAACTATGTTGGAGACAATTGACACATCGAAGGGAGGAGGTATGATTCCACCGGACCAGCAGCAAGGTTGCTTTTGCTTTCGAAGGTATCGAGGTCCTTGAAATATTATTCAAGGCAAATTGATGGTCGGTGCATCACATACAAGGTCCGCCAGTTTCAAATTGTATCCGAAAAAATGCTGGGAGGATACATAACAAGAAGAAATCACCCTGTAAGAGCAGCAGGATTGCAATCTTGTAGGATGCTGTAAAGAATTTCCTCTCTCTCTAATTGAAAGAAGTGTTTTGATTATCTGGCCAGTGTTAAATTTACTGGACCACCACCCTTTCTGTAAGATGAGCTTAACTTTTCAATCAATATGTCATTATGCTGTTGACGCAATCCTACCCTGGCATGGATTCTCTTTACTAATGTTATTGAATATGTTGTGTCCCAAATTCTCCTTGGAGGAATATGACCCACCTAAATGCACACTTGTGGAGCATGGTCTTTCGATAGTTATTATACAAATAGTAATTGTTAAATGATGATTCAATGATAATTAATCCAATGAGCAGGCATAAATCCCATTGAACTATTATTAGGTATTTTTGATTTCAGAAGTAACAAATGAAACTTCAGTCATTTTCATTTTGAGAAAAAATTTACTCTCTCTACAATGATGAATTGAAAATCCTCTTAGGATGGAAGGGTACATGTCAACCGGAGAAAACAAAAACTATGAATTCTGGACAAACAAATACAACAGAGGATCTACATTCTCGCAGGAATAAATGGAGCACTACTGGCTAGCAATCTTGTAGCTAGGATTGACTAGATTATCAATCCCTGAAACAACTTGAATGGACTCTATGACATCTCCAACCTTGAGATCTGCTAAATAATCTTCATTTTCAGTCACATAACCAAAAACTGCATACCGACCATCCAATATGTTGGCATTGCTAGGAGTTAGTTCGCTTTCCTTCAATAACCAAAACACTTGGCTTGAAGCGGAATTGTTCTCAAACTCCTGTTATGTAATGATAGGGCATCAAATGAAATGAATTTGAGTCGCACGTACTTATAAAGAAGAAAAAGCACAAAACAGGTTCTTACATCTCTGGCCATAGCCATTGTTCCAAATGCATTAAAAGGAAGCTTTGTTTGAGCCTTGTATAAACCAAGCTCCTGCACGTACATGCAAAGCAATCGCAACCTTTTAGGAACCAAAGAAATATGCAGCAGTTTCTAAAATAACCAAAATACGAGGAATAAGCTAAGGATACACAAGAAGTCTAAATATTTTACATTTCATGCAGGGCCGAGGTCCAAAGAACAAGTAATCAATCAAACCAGTAGCAGTACCAGAAATCTAATTTAACAGGGGCAAACAAAAATACCCTGTTGCATCCAATGCAGGTTAAATGTACATGACGTTTTCACCTACAAGCAAAGAGATTTTTTTTTCCTCTTCCTTGATTTGAGACCATGAATCCATGATATAAGCCACGTAGTGGCCAGTGAATGCACTATGGACCAGCTCCAACAAGAAGAAGAAGCTTACTTCGAGAGTTGCCCCATAGAAAGGTGCCTTTTCCCCCTTCACCATGATTTCTAATGGGATAGTACGAGTCTTTTCGGTACTAGGATCTATAAAACCCTCAGCAGGACCCTCAGGATCTCCCGTTTGAACAACAAAACCATCAGCTGCCATAAATCAAGTCAACTAATTAGGCTTTTTTTTTTCTTTTTTCTTTTTTCTTTTCCAAAAGAAAAAAAGCAACCTCACCAAGAAAAATAAAAATGAAGAAGAAAGCACTACTACATTTGTCATAACAGGATTAACAATAGAATAGAGGAGATATGAAATTTCATAACTTACAAGGTTGACAAGAATCTCACTGCTTTTTGGTAGCAAGTTAAAACACATGGATTTGTCAAATCCCCAGTGAATCCAGCCTTAAACACTTAAATTTTCATCACTTATTTTGAACTATAACATGAATCTTATTTAACAACAGAGCTTTAGATTATATTATACCGTATGTGATAGTCTCTAAGCCTGAAACAATTGTCTGCTGACCTCATCTATTAGAGAATCTCAAATCAGAACCAAAAACAATCACATAGGCATATTAAATCAAGACAAAGTTTACCTCTTTGGATTTCCATGCCATCATAAAAGTGTCTTTCCACCAAATCTACAAAATTCCCAGCAGTTACTGGGGCATTATAGCCATCCAAAACTATTCGGAACACACACTCCTCAATATTAGGATTGTCCTTAACTTTGACCTTCATGTCCACAGCTGCTCTTCCCTTTAATAGAGGCAGGGTTTGATACTCTTCAGGAACTTCATACGGGAAGCCATCCACCATATCCTCTTCAACACTGCAGAAATCCAATGCCCCAGGAAGATCTCAGCTGCAGTCAATGACAAGGGTATAAATGAGAAAAGTTGCACTTTTGTGAGGACTAATTTGTAGAAGTCCTTCCTAACTACCAAGTCAACATAGGATGTATTCTACTGAACATAGGACATCCTCATACAGGATGCTACCTCTCAGCTGTTAAGTCTTTTTCCTAAGTTTCCAACATGTTGTGCTATTATGCACAGCTGATTGGAAAGAGAATTCTATGCCCAAGCTCATTAACGTTAAGTTATCCTTATGCCTTGTATGATCAATGTTCTGAGGCCATCCTCAATTATCTAATATAAGATTTCATGAGGAGCCTAAGAATTATGCCTTGATACTCAAGGGGTCAAGGAAAACTTCTGGAGCAACAGGATTCACTTGTGGCCTTCACATCGGATGATGCAGCTCAAAATGAACTTAGGACCATTTCTACATGTTTGAGGCCAATATTATATAAATGTAAGTACGTTTGGACATATCTGTTTCTTTCTATACCATATTGAATAGCTAATCCAGTTTTATGCATTATCCGAGACTTATATAAGATCCATTGACATTGTAAACATTGTTATTTCAAATTTAACAATGTCACCTTCAGTTAGCAAGCAATTACATGCAACTACACCTCAACAATGAAAAACAATGGCAATCAAATATCCCACACTTAATGCTTATAGTTACTTCAAATTCACCTTTATCCATGTGGATTTAAAAATGTGTGTATATGTACAATTGGACATTGTATAGGTAGAATAACACCAAAGGAAAGAGCACCAACCCGCTGACATATTGAAGAAGCTCCTTCTGCTTAGGTGCAACAGCATCCCTATTCCTATCCTCCACAATCTGTTGAAGCTCATCCATCCCAGCTTCCAACTTATCAATCAATTCCTGGCCATGATCCTTCTTCGATTCCGCCAAACCTGAAATAATCATACTCTTACCCTGCTTAAGTGCCCTTGAAGCCTGCCTCACATTCTGCCATTTAATTAGGCAAACACAATTCTCATTCACATATTCATTCAAAATATGACAAAATCATTAACCAGAAAAAGGGTCTGAAGTGCTTTACCCTTTCAACAGAATCAAGAGCCTTAACACCAGCAAGCTTAAGACTATCAGTAATATCTTCAAGTGGCTTCTGAACTTCCCTAATGGCTTTGTTATCAATTGGCAATGCATACCTCAACAACGCTTCAGGGTCCTTAATCGGAGGCCCAGATATCAAAACACCCAAATCAAACATACTGGTTGCATTGGCATGATTCGGGACACCCAATGTAGGTACTCCTGTGACTAACCCAAATGCCAATGCTATCGAAATTGCACATTCTTTCCATGAAAATCCCTTATCCTTATGGAAAAAAGAAAAGACAAGAAAATATCTCATTTAACAAAATACCCATAAGCACCAAACTAAATTGTACATAGAACTCTTACCTGTTTATGATTGCAGTTTTCAATTCGGCAACATTTGGGTCTAAATTGGCCAAAATTGAGATGCGGTTGGGCCGGAAAGAAGCGGATTTGGTGGATTTTGTATCTGGGGTTGGTGGGTCTGGGTGTGAGGAGAGATGGGCATGAAATATAGGATGCCATTGATGTATCAGATTAAGAACATTAGGGGTAGAGAGAGAGAGAGAGAGAGAGAGAGAGAGAGAGAGACGGATGAGGAGATAAGGAGGGTCAAGTTCAACTTGGAAGAAGAATCAGGGTTGGGGATATGCTGTTTCTGAAGTAGATGAGTGGAACTGGGAAGTGATCCTCTAGATTTGAGGATAAGATAACTTGCTTTTTCTGGGACTCAACACGACTGATTTTTCATGTTCCATTTTTATTGCAATTGTCTGGTGGTTGCCTTTAGTCCAGTGTCCATGGGCCTGGACAGTCATATGGGCCTCAGCTCGTTATTTGGGCCTACTTTGTGGATAGTGTAGCCCGTTGTGGACCTATTTGACTTAGGAGAACCGAGCGAACATGCCGCCACTATTTCTTGAGTAGAAGACCGCTTTTCTGGTACTTACCATATCAAAAACTCAATTATTTTTTCATTTATTTATTTTTTTATATAAAAAAATACAACTAAACAGAATCGAATCGAAAAAAAAGATAGAAGTGAGGAGAGTCTGGGACTAAACTCAATAATCAACATGTACATGTTTTGTAAGATCATTAAAAAACTTTTAGGTTGTAGGATTATAAGATTGTAATATCATAAGATTGTAGGTAAATAGATCAGAAATTCCAGTAATTTATTTTGATTATTGATTTGTTTTTATAAACACAACGAATGGTATCAGAATATATTAATATTATAAATTTACTCTAAAAGATAAAAATTAATTGAATTATGTTTTACGGTGGAAACGGATCTATATCTACACTAAAAAAATAAAATATTCTAAATAGAACTAAAAAATTTACTAAAAATATAATTTCTAAAAAAAAAAAAAAACCACAATTCCTAAAACCAAAAAAAAAAAAAAATCCTAAAGTCAAAATATTTATTAATAAAAATTCTTGAGAAGTAATAACTTTCCCAAGATTATCCATATTTAAATGGGCAAGACGCTCTACATCAAAATTGTACACCAAATCCCTAAGGAAAATCAATTTTAGATTTCTTGTGGGAAGGGTAAGTAAGAATGCTGAAATAATTTTTATTTTTAATTTTTTTTTTACTATTTTTGTGTTATTTTATGTGCAATATCTTCGAAAAGATACCCCCCAAAAAAAAGGTAGATACACAAAGAATTAAAATTGGTGGGTGGACAAGGTATTGCCGGATCAACAATTTTTGCATTAAAAAATTCACATCCAGCCCTCTGATTCGAGTTTTTTCCAAATAATCCCCAAATTTAAGATCAGACATGGGAATGACGATTTGATCCAGAAGATGATGATGATGATGATGATGATGTTTAATCGATAGAATTTTTTTATTTTTATTATTTTTTTATTTGATTGTATCTTTTATATATATATATATATAAGATCTCCGAAAGGTGTGTACCTGAGCACAGCACATGCCTTATGCGGACTAAAAATGTGGATTTGGTCCAAAAGAATGGGATTCTTGGGCTCAAAAAGAGCCTAGAGCCTTGACAACGGTACTTCGATTTGCCCTAAAAACAAAAAGCAAAACATCCAAGTTGACTCATGGTTCAGAATTTACAATAGGAAATTAGCTGGAGCTGCCATAGAGGTTTCCCCAGCCCCTTCACCTTGCAAATGTTCAGTGCTATTTATTAAAATATCGTTAAAAATATTAAATATACGATTAAAAAAAAAAAAATCAAACAAATCGTCAAAATCATTTAAAATATTGTTTTCTCTCTAATAAATTTCCTTTCTTTTGGGTTTCTCTCCTCTTTGTAGGTTATCATGACAGACCAAAATTTTGATAGAGGGGTGAGGCTAAGGACCTGAGACCACTCATGACCTTAAACTAGAAAATGGGTAGAAACTGGTTTACATTTTTGTATTATTCATGCAATAATTTTTTCAAAAAAGAAAAATTAAGAATTAGTTTGTTAGATTCGACGCTTTTATGTTTCGACAAAGAAAATAAATCATTTAAATTTTTTGTTAATCTAATTTGTTCGATATATGCTACTGTACTATAATATGATTCCATAATTTATTTAATCAAAAAAGTATTCTTATTTAAATAAATGATTAATTATAAATTAACTAAATAGCTTGACGAGAGAGAAGGGGGATGAAAAGGTTCAAGTTCAACTTGATACCCTAACTTGCTTTGATTTTTTAAGTTCCTTTTTTATTGCAATTGCCTGATAGTAGCCTAGGAAGGGCTTAGTATGATGCCCGTTGGCCTGGACAGTTACATGGGCCTTGTTTGATGGACTGTGTAGCCCGCAGTGGGCCCATTTGTACTTGGAAGAACGAGCGATATGCACACCAAAATTACTAGAATTGAAGGCCATCTTTTGCCCCCTCCATTAGTGGCATGGTAAAAACCCAAATTGGCTCCGAATATTAAATAACTAAGAAACATAAATTCAATAATTAACTTATCACAACCTTTATTCTCTGATCCGGTGATCTCGAGATCAAATTCCAATATAATGAAAAAAATAGTATATTCCACTCCATTACATCTTTGAATTTGGGGTCCTCCTTCCATGACAATGTCCTAGACATTTTCATTGATGAGAGAGAGAGATGTATGCCATCGACACATTACCAGAAACATTCATGACATAACTAAATCAGAGATACTGGTCATCCTCTACTCTTTTGATTAGGGGAAAAAAATAGAGAATAGAAGTGAGGTGACCAGCTGCTGTTGACAATGCACATAAACTTAATCCTCAACACAATCATGAAACTTGGGAGAAAATAGGTCAGAAACTTTGTAATCCTTCCAATAAATCCAAAATCAAATATCAAACCAATCAAAAAACTTTTACCTAATTATTAAAATAAACATCGGGCGCAATCTCAAAACTGAAAAACCAAAGAATAACAAAAGAATTACTCTGCAAAGACAATGCAGATTGATCAAACATTGCTAGAAACAGGAAGCTGCACTTCAGAAGGCCTTTTTACAGCATCATCGCCTCTTGGAGTCGAATTGTAGTAGCATGCGTACAGAATCAATTGTGCAAGACCAGAAACTGCTCCAATCCCGTTTGTTAACTACAATGTCAAAAGGTGGACAAAGTGATTAAATTTTTCTTATGTTCATATGATTAAACAGGTAAGCAGAAGGGACTTCAATCTTATAAGAGCAATACCACTGGGGGTGGAGGTGATGGTAACTTACTGCAATAAAGGGATCAAACTTAATCAAGGCATAAGCAAGCCAGACCGATCCATTGGCGAAGTTGGCCAAAGAGAGTAGGAAAGGCATGTACTCCACACTCTTTGTTTTGATAACCTTAAACTGTGTCATAGGAGCGTCAAGTTACCATGATTGGCATCAACAGAGTTATCACAAGGGGTACAAGTTGTGTACATGTATATCAACAAGATTCGGAAACTAACATACCATGATGGTCAGCGGGGACAAGTACATTGTAATTCCAAAGGCTGTGGTGCAAATCCCGACAATAAGAGATCTTGTTTTATGAGAGTGGACTGCTAGCATGGCGATGGATCCAACAAGGGCCAACAACGTTATTTCAGCAGCAAGAAATTTTCCGACCTTCTTCTGCAAGATTTACAATAAAACAATTAGCTTATCTCTCCTTTATTCCATCCTTCAAAATTTTGTAAAAGCAACTACGAAAGAGCATTCCAATGCAGAATTCTTCAGGCTTCTGATGCCTTATGATTCTTTCCCTCTTTCCCAACACAGTGGCAACCTACACAACTAAACTAAATTGGAAACAAATAAAAGAGTTGCACCCCAAACTTAAATTTCAATTATAATTCAACAAAGGAAAAAGGAACAAAACTGTCAATTGGTAAACGAAAGCTTAAAACTCTGTCAATATTTTAACCTTAAAGGGTGATAAATCAAGCTGACCCTTTACAGCGCAGTCAATCAAACTTCAACCTGTTGATTGAACTGGAAATCTAGTCATTTTCCTTTTAGGGATAATGATAATACTAAGCTTAATAGTTGGTCTAAAATGTCTTTGCACAGAAAAAGTTTCATGGTATACTATTTACAAATTTCCCTGAAGCTAATCTAACTCTCTCCTATAAATACCATCGAAAGATCTTTACTGATAGACCTATTTTGCACCTAGAGTATGAGGAGCCGCTCTAAGAGAGCGGAATGAATACATTAATGGGGGTGTAATAAAATACTTCTACTGCTTTCATTTATGAAAGAAATCCAATTTAGAATATTAAGAAACGGGATTAAAATTATCATCTGAAATGCCAGACTAATTCTTTTGCTCATACACAAGAATATAAAAACAACACGCAATCATGTGATAGTGAAGTGATCAATACATAAGACTAGCAAGGTGTTAGTTTCTGCTAAAGGGTGTTCTCTCAGATGTCTATAGCATAACAAACAGAAAGCAACTCTGACATGAAGTCAAGTTAAGAGCAAATAATGAGGTCATGGAAAGTTGAAGAGTGTACATACTCGTCCTTGCTTGTTGGTGTAAGTGAAGAATATGGTTGTGTAGATCAGTTGGATAGCGAGTCCGATGCTATTAATGGTCACAACCAAAGTGCTGTCCGGAGTAACAAAAGGCATACCATAAAAGATCCAAAAGAGGCAGTTCATGATAGTTGCAAGATATGGGTCAGGCTTGAACTCCTCCACAGACTTGTTCTTGAGAATCCTCCAGAATGTTGGGCTGCCACAAAAATTTTTAACGACAAAAAACAAAGTTGTTAGCTAAATATCCTTCAATTTGGGTATTATTCCTTATGTGATTGTGATACCATTTGGCAAAAAACAGGTCCAATAGGTAGTGGCATTAAACTAAACAACAATGAAGGTATTCTTTGAGCATAATCTAGCAATCTGAAGTTCAATCATAGTAGAATATTTGGGTTTTAAGAAATTTTATTAAATATCTACATAAAATGGACTAAATTTCCTTTCATAATACTATCATTGTATTCAACATATATTATTATATTTTTTTGGTACATAAAAGTAGCTCTAATTTGAGACAAGGGATGATTGTGAGTTGAGTTATAGCTCGTTCGCAGAATAATATGATTATTTTGAGGACAAAATTCATATAGTATTATTATAAGGGTAGCTGCCAAAATTGGAAATAGAGTAAATTGTCTATGCAGAGTCAACGGCTTAGTCAAAAATACTATATATATATATAATTTAATTTGCAGAGTATATTCTAGTGTATGATGTGGTGAACAATAAGTGTCTGTGTTGATGTGAAAGATACATTCTACAGAATATTTTCTTCATCCCTTAAATCAGGAATTTCAAAATTTAATCGACCAAACTACAAAAGAGCAGCAAACAGAAATTGGTTGAGAGAGAGAGAGAGAGAGAGAGAGAGAGAGAGATTCTTACGCAGGTGATGCGAATAAGAAGAAGGAAATTACATTGCCTGCAATGCACCACAGAGAAAGAAGGGAGGGTAAACAAAGTAAGTGATTGAGCTGAAACATCCAAAGGTGAAAAACTTAAAATCTATCAATCTCTTAGAACTCTGCCAAATTTTCAAACCAAAAAATTCATGAGCCTACATAATCACAACAAAATCTTCAACTTCGTCACAGAGAGAGAGAGAGAGAGAGAGAGTGGGAGGGAGAGAGAGTTGAAAAGAATACCAACAATTCCGACGATTGTGCGAGCCAACGTCGCCCTACTCATCTTCACACAGAAAACTTCACCAAAAGAGGGGAAGAGAGAGAGAGAGAGAGAGCAGAAGAGGGGGAGAGAGAAAGAGAGAAAAAGCAGTTGATGATGGATAGAGAAAGTTTGTTATATTTATAGAGAGAGAG
Source organism: Dillenia turbinata (assembly GCA_037126225.1). Lineage (NCBI taxonomy): Eukaryota > Viridiplantae > Streptophyta > Magnoliopsida > Dilleniales > Dilleniaceae > Dillenia > Dillenia turbinata. The sequence goes on along the minus strand of JBAMMX010000027.1, from coordinate 12,507,729 downwards.
AGAGATGGAGAGACGGAGTTCAATTAGGAGGGAGGGAGAGAGAGAGAGAGAGAGAGAGTTTAATTTGAATCCAAGAGGGACTTGAATTTCGAAAGTAAATTAGAAGTAAAATAATAATTGTGATTTTGAGCTTATCGGGAAAAATAGACTCCGCTAATGATACGGAAACGGAAGCACAACTCTCCCTCTCCATCTGCACTCTGCCGTTCCACTGCATTGCATGTGTTTGGCGTTGCCGTTCAGGTTGTTACACTGCTTATATTCTTTGCCTCCACAATTCCCTTTTATTTACAAAATATGCCCTGCTTCACATCTAACGCGTGACCTCACCTATAAATAATATTGAACGGTCGTATTAAAGTTTTTGAAAAAAAAATATTGAAATTCAGAGTAATTAATCAAATATATCGGCATGTGAGATAGAGTTCTAGTATGACTCTAAAACAATTTACTAACATGTGAGATTTTCAGGTTATAAAGTTCTAGTAAGACTCTAAAACATGATTGCGTACATAATATTTTATTTTTGACACCAAATGAGTGGACACTAAACTTTTTAATCAATATCTCGATTTCGAGTCTTATAAATAAAAAAACATGTATTCGAATAATTCATCTTATCAAATTCACAACATTCAAATTAGATTAATCGGATTACCAAATATCATTGGCCAAGTACTAAATTTTTTTTTTGTTTTCGCAAGTAAAGATTGAAAAATTAATGTTTCATTTTTTAATTCGCATTAAATAGTTCTAATTTAGAGCAGTCAAAGCCATTTTTAAAGTTTTCTTTTTTTGGGGGGTGGGGTTTAAGAGAGGTGCTAAGAAATGACAATAAAGGTTGATATATTAAACAAGCATTTTTGCAGGTTTAGTCTGCTTGTTTGGGGTACCAAGAATTGAACCTTAGTCATATGGTCGTCCACCTCAAGGTTTCCACCACTGGACCAAGAGTTTCAGGGTCAGTCTGCTTGTTTATTATATAATATTTAATAACATATTGAAAATTAAATAGTCTAACTTCAGGCTGGATTGGTCTTGGGCCAATCTGGCCCAAGTCAGGCCTGACTGATTTTGACGGGCAAAAAAGATTAGGTATTAGCCCGAGTATGTGGGCCTACTACTTAAAACCAACCCTGAAATAATGGATTAGGCCTTCCCGCGTGGCAGCCCCAACTCTCCCATCATTCTTTTTTTTTTTACCCTGTGTGAGCCACCACCCGGTATTCAGAGTTTCGTCCCGACCAATCTAGATTGACTTACTATCAGACCCATTTTAGGGGGGGGAGATCTTCCAATAGCATATTTTTCGTTCCCAAGAAGGCTCAAACCCAAGCATTTGAGTAAGGGATTGTAGCGTTTTTCCCATTGCGCGGATCAACTATCGTTATACCTTCCATTGTGATGACCCCACAGAGAACGAACATGTCTTGCTTTCTTTTTTTTTTTTGTTTAGTACAAGAAAATATAATTAAGGGGATTGAATTGCGAAGGAAATGTGGAAATGAGAGAATTTTATCGCTTGAACTGTTTCTGAGTGACACGCTTCATCTCTGCCCAATTCATTCCTCCCTGGAATCTAAAAATATAAATGAAAATAAAAAGAAAATACAATGTGTAATAAAAATTTACATAATACTATTTGGACATTTAATTTTCAATTTGTCGACCCCACTTCGTGGAGTAAAAACTTGATTGTTTGTTGTTGTTGTCGTATTTAATTCTCAAAGGTACAAAATTTACTTGTCGGATCTCTCTAGTTTATCACACCCTAGACATGGGCTTCATCAGATGCCTTTGTCTCTGGTTGTATAGCTTTTGGTGACGGGCTGGTTACAGGGAGCTCCGACATCTGGACCTTAGTTTTCTCATCTTTTGGGGTGGATTTGTAGTACATTGCGTACAGCACCAATTGCGCAATGGTGAAAACCAATCCGATACCATTTGATATCTGCAAAAAGATACATATAATGGAATTAGATCTAAGTATAAATAGATCTTATCATCATCAAGTGGATATAAGAATTCAATTTGGATCCTTTTTTATTATCTCGTTTTTTTGTTAAAAAAAGGAAAATTCTTAAATAGCTATCAACGATTACAAATTTTATAAATATCAAATTTGAAAAAAGGAAACTTACAAGAATGTTGATGTCGAGGGTACCCATGACTGAATAAACTACCCAGATAAGAGTATTGAAGAAAGCAGCTAATGAGAGAGTGAATGGCATGTACTCTACGCTCTTTGTTTTCACTACGTTTGCCTGCAAAAATGATCGATAAATAATCAATGTGAAGCTGTGATTATTAAAAAAAAAAATCATAAAATGCTTTACTTTCGATTGAGTCAAATTTAATTAGGATTCTTAGATTCAATGATACTAAATATTAATATTTTGATTTGAAATCTGCAATTTGATTCTGTATCTCCTAAAAAAAAAATACCTTTTTTATAATAGATAAAATAAAATAAAATAATTCGTACTTACCATGACCGTGAGAGGCGCAACATACATCATCACGCAGAAGATGATACAAAGTATACCAACAAATAAAGCTCTTTTGGCGTTGGTGGGAAAGATCAACAAGGTGCATACGACCACTATTGCAACGAACACCAACTCTGTGATGACCCATCCAATCACCTTCAACTGTAACAAAGATTATACATTGGAATAAAATTAAATCTTGGATAACGACTTGTATATGTAACAAAAATGGGTATTTGGGCATGGGCAAATGTCACAAAGATTATGGAGTAAAACCAACATCCGGCTAACATAGTACTACCACTCCTTAATCAAGTGTTTGAATTCGAGTCTCTTTAAAAATGAAAAAAATCATATTGATAGAACCCCCTCCCTATTGGGATCCGACGGTGATTCAGTCCAGAGTAGTCAGAATAAAACTCCGGATATTGGGCGTGAACCAAGTTTAGGGCACAAAAAAAATAGTGTAAAAGCGAATTTTCTCCGAACCTTTGGATGAGTTTAGGTTAACTTTTACTTATTATTAATACCATTTTTATACTCATTTGATTCTTATTTCAGATAAAATCTTAATTATTAGGTTAAAAAACAAAATTATTTATAGTCAGTTTTGATTAATTAGATTAGATCAGATTTGTTATAAAAATTTTGATGGGCCACATCGATGTTGATGGAATTTGACCAGATGAACCCATATAACATAATTAAATTTGCACTTACACGATTTTGTTTTTGAGAATAGATGAAGAACAAAACGGTGTAGGCGACCTCGATGGTGAGTCCTATGCTATTGTTGGTCACCACGAGGGTATCTCGTTGAACCATGGGAAGGCCGTAGAAGATCCACAGCAAGCAATTCATCATTGTTGCCAGATACGGGTCGGGTTTGAATTCCTCCACTGATTTATTTTTGACAATCTTGACAAAAGTAGGACTGGTAAAAAATGAAACACAATCTCATCAGCCTTGTTAATCAGAGAGAGAGAGAGAGAGAGAGAGAGAGAGAGAGACATTACAACATACATTGGTGAAGCAAATAAGATGAACGAAATGACATTTCCTGCAATCGAAGAGTTTTCCAAGAAAATTAGATAATTAGAGGATGACCCAAGAATTTTCGTTATTTGAAAAAAAAGCCCATTTGACCATATTTGAAATTGGATGTAAAAGGAACTAATAAAGTTTATTATCTCTCTTGCCCTATTTCAATCACTAATACCATGAAACAACCCTACTAGGAAGGTTACTTTTTTCTTTTTATATGATTGGTCTCCGTATATTGATTTTGGATGCAAAGTTTGGATTTGGACAGATATGGCATTTAGAAATTTCTTTTATCAAATTTCATAATACTAATCACTGATCATTTTAAGTAAATGGGAATCTAATCTTTCTGAATCCAATTCTTCAAGATTTGATGAAAGGTGAGAAATTGGGGGGGGGGGGGTTGAGATGAATGAGTAGATGAAAGCAAGTATATTTTAAGGGGACAGATTAATAATTACAACTCTGAATTGATCTCGAGTTCTAAATATTTTAAAAATATATATATATATTTATTTATTTAAAAAATCTGGTAGAATCTGTTCTACAAATCAATTAAAAACAACTACTCTCAATCTGTTACAAGCCCTTCTGATCCGCCCAACAACCATTCATATATGATATAAAATTTAATTCGTAACTATTATTAATTACTAATCATACTCGACGCAAATGCTAAACATAATAATAAATCAACTAATGAATCTAGGAAGACAATTAAAAGCCTAAAATCATAAATGATTGAAAAAAATAATAATGAACAATTACCAATGATGCCCACTACGTTGCGAATGGCAGTTGTGTTCGCCATTGTTGAGTCGAATTGTTACCAGGTAAAGAAGGTGAAGAAATTTAGAAGAACAGATGAGACTTCTTGGAGAGAGGTTGAGGTTAATACATACATACATACATATATATATATATATATATGCATAATACATTTCCCTTTCCCAAAAAATGTACAGAAGATTATCCAAACATCATCCTACAATTGATGACGTTTGTTTGGATAATGCAGATGATTAATTGTTACCAAAAACATGTATTCTATTAGTGCATGTACGTACAACTATGTACAATTATATTACATAGTATTTTTTTTTAAGGAAATATAAGAATATTAATATCTGCTAAAAGACCATTGTTCTGTAGGATTTGAAAATGAAACCATCATCTAGTCGAGTTTTTATGGGTATGGAAGGAATATAACTTTTGCTGAATTGAATCATCCCTCAAATCTTATGTGAATTATTTGCAAAGATTTACGCGGAGAAAATCTAAAATAGTTAATTAAAACCTTAAAAATAGGAGTTTATATCTAAAATTGCTAATCATTTTGTGATTAACATAAAGTAGTATATATATGGATCGATCACAAAATGAGATGTGATTACTTTCAACCGGTGTTGATTTGGAAAAACTGAAAACATAGAAAATAAAATTTGTTGATCTAATTATAGATAATTCGATTTGTTCCAAAAATAATCCTGAACCTTCTTAATATTAATATTTTCAAAATGTTTCAATATATTAAATTAATTAATATTTATATAAAAATCCTTATATTTTTTTTATATTTATACAATTTTCATATTTAATAAATTATTTATTTATTTAATTATAATTATAATTTTTATATTATTTATCTTATTATTAATAATTGTATATTTGATTATTTTAGATTTTTCTTATAAAGTTTGACTATTCTATTTTTATAAAATAATTAATATTTACATAAAAATCCTTATATTTTTTATATTTATATGTTTCATATGTTTGAGTCATTTTGTTTTTTAATGAATATCTTTTTACCCAACTAAAAATGCTTGATTTATTTGTCTAGTTATAATATCTTTTTCTCATTCTTCATTTAGTTGTTGTTGGATTTTTAAATCTAAATTTGTATACCGTTGTCTTTCTTAATAGAAACATTTTGAATTATTCATTTCTTTTAAATAATCATAGTTAGGTTTCCATCCTTTTATAATTGTGTTTATAAAATGACTTTATACTTGTGATAGTGTAGAAGATTGTGGAGGTGATTCATTATTTACTAGTACAGGTACTGGATTTTTATATCTAATTAAATTTTCTTCTTGTATAGGTGCTGAAGGTGTTGTTGGTATTGAAGAGGTATAGTGTCTACTAGATTCTAAATTTATTGTTCTTTCTGTGAATTGTCTAGAAGATTTTAGTAATTCTATAAATTGTCTAGATCTTCTAATACTAAGAAATCTAAGTATAATGTTTCTTGGTGTTTTTTCTATAATTTCTGAAATATTATGTATTTCAATTTGTATAGGTTCATTATTTTGTATTTGAAAATATTCTGATATATCTATTTCATTCCATTTTAATAATCTTGGTGTAAATAGATTTGATTTTTCATATTCAATTTGTAATAATATTGTTTCATTATTTGTTGGAATTTGTCTATTAAACTTGGGATTCACTTGTGATGACATTACTCTATAATATATTCTATATATTATTACAAAGTTTTTACTAAATTCCTTAAATTTGTTTCCTTCTAAATGTATATCTAATGTTAATGTATCTATAATAAGTGGGTCTTTATCCAAGACAATTTTACCATTTGATCAATTATATAAAAACTCACAAGATCCATTTGATTTTTAGGTAACAATGGTTAAAACGCAGATTCAGAAGCACGACAACAAGTTAGCTCAACAATTTCTTAAGTATCTCAGGTCTAAGTAGACAATTTGTAAAACCAGAACATCCAATGCTTGGCATGGAACTGTACAATTCATTGCACAAATGGATCCTTTTTCGGAATGGGTAACAAGGACAGGACAATTGAGGACCTTCACAAAAAAAAAAAAAATTCATACGATAAAATTGATCAAGAAAAACCATCTAAAAAAGACAATTGAAAAACCATCTAAATATTCCTCTGCCACTTATCATCATCTGAAGAGCTGTCTGTGGAGTCAATGGTGTCATGTTGTGGTGAGTTATCCTGATTGATTGTGATGTTGTGCATATCCTCATCTTCATCTGAGTCAGAACTGGTTGAAAGCCAATCTTGTAGATTAATAGGGAATGAATACGGATTTTTCTGAATTAACCATTCATCTACTTGTGAGCTTCCTTTATTTGGTTTGATAAGATAAGGATAAAAGTTGTGGGTGTTGTATTATTATAGCTTTTCCAATCAAACCATTTTACAATTGTCTTTTTCAGATGATTTATCTTGATTAATTCTGTTGTATGAATTTTTATTTTTGTGAAGGTCCTCAATTTCCTTGTTGTCCATTCCAGAAAAGGGTCCCTTTGTGCAATGAATTGTGCAGTTTCAAACCAAGCATTGGATGTTTTGGTTTTGCAAATTATTTGTTTAGGCCTGAGATACTCAAGGAATTATTGAGCTAACTTGTTGTCCTGCTTCTGAATCTGCCTTTTAACCATTGTTGTTTAAAAATCAAAGGGATCTTGTTAATCTTGATATAATTGATCAAATGATAAAATTGTCTTGCATGATGATGTTGAATCCTTGTCAGAGGAATATTTGTCATTCTTCTTTTTTGTCCATAGTTTTAAGATTTCTTCATTTTCTTCAAGAAATTTGAACAATTCTTCTCTTTTGTTGGAGATATTGGGATTTTCTTGGAATTGTTTTCTCTGTGTCTGAAATTTCAACAAATCGGTGTTGTGAGGTTTTTTCAACTGGTTGTTGAAGGATTTGCGGAATGACGATCTTTATTTGTTCTCTGGTAAGAAAGTTTTGATATTTTCAATGAAACATATTTTAACTGAAAATTATGACCACTATTTAATTTTGAATTTTCGGATAAAATGTAGGGGTAAGGTTTTGGAAAAATTTGTCTCATTTGATATTGCTAAAAAAAATCCAGGGAATTTTACAATTTATGTGGAAAGTAATTTATTTGGTATATAAAGTGGTTTGAATATTTTTAAAATAATATTCATAAGATTGATGAATTTTTTTTTTTTTGATAAATTACTGGTGAAGTATCTATGTATCATCACCAGTCAAAAAACCAAATAAAGAATTCTTTTAGACAGTTGTAGTGAAAGGTGAAAACCCATGAATGGTTGAATGGTCGTATATACAGAACTCTGTACCATGCCATTTTGTAGTTATGATATATATAACCTTTAGAAATAAAATTTTGTGAAATCATTTTCTCAGAATATGGTTCCATCTAATCTTTTTGAGAAATCATATTTTTAATTTGTATTTTTGAATAAACAATTCTTCCATTATGCTCTTTGTGATGAGTTATCAAAGTAGATTGGGTGTTTACTAAAATAAACCCATAAAATTATTATATCTTTCCCAAACGATCAGGGAACCAATTAAAATTTTGTGGAAAGATTTTGGTAGTAAAAGTCCTCATAAAGTTTTGATCTAGAGGATTTAGAAATTTTGTTAAACAAATATATTCAGGAAAATATTTTATAATATAATCAAAGTTTATGTTGATTTTGACTTTGTCACTGCCAACCGCCAGATGTTTCTCCTTTTTGTTTGCTCTTGACTATTTGTGAATAAGTTAAAGGAAAAAATTGATTGAGTGCTTCAAATTGGTTATAAGTGAACATTTGAAAGGTTAGTCTATTGGTTTTTTGTTGTGAATTTCTTAGTTGGAATGATGATAACACTCATGTCGTAGTATTTTGGTGTTTGTGGAGAATTTTAGCATTGCATTTTCTTGAAAGATGAAAGTTTTTCCTTGTAAAAATTCTCTTATTAGAAAATCAGGAAGATAATTAATAGATCTCTTCAATCAATACGTAATATAAACTTTTTGTTAAAAATATCATTTTAAAATTTTGTAATACATTGTATTATAGATAAAATCTCTTTTTAATAGTAGAATAATTTTGTTGTGATTCTGTCCAGACTCTTGAATAATATCTAACTAATTGTTCCTTACTATTATCATTTAATTTTTGTTTTAATATTCCTCCATACTCTATTTCTGAAGTATCAGTTTCAACTATCTTAATGGTTAAAGGATGAGGAATTTCTAAGAATGGTAAAATCTTAACCTTTTGTTTTAGAGTTTGTACTAATTGAGTATGTTGTCGAGTCCGTAGTTTTAGATTTTTTTATAATCTTTGATATAATATTGCATAATATTCTCTTAATTTTAGAAAATAGTCATTTACATAATTTAAACATTTTAAAAATCTTTGTAATTGATTTTTGTTTTTAATTTTGTTTAGAAATTTGTCAGTAAATTCTGGAGTTCTTGTTATGGGTGTAATGGTAGTTTTGTATATTTCATATCCAAAAAATCTAATCCTAGTTTGAAATAATTTTATTTTTTTTGCTGAAATAACTAATCCATTTTCTTTTACAATATTCAAAAATATATTTAGGTATTTAAAATGTTGTTCAATATTTTGTAAAAATATCAAAATATATCTATGTAAACTATAATAAATTTGTAATATAGATTAAATATGTCGTTCATAATTTTTTGAAATTCTGATGGTGCGTTTTTCAATCCAACTGGCTTGATATTTCATTCATATTGTCTAAATGGGACAGTAAAAACAATTTTATATTTGTCTTTTTCACTTATTTGTAGCTGTCAATATCCCGACTTTATATCAAAATTTGAAAATATTGTAATATCATATAATCTTCCTAATAAATTCTTTTTGTTTGGTATAAGATATTTTATCCATTGTAAAACTTTATTTAATGGTTTATAATCAATAACTAATCATGGTATGTCTCTTTCTTTTTTAGTAGTATTCATAATATAGAAATCTGTACAGCTCCATGATGATTTTGACTCTCTAATTAATTTTTTGTCTAATAAAGATTGTATCTGTTTTTCCTTTTTTTTTTTTTTTTTTTTTTTCAGATTTCTAAGTATTCATTGTTTATTTGAATAGGTCTTGCCTTGGTTGGAATATTTTGTTCATTGAATTCTTTTTCATAAGGTAGATCTATAATATGTTTTTTCTATCTCAAAAAGCATTAGGAATATCAGAACAAATTTCCTGTTTGAATTTTTCTTCAATATTTTTTTATTTGTAATTTTAGTTTTTTTGAATTTAATTGTTCTTTTATTCTTGTATATTTCAATTTATCTTTTAATTGATTTATATAAGTTTTTATATATGTTATATTGTTTATCCTTTTATAGGTTGAATTTTCTTGTATCATTTGTATTTCTTTCTATTTTACTAGTGTTAAAAACTTAAATAGTATTTTGTCTCCTAAAATATTTATTTGTATTCCTTGTTCTATTACTATACAATAACAACAATTTAGATCTTCTATCCTAAAAATTTGGGATCGACCGTATGAGAAACAAATATCGCGAAAAAAGAGAAAAAGAAAAATAAACTAAAAAAATATAAAATAAACTAAAAATAAAATAAAATAAAATAAATTTAATTTATGCGGATTCTTCTACGCCACTCATTCCTATATAAAACTATTTTCTCAACTAAATATATATCTATCATATCTTTACGAATATATTATATCCAAGTTTTCAATGGCATACTTCTACGTTTTATTAACTCTCATATATTTAAGTTCTCAGTTTTTCTAACAGGTACATCCTTAGGTCGTCGTTGTACATGCCCAAATCATCTCAGACGATACTCTTTTATTTTATCTATAATTGAACTAAGTCCCAACTTATTACGTATATCATTGTTTCTAATTCTATCTTTTCTAGTTTTACCACACATCTATCTAAACATTTTCATCTCAGCAACAACTATTTTTCTTATTCTATTAATATAAAAGAATATAATTGTGTAATAAAAGGCATTCTTAAAATTATTTCGTTAATTATGTCTCTTACTATTAAGAAAATGTTTTGAAAGTAATATCCTTTGTTATAAATATATGCTTTTGTTAATTTATAATCTACTTGTAATTTTTCTCCATTAGCTGATAATAAGGTTTCATTTGGTTTTTCACAATGTTTTGGATGTACTATTCCTATTTTTATACAGTTAGATTCTGCTCCTATATCTATTAAAGCATTTAATGTTATTGTGGTTTTTGGGATTATTAACATACCATTTTTTAAATATAATTCTATCTATTATTTGTAAATATTTTTGAGATTCTTGTCTACCTATCTTAGTAATTTGTTGTTGATTATTTGATATGGGTTGACTAGTTAATGCTTCATTGTTTTGTAAGAGTTGTTCATTACTTACACTTTTAAGTTGTAATATTTCTACTTCTTCTTATAATTGTTTTATTTGGATTTTTAATAAATTTATTTTTTTTTTGTAAATTTTTAGTAGTTATTAGATGTATTATATTTTTTATTGGTCTTTTTTCTAATATCTTTGTTAAACTTAAAGGTTATTGTTGTTGTCTAAATTGTTTATTTTCATCTATAAGAATGTCTTTTAAATTTCTTAATAATTTATTTTTTGTTTCTAAATCTTCTATTTGTACGATTGTATTAAATAGTTCTCATTTCCTTTGTTTTGTTATTACTTTAATACTCTTGAAAAAAATTAGAGATATTTCATTATCTATTTCTTGTTTATTGTCACATGATGTTGTCACTTTTTTTATTGATAAATATTATTCTTCATTATTAGATTGTTTAGATGATTCAATTAGTTCTTCTTTAATCAAAAGATTCATTAATTCATTTTTTAATTCTTCATTTTGTATTTTGTTGAATTTATTTTTAACATAACATTTGTTTGTAGTATGTCCTGATTTACCGTATTTCTAACAAGTTATTCTCTTATGTTCTTTAGATTTTTTAGATTTTTTTTAATATTGTGATTTAGGTTGTTGTTTAAAATATTGTTTCTTGCTTCTTGGTTTATAGGTTTGATATTTTTGTTTGTTATATATTCTTTTTATAATTATGTGATGGTGCTTGTACTTTATCTACTCCAAAAGTTTCACTAAAACATATTAACTCTTTTCTCTCATGTTTGTTATTGGTATATTTTGGATTGTAATTTTAATTTATCACATAAGTATAATGTTTCTTTTTGAATAAAAGAAAATAGTTGTCCATTTAATATATTTTTAAATGGTATATCATATTTTCCTGTAAATTCTCTTAATTTGTTCATTGTCCTTTGTAAAAATAATTTTGGTAATCCAGTTATAAATCTTTTTTTTCCAAAAGGGTTGCGCATTATCTAGTCTTCTTAAAACTACTATGAAAAATGTATCTTGATATCATTTATAATTTGACAAAGTTAGACATCTTAAATTTGTTAATATTAATTTTGTACTAGTCCATATTTCATCAGGATTTTCTATCAAATGCATTGCTATTGTATACATTAATGTTTCTACTTCATCTGGTTCTTCTCTTGTATTTCTCATTGCATCTGTAGTTATTGTAGTATGATTTAATATTTGTAGCCTAGTTTCTAGTTTCTGTTTCTAATGTATTCCACCAATATTTTAATTATCCTGTAAATCCATTTATAAGATTCATTATGCGGCAAAAGCCATACTCATTTCTTGTAATACATTGAGTTTTTCGTATTCAGATTTGTCGTCTAAATTCCATTCATTTGTTGATGATCCACCATAATGTGCTGCTTTAAAATCTCTTCTTTTTTCATATTGTAGATTTATGGGACTTAGTCTAGTATAATAATTTTTTGGATAATGGTTTATAAATATCCTCTTTCCTTTAATTCTATTTAATATAAATTGTTCTGATTTAAATGTATCATTTATTTCTAGATTTGATTCTTTTTCTTAAGATTCATGAATTTCTCCTTGATCTAGAATTGTAATACTACTAGTTGAAGGTCCTTGGGTTAATAAAGGTTTTTTTAAAGCTTGTTTATTTTTTTCTAATATTTGTATTTCTTGGTTTATTTTTTGTTTTTCTTCATTTTTTATTCTAAAATGAGGTTGTGATATTGTTTCAGGAAACTTGCATTATCCCTTTTTAAATTGTCTAATTTTGTTATTATATGTTTTAATTGAGTTCCTATATTATATATACTAATATTAGTATAGTTGTTTTGTTTATAAACTTTTTTAATATCTTCTACCATAGCTTTTTCTGTATCTTGTGTTCTTCTTGTCTTAAAGGTAATGCTTGTATTTCAAGAAATGAGGTTGTGATATTGTTTCGGGAAACTTGCATTATCCCTCTTTAAATTGTCTAATATTGTTATTATATGTTCTAATTGAATTCCCATATTATATATACTAATATTAGTATAGTTGTTTTGTTCATAAACTTTTTTAATATCTTCTACCATAACTCTATCTGTATCTTGTGTTCTTCTTGTCTTAAATGGTAATGCTTGTATTTCTTGTGCTATGGTAAGTACTAATATTGTTTCTAATGGTGGATTTATTGATATAATTATTCTATTTTCTATACTTGTTTTCCATTTTTTATATAAACTAGTGTTAGCTTGTATTAATGGAATATCATATGTTTGAATCATTTTGTTTTCTAATAAATATCCTTTTACCTAACTAAAAATTGTTTGATTTATTTGTCTAGTTGTAACATCTTTTTCTCATTCTTCTTTTAGTTGTTGGATTTCTAAATCTAAATTTGTATACCATTGTCTTTTTTGATAGAAACAATCTGAATTAGTCATTTCTTCTAAATATTCATAGTTCGGTTTCCATCATTTTGTAATTGTGTTTATAAAATGACTTCTTACTTGTGATAGTGTGGGAGATTTTGGAGGCGATTCATTATTTACTGGTTCAGGTATTGGATTTCTATATCTAATTAAATATTATTCTTGTATAGGTGCCGAAGGTGGTGTTGGTCTTGAAGAGATAGAGTGTCTACTAGATTCTAAATTTATTGTTCTTTTTGTGAATTGTCTAGAGGATTCTAGTAATTCTATAAATTGTCTACATCTTCTAATACTAGGAAATCTAAATATAATGTTTCCTGATATTTTTTCTATAATTTCTGAAATATTATGTCTTTTAATTTGTACAGGTTCATTATTTTGTATTTAAAAATATTTTGGTATATCTATTTCATTCCATTTTAATAATTTTGGTGTAAATATATTTGATTTTTTAGATTCAATTTGTAATAAGATTGTTTCATTATTTGTTGTAATTTGTCTATTAAACTTGAAATTCACTTGTGATGAATTTACTCTGTAATATATTCTATATATTACTATAAAGTTTTTACTATATTCTTTAAATTTGTTTCTTTGTAAATGTATATCTAATGTTAATGTATCCATAATATGTGGGTTTGTTAAATTTATAGAGAAATTTGGACAGCAATTAAAATATATTGGTCAATTACATATATTAATTTGTATCATCGCTTCTGTAGAATCTTGATAGTTTATTAGTCTCTTGTCTCTTAATACCATATATATTTGTGCATTTATTCCTAATTTTACTAATGGTTTTACAATAACTTGTACTAATCCATAATGAATATATCTATATCTCTTTTGTAAGTATTTTTATATAGTAGTTGGGAATAATAATATTAAATTTTGGTATTCCATATTGATATTGTTTATTAATGAGTTTTCGCTGAAAAGACTGTTGTAAAATCTAAAGGTCCTGTTGAATAGTTCTAATTTAGAGCGGTTAAAACTGTCAATATAGGTTGATATATTAAACAAGCATTTTTGTTGGTTTAGTCTGGTTGTTTATTATATAATATTTAATAAAATAATGAAAATTAAATAGTCTAACTTCAGGCTAGATCGGTCTTGGGTCAATCTGGCCCAAGTCAGGCCTGACTATTTTGACGGGCCGAAAAGATTAGGTCTTAGCCCGAGTATGTGGGCCTACGACTTAAACCCAAACCCTGAAATAATGGATTAGGCCTTCCCGCCTGGCAGCCCCGACTCTCCCGTCCTTTTGCCTTCCATTGTGATGACCCCACACAGAAGGAACACGTCTTGCTCCATCTATGCCCAATTCATTCCTCTCTTGAATCCAAAAATATAAATGAAAATAAAATTAAAATACAATGTATAATAAATATTTACATAATATTATTTGGACATTTATCGACCCCACTTCGTGGAGTGAAAACTTGATTGTTGTAGTTGTTGATGTATTTCAAAATGACAAAATTTACTTGTCAGATCTTTCTCTAGTTTGTCACACCCTAGACATGGGCTTCATCAGATGCCTTTGTCTCAGGTTGTATAGCTTTTGGTGGCGGGCTGGTTACAGGGAGCTCCGACATCTGCACCTTAGTTTTCTCATCTTTGGGTGTGGATTTGTAGTACATTGCGTACAGCACCAATTGCGCAATGGTGAAAACCAATCCGATACCATTTGATATCTGAAAAAAGATACATATAATGGAATTAGATATCAATCAACGATTGCAAATTTTATAAATATCAAATTAAAAAAAAAAAAAGGTATACAAGAAGACGACAAACTTACAAGAATGTTGATGTCGAGTGTATCAATGACTGAATAAACTACCCAGATAAGAGCATTGAAGAAAGCAGCTAATGAGAGAGTGAATGGCATGTACTCTACGCTCTTTGTTTTCACTACGTTTGCCTGCAAAAATGATCGATAAATAATCAATGTGAAGCTGTAATTATTAAAAAAAAAAAAATTCATAAAATGCTTTACTTTCGATTGAGTCAAATTTAATTCAGATTCTTAGATTCAATGATACTGAGTATTAATATTTTGATTTGAAATTTCGAATTTGATTCTGTATCTCCTCAAAAAGATACCTTTTTTATAATAAATAAAATAAAATAAAATAATTCTTACTTACCATGACAGTGAGGGGTGCAACATACATCATCACGCAGAAGATGATACAAAGTATACCAACAAATAAAGCTCTTTTGGCGTTGGTGGGAAAGATCAACAAGGTGCATACGACCACTATTGCAAGGAACACCAACTCTATGATGACCCATCCAGTCACCTTCAACTGTAACAAAGATTATACATTGGAATAAAATTAAATCTTGGATAACGACTTGTATATGTAACAAAAATGGGTATTTGGGCATGGGCAAATGTCACAAAGATTATGGAGTAAAACCAACATCTGGCTAACGTAGTACTACGACTCCTTAATCAAGTATTTGAATTCGAGTCTCTTTGGGAACGAAAAAAATCATGTTGATAGAACCTCCTCCCTATAGGATCCGACAGTGACTCAGTCCAGAGTAGTCAGAATAAAACTCCGAATATTGGGCGTGAACCAAGTTTAGGGCACAAAAAAAATAGTGTAAAAGCGAATTTTCTCCGAACCTTTGGATGAGTTTAGGTTAACTTTTACTTATTATTAATACCATTTTTATACTCATTTGATTCTTATTTCAGATAAAATCTTAATTATTAGGTTAAAAAACAAAATTATTTATAGTCGAAAGTTTTGATTAATTAGATTAGATCAGATTTGTTATAAAAATTTTGATGGGCCACATCGATGTTGATGGAATTTGACCAGATGAACCCATAAAACATAATTAAATTTGCACTTACACGATTTTGTTTTCGAGAATAGATGAAGAACAAAACGGTGTAGGCGACCTCGATGGCGAGTCCTATGCTATTGTTGGTCACCACGAGGGTATCTCGTTGAACCATGGGAAGGCCGTAGAAGATCCACAGCAAGCAATTCATCATTGTTGCCAGATACGGGTCGGGTTTGAATTCCTCCACTGATTTATTTTTGACAATCTTGACAAAAGTAGGACTGGTAAAAAATGAAACACAATCTCATCAGCCTTGTTAATCAGAGAGAGAGAGAGAGAGAGAGAGATTACAACATACATTGGTGAAGCAAATAAGATGAACGAAATGACATTTCCTGCAATCGAAGAGTTGTCCAAGAAAATTAGATAATTAGAGGATGACCCAAGAATTTTCGTTATTTGAAAAAAAAGCCCATTTGACCATATTTGAAATTGGATGTAAAAGGAACTAATAAAGTTTATTATCTCTCTTGCCCTATTTCAATCACTAATACCATGAAACAACCCTACTAGGAAGGTTATTTGTTTCTTTTTTTATGATTGGTCTCCGTATATTGATTTTGGATGCAAAGTTTGGATTTGGACAGATATGGCATTCAAAAATTTCTTTTATCAAATTTCATAATGCTAATCACTTTTCATTTTATGATCATTTTAAATAAATGGGAATATAATTTTTCTGAATCCGATTCTTCAAAATTTGATGAAAGGTGAAAAATTGGGAGGGGTTGAGATGAATGTGTAGATGAAAGTAAGCATGTTTCAAGGGAACTGTCTAATGGTTACAATTTCTCGTTCAATCCAATGATTTTGGATTTTAAATATATATATATATATATTTAAAAAATCAGATAGAATCTGCTCTACAAATCGATTAAAAGCAACCACTCTCAATCCGCTTCAAGCCCTTTTGATCTGCCTAATAACTATTCATACATGATATAAAATTTAATCTGTAACTAGTATTAATTACTAACGCAAATGCTAAACCTAATAATAAATCAACTAAACGAATCTAGGAAGATAGTTAAAAGCATAAAATCATAAATGATTGAAAAAAATAATAATAAACAATTACCGATGATGCCCACTACGCTGCGAATGGCAGTTGTGTTCGCCATTGTTGAGTCGAACTGTTACCAGTAAAGAAGGTGAAGAAATTGAGAAGAACAGATGAGACTTCTTGGAGAGAGGTTGAGGTTAATGCATATATATATATATATATATATATGCATAATACATTTCCCTTTCCCAAAAAATGTACAGAAGATTATCCAAACATCATCCAACAATTAATGACGTTTGTTTAAATAATGCAGATGATTAATTGTTACAAAAAACATGTATTATATCAGTGCATGTACAACTATGTACAATTATATTACATAGTATTTTTTTAAGGAAATAAAAGAATATTAATATCTTCTAAAAGACCATTGTTTTGTAAGATTTGAAATGAAACCATCATCTAGTCGAGTTTTTATGGGTATGGAAGGAATATTACTTTTGCTGAATTGAATAATCCCTCAAATCTGATGTGAATTATTTGAAAAGATTTACATGGAGAAAATTTAAAATAGTTAATTAAAACATTAAAAGTATAAGTTTATATCTAAAATTGCTAATCATTTTGTGATTAACATAAAGTAGATAATCACAAAATGAGATGTGATTACTTTCAACTTGTGTTGATTTGGAAAAATTGAAAATATGGAAAATAAAATTTGTTGATTTGATTATAGATAATTCGATTTGATCCAAAAATAATCCTCTTATGTTAACTTGAAACCTATGCTGCACGGAACCTTCTTAATATTAACGTTTTCGAAATGTTTCAATACGCTAAATTAGTTAATATTTATATAAAAATCCTTATATTTCTTTTATATTTATAAATTTTCATATGTAATAAAATATTTATGTGTTTAATTATAATTATAATTTTTATATTATTTATCTTATTATTAATAATTATATATTTGATTATTTTAAATTTTTATTATAAAATTTTACTATTCTATTTTTATAAAATAATTAATATTTATATAAAAATCCTTATATTTTTTATATTTATCCGTTCCGTTTGTCCACGTTTCTATTTCCATATTTTTTTTTATAAAATGTCATTTACTCTATCATTTCGTATTTATTTCCATTTCTCGTTTCCGTGATATATAAATTTAAACAATGTGTGAAATTTGAGAGGGTTGAGGTCCTAAGTTTGGAATATGTTTTTGAAGCATAGAGACTTTTTTTTTTTTTGGTACATAACGAGATTTGAATTTAAGATCTTAGAATTGAGGATGAAAAAGATGTCACTTGAGTTAAAACTCATTAGCAGTATAAAGACTATTAAAGGATAGTCAAACATGCTTTAATACCATGTTAGAAATCGGAAGCAATAATAAGAATATGAAATCTTATTCCTAATATTTCATTAATTTAATAAATTATTACAATAAATTTGGTTTATATGAAAAATTTATTGTCACAAATATAAAAATATAATATTATAAATATGAAAATATAAAAATAAAAAATTGAATATTGATACACAGTATATTTTAACACAGACAATATATTCTGCAAATCAATAATGTGTCTATTATTATTATTATTATTATTATTATTATTATTATTATTATTATTATTATTATTATTATTATTATTATTATTACTTGATGTTTAATTACTTTGATTTCACAAAACTATAATGTCAATACACACTACAAAAGAACAATTATTTAGCGAAAAAAATTTGCGATAAATTTCTGGAAAAAATTCGTCCCAAAAAAAATGTGCGATGAAATTAGCAACAAATTTATATTCTTTGCTAATAGCTCGTCGCAAATATTAGGGATGAAATTTTTATTATTCGTTGCAAATTTTGCCACAAAATATATTTCATTGCAAAATTCGTCGCAAAGATTACCAACAAAAAACAAATTTCGTTGCAAATTTGCTACGACGTTTATGACAAAAATGGTTTCATTGCAAAATTTGTGACTAAAAATTTTCGTTGCAAAATTTGCAACGAATACAAAGTTCATCGCAATTTTTGCTACAAATATATTTTTATCGCAAAATTAGCAACGAAATTATTGTTGTCGTAAATTTTGCAACAAAATTAATTTTGTCACAAAATTTGTGACGAAAATCTATTTCATGGTAAAATTTGCGACGAAAACATTTTCTTGGTAAAATTTGCGACAAATAGATTTCGTTGCAAAATTTACGATGAAAACTATTTCGTTGCAAAATTTACAACAAAAAATATTCGTGGCAAAATTTGTCATAAATTAACAATGAATTTTTTTTCGTCGCAAAATTAATCGCTAAATTGTGTTTAGAGGCCATACTAACGTGACTATCAGCAATGAATTTTGCGACGAATTTGAGTTTTTTGCTACGAGAATAAAATTTATTAGCTTATTTATACCATTTTTCTCTGTATAACATGTTTTTATACTTGTTTATCCTATATCATTATAAATTAACCATCTAAACATTATCAACAAGCATCATCATCAAATTTCTGCTGTCTCTACTCGTTCATGCAACAAACCATCTAACAAGATCATTGAACTAAGATTTCAATAACAAATAATCATTTTAACACAATCAAGAATCACAACAACAGTAATATCAAAAACAAACACAATATGAAGTCCTAATATTCAAATATCAACTACCATAGTATCAACAATCAAGAAAATCAAAGTAAGCAGTATCAAATGTGATCATCAAATAACCATAAACAATGTCAAGCATTAGCACCACCACCACCATCATCATCATCAAAAAAATCATCACCATCAGCACCATCAGAAGTATTATCATGAGGAGATAGAGAAGGGGAAATTTGACTTAGAGCGGAGACTAACTGAAGATACTGCATGATTAACATCTGTTGCACGCAAAACTCGTTAAATTCTTATATGTGTTGTGCGCGAAGTTCATTAAATTCTTGATCTCTTTGCCTCTGTAGTGCGCGTACCTCTTGAAGTTCGTTGTCTCTTTACACTAATAGGTCTTTCAAATGGCCCACTTCTTGATTCAATTACATTATTTTCGCCCTTACTGTTGGTGGGAAGATGCACCAGAGATTTTGTAAGTTCTATTCAAAGAACTTATTCCAAGTACTCTGCCCCCTTTTGCTCCACCACTAGCCTTGAATCATAAAGTCATATTATCAACAGATGACTCAGAAGATTCAGCATCATCACTAGTACTAGAATTTCTCAATACAAACTCATCATATCTCTCCTGCATTGTCATAAGAAAAATTAAAAAAAAAAATAAAATAACAATATAATAGATACGCATATAATCTTGATTAGATATATATATGAAAGCTAATAAAAAATATAATAATATGAATCATGAGACTATATAATTTGTTTAAAAAAAAAGAGCAATACTTCTACAAATTTAATATTAATATTGAATAAGTTAAAAATTGTAAAAATAAATAAGAAAATTTTTATCAAGTGATTTATTATACAAATATTATATATAAGTAAAAAGTGAATATTTCAAGAGATATAAGTGAAATCATGCAAAGTGGATATGATGAATGTTCAGTTTTTGTAACTGAAACTAGAAATTATTGAATGGAATGATCTTTTTTAAAGTATAACTAAATACAATAAAATAGAGATTGAGTGTAAAAATATTATCCATATCCAAAATTGGATTAATATTGATCAAATAGAAGAGTATAAATTAGGAATCAAAGAATCAAATAAGCAATGAAAAGAAATTTAGAAGAGACTAATCTAATAAATTCATTTTCCTACATTGTTATGGTAGGTTCAACACAATATATTCAAATCAATATTGAAATTGTCTATAAAATAATTGAAAATTTTGAAATTATATACCTTAACTGTTTTAACTCTCTTCCCGCTCCACGTCTTGTCTTTTTTTTTTTTTAAATGCTCGCGTGAAAATATCTATGAATAATAGCTTGACTCTCATTTTCTTGGCCTAAAAAACACTGTTAGAAATAAGGAAATAGTTTAAAAATAATTTAATTACATTAAAAAAATTAGTGTTTGAATGAAATTACCAATCTATTTCTATGTTCATCTACGTTGACGAGCCACCCGCATATGTCGCAGACGATTCCCCAGAATTGTAAGGTCGGTTTTTTTTTTTTAATTCTGTTCACTCCTTCGTCTGCTCTCATCGGATTCCCAAAAATCCACAATTCTGTCTCAATTCTCATCAGTGATACAGTTTGGCTTATTTCCATCGGTCTTTGCATAATTTAGTACATTTAGAATGTGATCGCCACATTTTTTTCTAAAAATTCTTTTGATTTCTAACTCTTCAGACTCATAGAAAAAAATCAATTAGTTATATTAAAATTATAAATTTATTCATATATAAACTGAATGGCATAACTTATCTTAAATTCGCTCCACCATAACTCTTTTGTTTCTTCTGAGATGCTTGTGAAGGTCATGAAAACCCATCCCCAATGGTTATTCACAATTCTATTTAGTTCGTGAATAATATGTACAGAATTTGTAAATATATCATAATATTACAGACAAACAGTGGTAAATAAATAAAATAGTTAAAAGAATCATATATTTTATAAATAAAAGAAACAGTATTTATGAAATTTTAAAATTTAGTACTTATGAATCTCTGTAAGGAGCTATCATCTGTTGGTTGTCTTCCCTCTCAACATATGAATGTTGCACTAAAGGTGCAACCAAAGGGGTCGAGGAAGGTATATTACTAGTAATGTGTTGAGAATGGAAAGGTGCTGCAATCGAATGGAGAGACGAAGGTACATTAACAGCAAGGGAATGAGATTGCAAAGGTGCTGGAGCGGACTGCGATAGTGAAGAGTGTGATCTTCCATTAGTGTTTTGTTCGCCACGTCGAAACTATCAATTACAAATGTTAGAACGATAAAAAAATAGTAATTGCATGTTCTCAAATACATAATGAAATATATGAAAAAACTTATCATATTTAAATTGACGAACTAAAAAAGAGAAAGAAGCCACCAATACTTCAAAAAATTCTCTCAAATGACCTATAAAAAAAGACAGTATATTAATAAATGAAATATATAAAATTAAACATGAGGTACTAAATAGACAACACTAAACTAACTTATCCGTCATAAAAAATAGATTATTATATATGAAAATAAATATTTGATTTTTATTATATTAAGAAAACAAAACTTACCCGCCATAAAAAATCAAATTCATCATTGTCATTCTCATCCTCATTATCTGTCTCAAAATTAAATTCTGCATCATCGTCATTATCCTCATCCCCAATTTCATCATCTGTCTCAAAATTAGATTTTTCATTGTCATCCTCATGAATTTCATTTGGATCCACATCTATCATTACTCTACTGGGATCTTGTAATGTTAGAATATTATATTTCTCGGTTTGAAATGTGTAGTCAACTTCCTTTTATTGAAATGCTATGTCTTCCCAGTGTTTCTTAATTTTTTTCCGTACTTTCGTTTTACAAACAGCCCATCAATTAATTTTATCACGTTTCAAACTGGGATATGATGCATAAAATACTTGAATCACTTATTGTGCCAATACAAATGGTTCATATCTCTTATACAATTTTTTATGATTTATTTCAACCAAATTAAGCTGTGGATGCACTTTCATCCCTTTAACGAGGTCAAACTATCGACACATAAATAAAACGACCCACAATATTGGTTCAGAGTACGTTGCCTCTAGGATTTCATCCAATAAACCATAAAAATTATCTTTTGCATCTCCATCATTGGATGACTGAACATAAATCCCACTATTCATTTTACTTTTTTCGATTCCAGAGTATGAAAATTATATCCGTTTATAAAATATATTGGTCAAGTTCGTACCCTTGATTTTGGACCCCATGACAGATAAATTATCAATTTTTCCTAAATTTGAGCTTGATTATCATGAATTTAAAGTTAAATAAATATGCTAATATGTTTTAAAGTAAAAATGTAAATAATTTATACTCTACTTATATATCTTTTGAACCATGGTGCAAATTATTCATCGCATAAATGATCAAACTCATGTATCGAAAGTTCAGAACATAAGTTTTGAAAAATCTTACTATTAAAGAAAACGAATTTTAACACAGGTTTTACGATACAAGAAATATATCGATTAACAAATGTATATTAACTCAAAATATGATGTCATTTCTAAACAATTCAGTAGAATATATGTATGGGCTACTTGTCATTCTTGACCAATTAAGTATTTATACTTACATGGCCCACTTGGTCGACGAAGATAGTTAAAATATTGAGAATGAGTTCAAATTGAGATCAATAGTAGTCTCATCATTTCTTCCTGCTCTCCGTCTCTTGCACTGTACATAAGGCTCAAAATAAATGAGACAAATATTGTCACTTTCTTCATAATGTATACATTAACAATAGAGGTTTCAACACGTGTCTTATTTTTAAATTTTTTTCTTCAAATGATATAGTAATCTAATTATAATAAAACAAAGTGTATTAGAAAAAAATATATAATAAAATTAGTCATTTGACATGCATTGAAAAAGAAGTATAGAAAATGAAAAATTCACATTTCAAATAGATACATCCATCGAAATTGGACAGGGCTTGCAACTTTGATCCCATATGGTAAGTGAACCAAAAGATGTTCCATGGAATTAAAAAATGATAGTGGTAATATTCTTTCTAAATTACATGAAATGATTGGAATATCTTTCTCTAATGTCTCCATGTGTGAATGTCTCAACACTGTCAAGCAAATGTTATGAAGGAAAATACTTAATTCCGTAATGGCACCCCATACAAAATTTGGTAAGAGTTCATTCAAAACAATAGGAATTAGTCTTTCTATCAATATATGACAGTCATGACTTTTCAAACCAATTAATTTACATTCTTTCAAATCGATACATCTCTCAAGATTTGAGATATAACCATCAGAAAAGTTCAATGGTTTCAACCATTTACAAACAATCCGTCTCTGATCCTTATTCAATGTATAAACTGTTTTAGTTTTGATCCCCTATTACTTTCATCGACATCAAGAGTGGGTCATTTACAAAGAAGTTGCATATATATATATTTTTTTTGTATTCAAGTTGTCTTTTATTTTTTTAGTGATATCTATCCATGCATTTATCAGATTATCAAAAACATTCTTTTCAATATACATTATATCAAGATTATGATGAATCAGATGAGTCCTCCAATATGGTAAATCCCAAAATATACTTCGCTTAGTCTATTTTGCATATTTCCATAACCATGTGTCGTACCATATGCTTTTCAATAATATATGAAAAATTAAGAACTTTATACCAAATTTGTTCACCGGTTAATTTCAATGGGGAGGTGTTCTTTCAATTCTATTCTTAGTGAATTCTTCTTTATTCCTTCTAAATTTATGATTTGACGGTAAAAATTTTCTATGAAAATCAAAATAACTCATCTTCTTCCCATGTTTCAATCTGAATGATTTTGATCTCTCCATATATATTGGACATCCTAAAATCCTAACGGTATTCTATCCCGATAACATCACTGTATTTATCAGATTATCAAAAACATTCTTTTCAATATGCATTACATCGAGATTATGATAAATCAGTTGAGTCCTCGAACACATCGCTAATTCCCAAAATATACTCCGCTTAGTCCATTTATGCGTACTTCCATAACCATATGTTGTACCATATGCTCTTCAATAACAGATGAAAAGTTAAGAACTCTATATCAAATTTGTTTACCGGTTAATCTTAATAGGGGGTGTTCTTTAAATTTTATTCTTAGTGAATTCTTCTTTATTGCTTCTGAATTTATGATTTGACGATAAAAATTGTTTATGACAATTAAAATAATTTGTCTTCTTCCCATGTTTCAATCTGAATGACTTTGATCTTTTCATACATATTGAATATCCTAAAATCCTAACGGTACTCTATCCCGATAACATACCATAAGCCAGAAAGTCATTTATGGTCCATAGAAGAGCAGCTTTCATTACAAATATCTTATTAGTATGAACATCATATATAGGAACACATTCATCACATAATTGTTTCAACTCCGCAATCAGTGGTTGCAAGTAAATATCAATTAACTTCTTCTGATTTTGCAGTCCAGACCCGACCAATATAAAAAAAATATACGGTGTCTTTATGCACATACTAGGTGAAAGAATATATGGAGTTAAGATAATTAACCAACAAGAATAAGTTCTTCCTGATTTGCTAAATGGAGCAAACTCATCAGTACAGAGACCTAACTTCATGTTTCGAGTCTCTTTTGCAAACTCAAGATATGTTCTATCAAACTATTTCCACGTCTCTGCATCCAAAGGATGACACATTAACCCTTCTTTTGTTTCATAATTTGCATATCAAGTCATGTGTTCAGCAATGGTCTTAAATGCATAAAGCCTTTGTAACCTAGGAGTTAAGGACAAATAAAACATTTGTCTGTATGGTTTACGTCGCTAATTACGAATCGATCTCCTAGTACTCTTGTAACTACATTGGTTACAAAATTTATAAAATTCTGCATTTTCATTATCTCCCTAATATAACATATAACCATCTCTACAAAAATCAATCATTTTCACCAGAAGACCTAATTCTTTCACCAATTTTTTTATACTGTAGAAATCATTGGGTATAATGTGATCATGCAGCAATACTTATCCAATGACTTGAACAAAATCATTGAAACAATTCTCAAACATATTATATTCTACCTTGACATTCAACAGTCTTGTGGTTAGAGATAACTTAGTGTGGCTATCACAACCAACCCACAAAGGTTTATCTACAACTCTTAACACTTCCTGAAATTGGAGAGATGGTTCATTATTCACATTTTCATCAACACCTGTTGCTTCTATCTCCTCCAATGGTGATGCATAATTAGTATATATTTGTTCAAATGTTGGAGCAAAACTAGTACTTGCAGCGCTTGGTTCGGGAACAAAATTTTGACCCACTGCATCGATTACCATTCTTTGATATGAATTCAATTGATCATAATAACTCTGATCTCAACTGGGAGTTGTATGTTTTGTCTGTACTCTTCATCAGATATGAATGGTTCACCATAACATATTCAATTATAGTAATTCGGGTTAAAATTAAATTTACAAAAATATTTCCTAACTTTATCATACTAAAAGAATTTATTATTACAACACTTTCTACACGGACATCTTAACTTATTCCCATCTATAAACTCAACAATATTCCCATCTATAAACTCAACAATACTACATGTAAAATCTAAAAATTATTCCAACCCAATAATAAATTTATCAGTTAAATCTCGATTTTCAGGTAAATTCTTTTTATACATCCAACTTTTTTCGTTCTGCATTGTTCATGTTTTCAAATTTAAAATTTATCAAATATTAATAAAAACCACTGCAAATAAAAGTTATTTCATGCGATTCAAAAAATAATCAGATTACATTGATGAAATATATAAATAGTTACATTGATTGAATATGTGATTGCGCATACATACTCATAAAATAGTAACATAATTAATAATAGTAACATCATTAATATCAACTAAATTAATAAAAAATATTAAAAATTAAAAATTATAAGTGTACACATACTCATAAAATTACGCATTAAAATATTAAATATTATAGCGTTAATTTCACAAAAAATTAATATAACATTAAATAATATTATAAAATTAATTAATATTAAACTAATTTTGCAAAATATTATTATAAAATTAAATATTACAATATAATCAAATAAAATATTTAATATTTAATATTTACATATTTGATTGTTTAACTAATTGAAATAAGATTTACTATAAATTGTCATTGATTGTTAACATAATGTTTAGAATAATCTATCTATTATCAACACATGAAATTTTAAATCTATATAAAAAATTAAACTAACAAATCATAATTAAATAATAATATCATTAAATCAACCACTAAATACAATTATAATAAATACAAACAAAGAAAGTAATATAGAAATAAAAATAATACAAATATATACATTAACATAATCACATTTTTCAATACAAAAAATTACTAATCATCACAATACAAATTAAAACGTTCCTCACCACCAAATAATATTCCATCAATGGTCTCGGATATCAATAATAGCAACAACTTCCAATCCAAATATTCGACAATGGCAAACCTAGAGACAAAAATAACAATTATAGATAACTAAAATATTATTAAAACAAAATTAAAAAATTCATTTTTTAAAAAAGAACATTTATAAAAAATATTTAATAAAAAAATTAACAATTGGTCACAGGGGGCTGTACGAAGGGGGTAGTGCCCCTTCGCACGGCCGGCCCATGCAGGGGCAACGCCCCTTCGTGCGGTTGGGCCGTGCAGGGGGCAGCGGCCCTTTGCGTAGGGGGCAGAAGCACAACTGGGCCGCGCAGGGGGCAGCCCTCTTCCCGTGGCGGGGCTGCGAAATAGGTAGATCCGATAGTGCGTCGCCGGATCTGCCTTTCTCCTTGCAGATCTGGCGCCACTGTCGGATCTCCATCCCACGACCACGAGAAAAAGAGAGAAATTGCCTTTTACCATCGCAGATCTGCCATTGAAGCACCCTTCACAGCACCCGAACCAATCTCCCTTCGCAGATCTTCGAAAATGAGAGAGGAGTTATGAGAAATTCGCTAAGTACAAATGAGAGAGAAGACCCAAGTAATAGAGATAAGTAGATTTCTACGACGAAAATAGTTCGTTGCAAATCAGCGACAAAGTCTATTCTTCGTCGCTAATTCAGCGATGAAGATGATTCTTCGTCGCTAATTCAACGATGGGGAGAGCCCTCATCGCTGAATCAACAATGAATGCCCCTATTCGTCGCTGAATCAACGACGAAGAAGGAAGTTCATTGCTGATTTGCAACGAAATCTACAACTAATGGCTTTTCCGTCACTGAATCGGTGATGAACAATTTTTTCCATTGCAATTTGCAACAAATTTAGTAACGATACTTATGATTTATGACAAATTTTACTATAAAAAATTCATTGAACGTACTAAATTGGGAATCAAATAGACAAACTATTAACGATATTTGTTTATGATGCAAACTATAACATAATTATAAAAAATACTCATTATTGATCAATAATGAACCAATATTCCTCATTTAACTCTTATTTTAGTGCATCGAATACTTAAACAAATTTATAAGTTTTTGACTAAAATTAATGTATATTTTTATCATTATATAAAAAAATTGTACCGCTGTAAAAGATAGCACTATATTACCATTTTTTTTATATTAACAGAAAGTGAATGAATTTTTTTTGTTAAAAGTTATTGATTTGATGAACATCTTAATAACGCTTTCAATATATGAATGTCACCGTTTTCAAATCGATTTTTAACTCTAAAAAATATTAATAATATGAATAATTAAAAAATGATACATAAGTGAGCGAAAAAAGAATTTAAGCGTAAAATGCCAAATAAGATATTAGATTAGTGATGAATTTTACCACGATCATCATGTTTGTCACTGATTTGCAACAAATTTAGCGATAAATAATCGAATTTTTTGCGATAAATATATGTTTTCGTGGCAAATTTTGCGATGAGTAAATTATTTGTTGCTATATTTATGACGAATATTATTTTTGTCGCAAAATTTGTGACAAAAATAGAAATGGTCCCAAATTTTGTGACGAAAAATATTTTTTGTCACAGAATTAGCAACGAAAAATATTTTCATCGCTAAATTTGCAATGATTTTTCTTTTTGTCGTTAATTTAGCGATGAATATTTTTTTTGTCGCCCAATTTGCAATGAATTCCAAATTCGTTACAAATTTAGTTACAAAATTTTGTTTTCGTCACTAATTTGCAACAACTTTTTCTTTTGTTGCTAAATTAGCGACGAATATATTTTCATCGCTAATTTGCAACGAATTTGAAGACAACTATTTTTTCGTTGATAATTAACCACGGATTTTGCAATGAAACTTATTTTTGTTGTTAATTTTGCGATGAAATTTTTTTATTGCTAATTTCGTTACTGATTTGCGACGATTTCTTTTTTTGTTGTTAATTTTGTTACAAATTAGCGACGAAATCTTTTCAGTGTTAAAATTGTTCACTAAACCAGTGTTTTTTTTACAGTGATAGCTCCAATATTACAAAATAAGCCCACTCTCATCTTAAAGTTCCTATTTTTATTTTCTATAATAATTATATCCTATGTATTCAAGATAGTCCCACATTTATTTTCCTTTTCCCCAATGAGTCCCTAATTAATGTTAATGGGATTATTGTCTTACAAAATAAAATTGTTACTAAAATAAAGAATTTGTAGTCTTTTCTATGTCAAAAAGAACCAAGTGATTTATAAAATTGTTATATATGTGTAACCCTATTTTAGGGGACCCCATGCCCATGAACCCTTCTTTTGATCCCAAAGCAAATCATTATAAAGTGAAAATAAAAGGGCTTAGAAAGGGCACATGAGATTAAAGTCCTTGTCCATAGAATTTCCAATTTTGGTAAAAGTTGTGGGGTCATCATGCTCCTCATGCACAATTTTAGTACTTAAATGGGCATCCAAACATAAGGAAATAATATTATGTCGCCTAAGGGTTTTCTAAGCTAGATCAAACCCTAGGGAAAAGAAAAAAAAAAATGCCACTGAAAACTAAAATTTTGGAGTCCCCCACTTTCGCATAAAGTCTTAGAAAATATCTACTGGCTGCGGATTGCTAAAGTTAGAGGGCACATAAGGTGTTACGTACAACAGTTGAATTCTATGTATAGATTGATCGAGAGAGAGAGAGAGAGAGAGAGAGAGAGAGAGAGAGAGTGAGGTTGGTTGATTGTGAGTATGTAAAGTTAAAGAGGGTAGGGTAGGCAAATTGGGATTAGCAATGTGTTTTGCTGAATATGTGACATTTGATTGGGGGGGGCACAAGAATATTGGTCACATATAAAAAGGTAAGGCAAGAAAAGAAGACACTCCCCTTGTGCTCCCACTTTATAATCATGGAATGAGCTTTTCTTTCAACGATCTTAAAACAACACATATTCACAAACATATCCCAAAAAAGCAAATTGTTCCTCCTCAGGTGCTGCCCCCCCTCCAATCCCTTCTTTTAGCTTTTTAGTTCTCCCCCACCTTCCCACTCCCTCCCACCAATCCTCGAGTTTTAACTTTACGAATCAATATCTGAATTCATATTTCAATTAATCTGGTTTGAAGGTTGTTAGACTCAATTTAAAAAGAATTTTCTCAATATAATCTTTTTTATCTTCAAATTTTAAATATAAAAGTTGATTAAAAAATTTAATACTCTAATCTATTTAGTTCACTTTCCTTTGATTTTAAGTCTTTCTACTCGTCCTTCCTCCAACCACCACACATCCCCAAACAAAAGCAAAGCAAAAGTAGAAATCTGCGATCCACATCAAGTCAAAAGGTTTCATGTACCAAGCTCTCTTCTCCTATCTTACCTTAGTTATGAAGGAATTCAATACCCAAAAGCAACTCTGATCTCTCTCTCTCTCTTCGAATTTTTATGTATCCTATATATGTATCGGGCAATTCTATCATCCACAATTATTAACGTGCATGGATTGATAACTATTTAAAATTTTTAAATGACCAAAATTTGATTCTGACAAATTCAATGACCACCAATCTTTTAGATATTCATACCCGATAAATACAATTTTTTTTTTGGGTAGAAGATAAATACAATTACAAAGAAAGATATAACAATAGATTTTAATGAGATTTAAAAAAAAAAAAATCTTGATGTCAAATAAAAATTATATTTCATTTCGCTGAATTTGAAGGAATGAGGGAAGGAACTGAACTCTTCTCAAGTTTCGGTGGGTGCTCCTCAACTATTGTGGAAAAATCCATATCTATTTGTAATAAGAAAATCTAATTATAAACCAAGAACTATCATGTATTCCATATAGAATGAGATAAATTTTTATACAACAATAACAACCTAAACTTTCTGTCCCAAAATTTAGAATCGGTCATATGAGAAACAAATATTAAAATAAATTTTTCTATGAATTAAATATATTTTTTTGGGATAAACCACCCGTATCTAATAAACATGTTAGACTTATTAAATCTGATTCTAATCGGATTGGTATCTGAAGGAGAAAAACTCTTTCGACGCATATTTTTTTTTCCATAGACTAAAATTTGATCCCTTACTTAATAGAAATCAGCAGCCAACTAATGGATCAATTAAGCATTCATATATAAATTAAATATATGTATTTAAAATAAATTAAGTTTAATTAAAGTTGCATTGGAGGTGGGTTTTATGTAATTTGAAGCATAGAAGTTTTGGCAATGTAGGATAGAGAAATCCTCAAGTTTAAAATAGAGGGTTATGAGTGCATGTACTATACTTGTTTTTGTTCGTTTCAAAAGACAAGCAACTTGGAGCATTCAATGTGCCACAAGTAATAAGCTAATCAAAAGTGACAAATCCGAATATTTTAAATTTTTAAATAATGAAAAATTACATGTAGGCCTCGTGGAAACTTCACGCACACATGTTGACAGAGAGAGAGAGAGAGAGAGTAAGGAATTTGCATTCGATTTGAAATCCTAACAATATTCTGGAGGTGGCTGCCCTATACTTTTTCCCATCACCCTATTCCATGCAGAATATATCTTAAAATTAACTTGTCAATGAAGTGTTAACCTCATTAGCCGATTACTAGGGAGATTTCCATGCATATTATGGTTCCTCACCATTATGTGCATTTCTCTATCTCATACAGTACACGTTGCTTACTCGGAGACAAGAAAAACTATATTTGCTTTAAAGAACGAGGTGTTGCTCCCTTGATTCCATGAATAAAGTTAATAAACTGATGCTTAGGAGATAAGAATATGAGAGAGAGAGAACAATCAAGTGATTAAACCATGAACAATCTTTCCTTACCTTAAAAAGATCTATGGAGAATTTGTTATCTTTTGGGAAGAAGTGAAAACCCATTTCTCCTCCCAATGATAGGAGTGTTAAAAGGAATAATTTATTTGCATTTTCTTTTTCTTTTTCTTTTTTTCATTAAAATGGTGGACAAGAGATACTCCCAAGTCCAACAATGGAAGCCAATGGTGGACAACTGGCCAACACATGGGGCAGTGTTCAAATATCTATTTTTTTTTTTAAGATTTAAAATGTAATTAAAGTGGAACCAAATCTTTAGTTCTATGCAACTCTTTTTGCAAAGGGTTACTTGCCTTAGTGAAGCAATACCCATGCCTCGTTTATGAAAAAAATTTGAAAAAAAAAACAATTGGCACTCACTCCCTTTTGATCTAAATTCTCCCACATTTGTGTTTTAGGCAACTTAAGACAACTTTCTTTTCACAACCTAAAGAGTTCATATAAATTCGTTGAAAATGTCCTCAAATAACAGTCCAATCCAATGGTCACAAACTCCGATCTCAAATTCAAATCTGTGTAATAAAAAAATAAATAAATTCATCATTCTTCTGTCATCCTTTTACCTTCTTTTCGTTTCCTCATTTCCTTTTTTCTTGAATTGGAGACTGAATCTTATTTCTACAGTGTGAGATGCGTAGAGAGAGAAGAAACAAAGTTTTTTCTTTTAAGTTTGGTTTTTAAAGAATTTTTTTATTATTTTAATATTTTTTCATTTAATAAAAAATAACAAAATACAGACAGAATGGTTCAATGGTTAAAACTATAACTTTTTATAGTTGAGAAAAGACTCATACATCAAAAAATAGTTTAGAGATTCATCTGTACTCGATTTAAAGTTGAAACAGTAAAATTACACTTTTCGTAAAAAATTTATAATCACCAAAAATCAAATCTCAAAAAAGTGATATATAGATTTAACGTTGACATATGATTGAAAATCTATTGTTTTCATTTGATCAATTCACTAATTATTTTTAAAAAAAATAAAAAGATGTAGGTTAGAAAAGAAGATTTTTTTTTTTTTTTTGTTATAACAGAAATCAAATTTTAGATTATAAAATTAAGAGAGAAAGACTGTTGCTATTATATTATCCGCTCGGGACAAAAATGAAGATGAACTCAAGTTTTATTTGCAAATTTAGGAAATGATTCTTTATTTTCTTTTTAACTTAAAAATATTTTGAGAGGGCACATGGAAGTTGTTGACCTAATTTAAAAATAAGAATGCCAATCATAAATATAAGTATTTTAAAAATAAATAATTTAGTCTTTCTCCAAACCAACTTTATTTTTTTTATTGGGTTTTTCTGCCTTTATATTTCTTTTGTCTTTGTATGCAAAAGTAAAAGTTTTGTTCTTTGGGTCCCATAACCTATCGTGCAGCTCAGTATTCGCCATGGCTGAAAGCTCAGAAAATATTTAAATACGATAATGGAAACAGATTATGAAAAAGTACTTTTGATTATATTTTTAAATTCTGGGAAGCTTTACTATTAATTCTTTTTTTATTCTATTTTTAATCTTTAAATAATATTCTGCCAATAGAAAGTTTGACATTACCTCCATTTTTTCTTTAAAATTTCTATCTTATTGTCGTAAAGGGGACGGTTTAGTAGTTATAGTTCTTTTTTCTAATTTGATGATGTCGGATTCAAATTTTTGTATGTTTTTTATTGAAATCAATGATGAAAATGTTTGTAAAACTCAAAATGTGGGAAGAAGATGCATTTTGAACTATGGATATGTCTTTCGATATCACCTCTTTTTATATTTTCATAAATCTTTATTCATTGGGTATATTTTTTAATTCTAATTGATCTAATTTGAATTTATAATTTACTTATATTATACTTTTTTATATGAAATAAAATGAAAAATATATATGTTTTGGGCCATATGTGATGTGACTAGGTCTTACTATTTCATTACCACCAACGTTGAAATCTCTTGGCACCCCATTGTCCCGGGAGTGCACCGCATGATGGTTGGGTTGCTCTTGCCCCCCAAGTCCCAAAGGTTTTTTTTTTTTGGTGGACCACGAAGAGAAAACAAAAACAAACAGCAACAAATGCACAAAAGCCAAAGGTTTGTGTATTTGATTGCATCATCTTGACTTTGCAACAGTACCTCACTTCTATTAGGAAGGGGGCGGGGGGAACCATTAAATTTAGTTCCCTATTCTGAATGCTTACTGTTCATATTATTTTTGACAATTTTAATAAAATTAACTTATAAAAAAATATAATATTGCACCAGTAAATTTTAATTTTTCATAAAAATAATATAATACAAATAATTTTCCACATTAAATATTTTACCATTATTATAACAAACTATTCATAAAAATTTAAAATAATAAAATAAATGATTTAATTATTTTAAATTTTTCTACACTATTCATTCCTATTTAAAGTTATTTTCTCAACTAAACGCTTGACATTGACATCTTTACGTATAACTTGTATTCAGATTTTCAATGATCTACCCTAACATTTTTCTAAATTTTCTACATTTAAGATCTCGTATGTCCTAACTGGTATATTTTTAAGTCTTTATTGTATATGTTCAACCCACCTTAAGTGATACTTTCACATTTTATCTACAGTTGAACTCACTGCCAACTTAATATATATCTTTTCATTTGTAATACTATATTTTCTAATTTTTTTAGTATAGTTATATTCTTTAATTTTACCATACATTTATCTAAATATTATTATTTCAGTTACAACCATTTTATACTTTTATTGTTGTTTGATGGCCCAACATTTGATATCATACAATAATATAGCTTTTACTATGATTCTATAAAATTTTCCATTTAACTACAATAGTATCGTGCGATCGCAAAGAATTCCATATGTACTTTTTCATTTTATACAATCAGTTTGAATTTCATGATTCATATCCCCATTTATATTACCATCATTTTAAATGATTGATTTAAAATATCTAAAATATTCACTTTTTGATACATTCTAACCTTTCAACTTAATAGTTTTTTCATCATTCTGATGACTGTCATTAAACGTACATTTCATATGTTCAATTTTTTACCGACTCAATCTAAATCTTCTGGATTTTAGAGTGTTCATTCATAATTCCAATTTAACACTAATACTCTCTCTAATTTTATCAATCAACACTGTATCATTTGTAAAAAAAAGTATAAACTATTGCATTTTATTTTAAATATTTTTTGTTATTTTATCCATCACTATTGTAGAAAAGAAGGGATTTAACGTCGAGTCTTGATGAAATTCAATATTAATTGAAAGTTATTATTTAAACCCTTGTACATTCTTACATCGATAACAGTTCTCTCATATATATCTTTGATGAGATTAATATATCTCAAAAATATCCTTTTTTTTTTGTCAACACCTACCATAATATCTCTAGCTATCATATCATATGTTTTTTCTAAATCAATGAATACCATATATAAATTTCTTTTTTACGTTCTAAATATTTCTATCAAATGTGTTAGTAAGTGAATAACTTCGGTAATAGACCGTTTTGATATAAATTCAAATTGATTTTGAGACATAATCACGTCTAATCTTAACCTATACTCCATATCTCTCTTTCATAATTTTATAATATGACTTATAAGTTTAATTTTTCTTTAATTTGAATAATCTTATATGTCTTCTATAATATTTCACCTAATAATCACCTATTATTATATTAATAATTTCATACAAATACAAATGATTAAATATCAACGCGGAGTTAGTCTAATATTGGACAATAGTATTTTTAAAATAAAATCTTAAATTTAAATTTTATGTATAATAAAAATAGATATCAAGAGAGTTTTATTTTTTAAAGTTTAAATTTAATTTAAATTAAATTTAATTGAACTAATGTGATTATCGAGTAGACGTACCTTGTACTAAAAAATAAATTAGTAAATTGCTAAGCTACTTGGTTGGCGTCCTCATTTTTCCAGATATATATATATATATATATATCTATGTGTGTGAATTGTTTGTGGGTGTGTATATTTGTATATATTATTACTTAGAATGGTTATAATATAAAAAACAGAAATAATATTAAAAAAAAAGAAAAATTAAATGAAGAAGTTATCCGAAAACGCAATGGATCGGGTCAGGAGATAGACATTGGAGGAAAGGAGGACTGGATTGTGGACTCCGATCCGACAATCACCCGACCCAAAAGCATGGGCTTCCCTTTTTTTCTTTGTTTTGTTTATTTTCTTTTATTATTTTTTTTCAAATAATGTGCCCCTGCCCACCAACTTGCTCTCTTATTTCCTTCCAAATCTGAATCTACCACAAATTTCCAAATCGGACGGCCTTAAATTCTGTGCCTCTGAGTCCCCCGCGGCGCACTTTAGTGAGATGTCACACGTCATCACACTCCAAGGTCTCCACTTTCGCTCTCTAGAGACCAAGCCCCCCCAAATGCACATAGAATTAAATTAAATAATTTATTGACTTTAATGGACAGATATAATATTATAATTTTTTTTTTTTAATTTAACAAAAAATTAAAAGGCAGTTGAGTGTGACTGTCACGTATATTTTGAAGAATTTGGGGTAAGTCGAGATTTTACGAATTAAAATAATTTGATATCTGTTTGTTTTTAATATTATCGATCTTGATCCTAAATAAAAAAAAAAAAATTATTGTGATAAATTGACGATCGGTGTGAAACTTTTATCAACATCGTAAAAGAGTCTCTCTTTTATTTATCTTGAATTTAATAAATATAACTCAATTTAAATACTTTATAATAAAAATATCAACACTTCTAATATAGTGAGATATGACATTTTTTTTTGTTATATTAGAATTTAAACTCATGATCACCTGATTAGAAAAGAGGATTGTGATTACTATACTATCCCTTTGAAGACAACGAGATGCGACATTAGATGAAGGATTGGGTTAAGTAAAAATAAAGTAGTGTTAAGTTCTAACATATTAAGAATTATTTGATTTAAATTATAATTAATATTTGGATGAGACATGGTTCAAAACACAGATCAAAAGAGTCAACTTTCAAGGAGCCCACGAATGGCACCTATAGACCGATATCTAACAACCGTCATGACAACCTGCTGAATGGTCATAGCCGCCCAGATGATCTACCGAGAGATCTTAGTCGTCCGAGTCTACCGAACGATAGGGTCTCAGTCGTCCCGTTAACCGATCGTGATTCATCGAATAGAAACAGTTACCCTGATCGATTAAGCAAATGTCAGCCCCTCGACCGGACAAGTCTCGAAGGCCCATCATCAGTCAAGCGATCGGACAATACGCAATTCTCCAAATGAATGTCAGAATTTCCTTAAATTCAGTCTTCTATTTCATAACGGTAAATCTCGGATCTCTCAGATAATGAAAGCACCCATTTCGAAAATGGTAACTCTTTCGATAAATGAGAATCATAATCAACTCATAATATTTACCTCTGAGATTCTCGGATTAGTTCAAGAAGGAAGGTAGGGTTGGAGTCCTCAGCGACGCACATCTCTCAGAGGTATAAGTGATCCCAAAAACTCTCAGAAGAAGGTATGCTTTCTAAGCCTAATACAGGGGGTACACTGACCACATGGAACAACTTTCCCTCAACTCTTAGTCTGTTTTCTTTCAATAAAAAACCGCTCTTTATTGATTTGAGTGTCGGAATCTCCCCGTCGGAGCACCCTCCGACGGTTCTTGTAGGTGTATCCACCCATCAACGGCTATTGTTCGAGTCAAGAAAGAGTCAGTATTTATAGAGTTATAACCCATCTACGTCATGTTTGTAAATGAATTTGTTATATTTTAAAATCTTGTTTGAATAGCAAAAGAGTTTAAAATTTTAATTTTTGAAAATTATATTAAGTATTTTTTAAAATTATAAATAATGTAAATTTCGTTTTTTTGTTAGGAGTGGGAATGAATTATTATGAATATTTAATAAATTTATTAATATATTCAAAACAAAATTTTAAAGTTAAAAAGGAGGTAGCCTCACTACCAAAATACCCCCATGGAATATCACCCGATACATACAATTCATAAGGGTATTTTCGTCATTTGAGCTCAATGCGCCCGTTATAATGCTCTCCGTTCTCCTGCTACCGTCTTTTAGCTACAAAAAACACCCGAGCGAGACTGAGCAAGAGAGATAAAAGAGAGAAAAATCCCGCTGTAATCTTTCCCATCCGGTGCCGGAATCTTGAAATTCCGGCGATCTACCCAATTTCTCCTACAAAGCTCTTTCTTGTGGTTTCCTCTTTTTTCTACTTTGCTTTGCTTTCTGCAACATGGTTGATTTCGACCAAACCCACTTTTAAAAATATTTGTT
Source organism: Dillenia turbinata (assembly GCA_037126225.1). Taxonomy (NCBI): domain Eukaryota; kingdom Viridiplantae; phylum Streptophyta; class Magnoliopsida; order Dilleniales; family Dilleniaceae; genus Dillenia; species Dillenia turbinata. Next base: position 12,469,451 of record JBAMMX010000027.1, on the reverse strand, counting down.
CCTTCACTGAGTAGGCGGAGACTGGTTCCCATCTGGGGTTCGTCAGTAGAAGTCGCCGGAAAATTTTCAGGAGCTGGGGAGTAGTATTTGGCGCATGATGGGATTTTGTATTTGTCCATTGGAGACTCCGGCAAGGTTACTGTGGACTACGAGTTTTTTCCGTCACAAGCTCATGTTATTTTGAGACTCACCCAAGCCCTAAACCCTAAAAAGTTTTAAGATTTTAAGTAGTAGTACTATTGGTGTAAGTTTTTCAAAGAAAAAGAAATTCTGGTTTTGGGTTTTTGATCCCTCGCCGAAAATTTGAGTTTTCTGGTGCCTGGGAGAGATTTGATTCTGAAAAGCTTGAAATATACGCAAGAGAGAGTTCATGGATTCCGGTCGTCTTTGCTTCGATCCTTCTTCTGGTAACAACATGCTTTTTCTCGGGAATTGTGATCCCATTTTCCGAGGTGATTTCTCCTTTCCTTTTCTTCGGTGATATTGCCAAATCTTAATCAGGTTTAGGTACAGAGGTTTTTGTGAATTCGGTTTGCTTTTAAATTTTGCATGTTTTATTTCAATGATGAATTTGGGGGTGTAGGTAATTTCAGGCATATAGATTTTTGTGAAATGGGTTTTTGGGTTTTTCTTATTTTGGTGAAATTAGTTTTGGGTGTTGTTTAAGGTTTTGAATTCTTGATTAAATTTCTGTGAGATTTTTGTGGGTTTTTTGTTGTTTTGGTGAAATTTGATCCGGGTTATCAGTAGTTTTAGGTGTATAGATTTTTATAAATTGAGTTTGAGTTGAAATTAAAATTATGTGAATTTTAATGGGTTTTTAGGTACTGGAATGAAATTTTATTTGGCGGGGTTTCTTGCAGGAGCAAAATCATCGGTGAACATGGAGGAGACCTATGGGTCAAAGAGAAGACCTTTTTTCAGTTCACCGGAGAATTTGTACGATGAGGAATATTACGATGAACAGTTGCCGGAGAAGAAACGCCGTCTCACTCCTGAACAGGTCTGTCCCTACTTCAAACACTTGATCAGACCCCCCCCCCCAATTGTTTACTCTTTTCTAAGCATCTTTTACTTGATCCAATGCATTTATCATATTATTACTATGTTGTTGATATTATTTTTAAAATTTAATCAAGTCTTATGTATAGTAGAACTTTCTCCCCTTTGAAATTCGAATATTTGAATATCCAATCTTATCAGCATCCAGTTATTTCTCATAGTTTTATGATGGTTCTGATGAAGTCTGGATTCAATTGGAGCCACCGAAAAAGGGTGACCCTTTATAATGATATCTATGATTTTTCTTGGTTTTTTAGATGTGATTAATGTAATTGTGGTTGTTGGGATGAATTTGGGAAGGTACATCTGTTGGAGAAGAGTTTTGAGGCAGAGAACAAACTGGAGCCGGAGAGGAAGACCCAGTTAGCCAAGAAGCTTGGGCTGCAGCCAAGACAAGTAGCTGTGTGGTTCCAGAACCGTCGTGCTCGCTGGAAGACTAAGCAGCTTGAGAGGGACTATGATGTTCTCAAGTCTTCTTATGATTCCCTCCGCTCTGACTATGAATCTGTGGTCAAGGAGAACGCGAAGCTGAAATCTGAGGTAATTATTGCTTTTTTTTTTTTCTTTTTTTTTTTTTGATTACTCTTAAATCCACAATCATGATGTGCATAGTTTGTAGACTGTTACGTGTGCTTGATGAGGCATTCCATTAACCTCAAAATATATAGATGAATTCATGAATGGCGATAGGAAACAAGATAATGGGACAGAATCAATTGTCAGATGTTCATACAGATTTCATTATGAAATTTTGACTTGTCATAATCCTCTCATATGATTAACAAAGAAAAAAAAAAAATGAGGCCTAACTACACATGGAGATCGATGCATGCCCATCTTGAAATTATTAATTTCATAGGCGTAATTTTTTTTTTGGGGGGGGGGGGGAGGGGGAGTTCATAAATCTCATGGCCACCATCAGACAAGAGGGTGCTTGGAGATTTGCTTATTTGTGGGGTCCTGAGTATGGGGTTCTGTACACAGATGGTAAATACATCACAATCTAGAAAGCTGGATGGTGGATTCTTCTTTGTGATATTGAGCAGTCAAATATAAATAGCATCTGTTTTTTAAAGTGTAAAGCCCACTTGACAAAAAGGTTTAAAACCCCGCTAAAGCAGAAAAACTGGAAAGACATGAGAGTTTCAGAACTTAAGGGATGGATATACCCTGATGCCTTTTGTAAAAGTACCAAGAATCTTTTACGCAATTAGGTTAGTGAAATTGCTAATTACTTTTGTGGGACGACTGCCTCACATAAACCTTGTTTTTGGTACCTTATTTAAATTTTAATGCTCTCGTGTAAGCAAAGGTTAGTATTATAATCTTGTGACTGTGATACGTGTTGGTGTCAACTAGGCGGTCACCATCAAATATGTATAAGAAAATGAGTGTCACCTTCCCATAACTATATACCATGTCTATGTATGAAGACAGTTCCCTTTTGTGATGGTTCTATTATAGGTGGTTTCCTTGACTGAGGAGCTGCAGGCCAAGGAGTTGGCAGGCGCACCATTGCACAATGAGAAATCAGATCAACTTCTGGTGGATGCAACCCATGTCGCTGCCCTACAAACCAGTGTCAAGGTTGAAGACCGACTGAGCTCGGGGACCGGTGGGAGTGCGGTGGTGGATGAGGATGGTCCCCAGCTAGTGGACAGTGGCGACTCGTACTTCCCCAATGACAACTACCTAGAGTGTGTGGCACCGGTCGAAATGGTACCATCTGAAGAGGACGATGGAAGTGAAGATGGCCGGAATTACCTCTCCGATGTGTTTGTGGCAACAGAACAGCACCATCATGAGGAGGGTGAGGCCTTGGGCTGGTGGGTGTGGTATTAAAATCTTGTTCTGTATTATTGCTGCTATCTTGTCTTAATATATTGGTACTCTATTTGGTGTCTGGTCTTGTAATATCATGTTCCTATGGTTGTCTAGTAGTAGAAAGAGAACTCTTTTCTGTACTCAACCATGAGGGGGTCGAAAGAACACAGAGACCTAAATAAAAACGGTAAAGAATAAAATTTTATGAAAGTAAACTTTCTGTTTATGAACTGATATACATATTTTATTTTTATTTTCCTACATGTTCTTATTTTGGTTTTATATTTTATTCCATCTTTTTTTTTCTGTGTGTACATTAGTCTTGTTGCTGTTTGTAAATGCCAAACCTACTTTTGTACAAAGTTGGTTTAAGAGAAGTCCACCTTCGTTCTGCTTAAAAGTTTGCTTTAATATAATTATGTTCATGAGCATCCACTAGGAGTTTTAAATTGCCTTTACCTTTTAATGACTGGGAAGAGCACTTTGAACGTTCACTTCTCAAGCTATAAGAATCCTATTTGCCATTAAAAGAACCTAGACGAAAGGCTAGTATTTTCGTCCAACCTGTGAGTGAGCCATATATCTAAAAGAACCCTAAAGGATTATGGGTTTTTCGTCGAAACTTGCAAGTGTGCTATACATAAAACTCCCCCCCCCCCCCCAAAAAAAAAAATTCTGAAAAATGTATAAAAGTCTTTGTGATTTAATTTATGATATTCATTGTGAATTAGATAAGTGAGGACATAAGTCACTCTTTGTCAAGTTACATCAGCGTCACCGTCCACAGCCCTTCACAATCAATATAAAGATCCCCTCTCCTCTCAACCCCACCAAACCAAAACCAAAAACCTTACTGTAGACGATTTTGCGGATGTTGAGAAACATGGACAGTGAAATTGAAATGAACTCCATCGTTTTCATATGTAACTTGCATGCAAGAGAATCCCCCCAACAAAAGCCCATCTTTGTAAGAAAGAATAAAGCCACGTCGCTTGAAATTAGTTCTATTAAAAGAAGTCAAAAGGTTAATGAGGTTGAGTTTAAGTAACACTTTTTTTTTCTTTTTATAATAAATTCGTATTCAAATCTTAATATAAACAAACAAAAAAAAAATACCTAAGCAAAAAATCTTTTAGAATTCATTTAAACCCCAAATACCGAGTGTTGTCATAACTGACTCTCACCTACAGCAAAATCTTAAGAAATATTGTGTTGGGCACATTGATTTAAGATTAGTGGTTTGTAAGATTTCAACATTAAGAATTTCTAAGTACACTACTGTGTTTTTCTGCTGCGCCAGTGTAGGAAGAATTAATGGGATCAATCATTTTCTCCATACAGCCGATGAACTCTGAACAGAGCAGACCAACGCATAAGCAGCACATACCACTAAAAGAGGTCCACAAAAACTAAAGAAACCTTAAATCCCAAAAAAAAAAAAAAAAACAAAACAAAAACAAAAAAACAAAAAACCTAAAGAAACCGCATTGCCAATATGATAAGTATTTCAAGATGCTCGCGCAACAAAAGCAGTCGTGAATCGAGGCACGTAAGCTAAGATTTTCTTTCTTTTTAATTCACACACACACACACACACACACACACACACACACACACATATGTATATGTATATGTATATGTATATGTATATGTATATGTATGTATATGTATATGTATATGTACATATACACACACACGTAGAGAGAGAGAGAGAGAGAGAGAGAGTGGGGGAATGGGTTCGAAATATCAGCTCAACAAGGACGTGCACATGGGAAAGGGGGGCTTCCAACAACACGTCATAGGCCACTACATAATTGTGCAAAATAAAACCTCCCTCGGAATCTGGTCCTATTTCCCACTCATCTCTCATCTTTCATTTTCTTCTTTAGTCCTATGCTTCATCCCCTCCCGTTTTAACACACACATACACACAGCTACACCTTCTGACCATATTACTACCACTACAGTTCCAAACATTTAGCCAAAAATTCAAGACCGACCAGCCAAACAAGAAGTCGCTAAGCTAAAATGACTCTCCCTGCCTCGGTAAAAAACGAAAATTTATGCATAAGAAGAAAGAGCAAGTACTCGCTACTAATCAAATGGTTGATTCAAAGTGTCAACATCTCTATCACGTCCTTTACAGCTTACTTAAACTTTGGAAAAGACAATTACATTTGCCGCATTCGACATACCTCAATTTATCAAGTAAATCTGGGACCTTAGGCCTGTACCAGGTGCAAATCCAGACAAAGGAATCCCATCTGGCGCTTGTTAGAAGTCGATCCCAATTATCATTGGACACCTGCAAGCTTACAACTCACAATTATTTATCTGATAATCCAAAAGATATAAAATGTGAATTGCCATACTCCTACCATTATTTGTATGCCCCAACTTAGCAACCTACTCATCCTAGGTTCAAGATCCCTAGTGAGGCGCACCTAACTTGCCGGGCCAATACAGTTCAATGTAACCAACTGAAGATGAAGATTTAGGAACCCAATTGCCCAAAAATGAAAATGCATACCTATCTTACCTGGAAGTGGAAACCCCGCCACCTTGGTTGAACTCATGAAGAAGAAAAATATGCCCCCCCCCCCAGGGGGGGAGAGAGAGAGAGAGAGAGAGAGGTATTAAAAGAATGAAATCATTGCCTAGACCTGCCAGATGTCATTTCTATATCATTTCTTTTTCTTTATACATAACTCCTGTTGTATATGTATGAGGATCTTGATCCCTACGAGAAAAACATCCCTCTAACTTTGTCATCTCCCTCCAAAAAAAAAAAAAAAAGAAATGCAATAGCTGCATCCGAGATCAGTCCAAAAATTGGATGCGTTTATATCCCACCTATTCAGTGCCGGTCTTTCCGGTCCAATTAATAAGTTGATTCTCCAAGTCTACAGGCCAATGAAGCATCCAAGTTAGCATGTCAGCTTCGATTGTTATGTACAACACAAGGCATTGGCAGCAACTTCTTCCTTTTGGTCCCTAGTTGTAGTCGATCTGCCTTTGGGGATGATCCACAATGAGGTTTCTGATCCTTATATACATCTAAGAATGCATGCGAGCTGATGCTTCCATGGAGAGAGCTTGAATTGTTTAGTTTCCTTGTCAGTATCAACAATGTAGAACCCCAATCAGCCTTCTGATTCCCTCCTCCTCTTACTTGGTTTCCTGCCTATCCTGGACTTTTCAGTTGGATCCGGAGCAGGAACAGCTTTTGTGCTTAGGTCACTGCTGGAACCAGTATTTTCATTGGCAACAGGATTGACCAATGCTTCCTCATAAACGATAGCGGCATCCAGAGAATAAATGCGCAGTGCAAGCGAGGATATAGTAGATGTCTTGGCAGCTGCCGACAGTGATGACCAGTACCACCACCAGTTTCTCAAATATTCTGTTCTTATCATGTCCTCGAATACGATTGTTGCCTGAACCATCTGGAAGATGATGCAAACAAAAAATGCATGTTAAAGAGAGATTCAACAGAGAAGGTGTGAAAAGGAGAATAGCAGGCAAACAAGATATTAGGCAACCTTTGTATGCATTCACATGAGCAAAGGATGATGCTCCCTTCCTAGTAACTTGAGGGTAAACAAACTGAAAAGCCTAGAAGATTAGAAAATTTTCAAAAATTTGCCACATGGGTGACATGGCATTAGAGCAAACAAAATTAAATTCATATTGCATTAACAGTTTTACCCTATGAATATGCCAAACTTGGTGACATGCAGTCCATATCATTCAAATGTCACAAAAATGCAATTTTGCTCTTTAACAAGCATCCTACATGCATTTATATATAGGGTATGCACACCATTTGTGTTTGTGCCCCTCCCCTTTTTCTTGTGTGTATGCATATGCTTCTATACAAAAAGTCGCCAAGTTACATCTGAGATACCAAAGGTCACACTATTTTTTTCTTAGAACTCCATGATTTCATTCTTATGGGCAAAATAAAGAAGTAGCTTGTTTCAGCACAATCTTAAATTAGTGAATGACCCATTAGACTATTTTCTGGCTCCACCACTAGCCCGAGGTCATTCTCAAAAATGTTAATTGCAGTAGAATTTCATTTCCAAAACACAAGACACCAGTTTTACATCCCCTTGAGTACTACTTCTGTGAGAAAAACCATAGGATCAGACTAACCTGAAAAATTGTCTGCGCAGCTTTTACAAATGAGCGCCAAGCCCACCTCTTCTGCAATTGAGACTTTGATGATCTTAGGGCCCCTTCAGGAAGCACTGCATCCATGTCAAGTAAACAGATCTTGAGTTGCTTCAGAATTTGAGAAGATTTTCCAGTTAATGACCTTAATGAAGACCGGGGAACTACACAACATTTCCGAAACTCCACATCTTGGTCATGATTGTTTGCAGATAACACCTTATCTTTCTTTTGAAAGCAGTGCTTCATTGATCCGTAGGGTTTAAAGGCTTCACTCTTGCCATTTGCAGCAGACTTGCCGGGAGTTCTACAGACATCATCATGCTCTACCATGCTTGCTAGCACTGCTCCTTTGGGAAAGATGGATTGTTTTTCAACAGAGTCTATTTTATTTATGGCACCTAAATCCTTCTGAGGAACTAGCATTGATGTCAAATCACCCAAATAAGAAGATGCACAAGGCACAAATGCAGGAACCCCATTTGAACCAATGAGGCCAATTTCCCATACCAATTCTCTGTTAAAATTGTTTGTCACAAATCTGGCACTGATTTCTTCAATGTCATAAGGGCATACTAAACCTTCATTTTGTGATTTGATCATTTTCAAGCTGAGCTCTGAACACACATCTGATGTTTCATTTCTTTCCATTTCACCAGTGCCCTCTTCCTTTCCTGTGTTTAGCTTTGTCAATCCCCTCCCCTTTAAAGCATCATTGTGTTCCTTGCTGTTTTGAGAAGCCAAGGGACCCAAGGTACGCTTACAATCACTATGGCCTTCAAGTTCTGAAACCGTTGGAAATGTTCTATGGCAAGAAGCACAATGATGTCTGGAAGGCCATATTGGTTCAAGGCATTCACACCTGTACATTTTCTCAACACAAATTACTTTCACCTTTTTCCCACACTTCTTAAGGACTTCAGTGGTTTCTGTCTCAAAACAAGGACCATACTTCCTTTCCAATAAAAAAGATGCTCTACTATTAAGACAATTGGTAGAACTGGTTTCATCACTGCAGGAAAATCTTGACAAAATTGTTTGGTGCTCATAATGATCTTGAACTCTACTCTGACTGGTCACCCGGGATCTTAGCTTCTGCCACTGCAAGATGGACTCCTTAAGTTCTCGTTCCTTGGGATCATTATCATTCAACCATTCAAGAACTTGATGGATTTCAGTATCAGATTTGAAAGACAACCAAGAAGAGTGCAATTGCACCACATTGTTTGTTTTATTCGAAGACAGACAGATATTTTTAGCTGATCTCCCACAAACTGAATCCCTTCCCATTGAGTTCTCATGATTCAATGTTGTTTTTCTTTGCAGAAATGCAGCACTCTGATCGACAATCAACCAAGAGTGCATGCCTGACTTCGCAAGGACCCAGTACAGCTGGCCAGAAGAGTCACTACCCAAAAATTCTCTGCGAGTAGACAACTTCAGAAACTGCGATTCAATGTTGACAATCGAGTCCTGAATAACTGAGAGATCATTCTTGACTGAATTTAGCTCCAGGGTGCATGCTTGCAACTCATTTGCAGCTGAAGATAGGCTCTCAGTTACATGGGTGGTGCTCTCTGTGTCCACTAGGCGATGAAGTTTTTGAACCTCCTCAGAAGTAACAAAAGAAGAGGCATCCTTTCCATTATTTTGCCCCTTGTTAAGTTGAACACCATCAATTCTTTCAACCTGCAAGGTACTTGTTAAAGGATACCCACTTGACGTGCAGGAGGTGCCATTTTGTTGGGAAACCATGCAAGAAACATGATTCCTGCACAATAAATTGTCATCCATAAAACCAATGGCATCTTTAGATTGACCTTCATTACTTGAAGATTTTTTAACTTGACCATTTGGAGTATGCTGATCCACAGAACATTGCAGTGATGAATCTTTACTAAAATCATTGGGCCCTGAGCCCATTTGACCACACTCTTCCCGTGAAATGGCATCTAAGAAGACACTGAAGTTGGATCTATCACCTATGGCATGTGGCTGCCCAGTACATTTATCAAGGTTACTCTGTGCAGGACTAGCACCATTAGTACCTATCTCTACAACTCCATTGGGCAGACCAGAATCCATCTTTGCAGCTTTCATTGCCAGGATCTCCTCCCTAAATTTTAAGTTTTTCAATTCCATAGAAAGAGCACGCAACTTCTGCTGCAAATCACTTGATGTTTCAGCACACTGCTCGATGTGCTGCCTAATAACAGCAGAACTCAGCAACTCATCGCTCAGAAATTTAAGCAGAAAGATTCGCTGGCATCCAAAACAGAAAAAGTCAGGACGTTAAACATGTCTAGTGGAAAGAAGAAAAAACCACAAAACAAGCATGAATTTATACATTATAAGCAGGATTCTCAAATGAGATACCCATATTCATATACATTGACACTAACATCACAAAAGCACAGTCATCACAGCCCAGCAGCAGTTAAATATGTTTAGAACTACACTTGTTTGAAATTTTATGCACAAAATGTATTGATAGCCTGTTAAAGCAGAGAAGTCTGGATAAGGATAAGGATAAGGCAACAGCTAAATTCCAATGGTTACATATATCTGTTCATTGAAACATAGAACAAGAAGAATCGCTTCGTGTCTTTAAGTTTGATATCGTCCACACATGTTACCACCAAAAGAAAAAGGAAAAAAAGAATGAAAAGCCAACATCATTAGAAAAACATGGGAATGGATTCTGAAAAACTGAAGACTTACAGCAAACCTAAATTTCACCAAGTTCAAAAAAGTAGAGCATGCCATTCCTAATTCCTTAGAAGTCACAAAATGAAGACTCGTGTCAGAGGCAATCGATAAAAAGGCTTCAAAATATAGGAAGGAAGATGGGGAATGTCAGATGATACACAAGAACAAAAATGATTTGAAATAGGACATGTGCCTTATAGTGCTTCAGCTTTACACAAATAACAGATAATATTATCTGTTCAATGTACTTTTCCTTGATTTTTTAACTCACTTATTGAAAAAATCCTTCATATTTTAAAGGATTAAAGGAAGCAAGGAGTATGTGTCTCCTCAGGAGCATATCACCTGTCCATACCATATTTGGGCCCATCACTTTATGAAGGACTTATTTGGTAAGATGGCCTCAGGAGTGATGCTAAATCTTTAATAACAATAATGATGATGATGATGATATTAATTTAATATTAATAACAAGAATAATGATAACAATAATAATTATAATAATAACAATATCAATATCAATATCAATAACAATAGCAATAAAAAATTGGTGCAAACTTTTGTATACAAAATAATGAAAAATTATAGACTTGGTGAGGTAAATAGAACTAGAAAGAGAAACAAGTGTTCTCAAGTCTAACCTCAGCAACACTGAAGTCCCAATACTCTTTCTCCTCCATAACAGCCACCAATTGTGTGAGTGCCTCCAAGTAAACGCGAGAGGCTTCCCCTTGATATTTTATCCCTCTTTTTTGGCCAATAATTTGTCTACAATGCTGTGCGTCCTTATTGACACCCCTACCAGCAAGACATGAAGGACAATACCAGTTTCCTTCAGGTATCTTTGCCAGAGGAGGATTCAAGCAATACATATGATACTCTGCATCACAAGTATCACATAACAGAACGCTGTCATCATCTTTGTCGATGCCACAAACTTTGCAGACCCCTTCATCCCAAGGGGCCTTCGGCATCTCATTTCCAGAGACAAGAAAATCTTTGACTTCCTTTCTGGTGTCTGCAGTTAAGGATTCTGAATTAGCATACTCCCTGAACTTCCTAACACGAGCAAGTACCTGCATCAGAAATAGCATTTAAGCCTCTGATAACGACATAAGCAAAGTCAAGCAGTGACAAATACATTAAATTATAAAAATATGCTCTGTACATGGCATCATCTCATTAAAGATTATAAAGTGAGACTTAAGCTCTTTAGAAAACTGCCTTAGTAATGAGATATGAATGTCACTGATTTCAGATCATCAGTCAGCAACTATGAATAGTTGAAGGCAGCACCACAAGCGCCACGAAACAAAGACCCGAAGTGGATACAGACAAAACATTAATCATCAGTCTCCTCATTTTTTAAAACTCAGCTGTTTCATACTTTTCAACCAAAAACTCATTTGGATTATGATATGCCATGGCCAGCCTTCAAATGACAAATGTGGGCACACAAATTAGATACGGAAAAAATGCTACAGTGGACTGTTGTATAAGTATGAAAGCAGGAGCTTGGGTATTGCTAAAAAATGGCAATGCTACTGCAAAGATAACAGATTCTATATGCCAGACTTTATTGACAAAATGCCTGAAAAATTAAATCTTTGTTATATACTATATGACAAACAAAAAGGCAGGCTTCTTTGAGTATATAAGTGAAAAAGTTTTACACATTGATATATCCAAGCCTAAGACGCATCAGGTTTTACATCTCAAAAGCCTCCAACCTCCAATCAACAGAAGAATAAAAAATAAATAAAAAAAGAAAAAAAGAAAAGAAAGAAAGAAACATTTCAGATGGCACATGTGCTAACCAATAGAACTGCATGCAGCAATTTGCCATTTTCCCAGTGAAGAAGTAAATTTTGACTATTATATTTCCAATTTAGAATTTATTCCTTTATAGCCTCAATGTGTCTCAGATCATGAGGAGATGGTGCAGGCAATTAACACTAATATGTTGACTGTGAGTGTGAGAGGAGGTAACAGAAGAACATAAATGTAGGGGATTGAAAGTTAAGATGCAGGAGGTTGAAGAGGTGCTTTTGGGAAGTGCAAAGCTCCAGTACGATTTCATATTGGGGAAGGGGGAAAGACCGACTAACAATGAAACTTGTTTTGAGGACAGAAAGGCATTGATGCAGACAGAATCTTGATATCTTAAACACTTTGAAAGAATTTTTTGCCAGCAGTGTTAACTTGGAGTTTCCAATAAAACATCTGGCAACATTCAACATTGTGCTCATGCTGAAAGAGAAGTACTGTGGACTTAAATACCACATGTAGAAAGCTACATCAGAATATAACTGGCTTTAACAGTGCAGTTCAATGAGAATGTAAGCAAAGTGTGTGATTGGTATCTGTAAGAGATTAGAAAATTTAAGCATCCAATCTCTGTCATCGTTTTTTGAATGTGTCTAAGGAGCACACGAAGAAGCCCCAATCAGGAAAACAGCTTATGGTCCTAAGAGTACTTTTCTTGGTTACATGGCTGGATGATAAGTCCCATTCTTCCTGTTTCTGTATTTTTATTAATACAAATATGGTCCATGTTTAATTTCCAATTTGTTGCACTTCATTGTGTTCTCTAGCATGCTCCTTTAATAAGGAAATTCATCAATGAACAGCAAGTGAATGCAACTCACTACTTAAACATAATTTGTATTCGGAGGTGCATGCACACGTGCACAGAGAGAGAGAGAGAGAGAGAGAGAGAGAGTCAACCTCCTGCTCATATAGAGTCTCAAACTTTTCAGATAAGGTCTCAGCTAATTGAACCAAATCGGGGCGATCTGCATAAGCGACACGTAGTGTATTCCACAACTGCAAGTGAGAATCACAAAAGCCACCACAATTAGCGAATGAAAACTGAGTAATTAATGCATTTAACCAAAATGCAGAGGATCAACAAATTAAATTTTGGGCCATAATAGAGTTAAAAACTACAAAAATAGGATCCTGGGTTAGAGAAAAACATGTATAGAATATGTATTCAAGCTGCGAACAGGAAAGAAGATCTATACAGGGGATCATCCTCCCTAACAAAAAGGAACATTGTATAGGCTAGACATCTGTAAAAATTAGAGAGAGCATAACTCAAACATGAATAGTAATATGGACTGTAAGCAGCAAGATAACAAAAGGTCAAATGAAAAAGTATCATATTGCTAATGCCATGTTGAGGACAGGTGCTGCCTCATATATACTGATGCTAAATCAGTTGAATACAAAAATAATCATAAAACAGATTTATATTCAATTTGACCAACAAGGTAACCTCCAAAGCACCTTTAGCCTAGTTTGGAATTCAAAAGAAACATATATACAACAATCAGAAAAATTTAAAGAAAAAAAATTATCTGAGTCCCCAAAATAGTCAAAACTGAAGAAATGCCATCTTATGGAAATGCCACAGAAAGGTGACTCACCAATCACCACTAAATATTTGTTGCTGTTATAATAAAGTTAATTTCATATCTTTAAAAGTACAGGCTCCCCCTCATTTTGCCTTCTATATTCTCTATAATGTGAGGATGTGAAGGAAAAGATGATAGCTGTACCTCCAAATAGCATGACAACATAGGAGAAACTTTAAAATGGTTGGGTGTAAGGTGATTACATGATGGAGGAAAACACAGTTGAAATCTCATTATGCCAAGTTAGGGACATCAAGAATTATCACTTGGGGCAGAGGGGAGGATATGAAGCTCAATATGTCAACTGAATAGAAAAATTCGATCATGAATTCAGGCTTCAAAATCAGCAATAATTTAGCACACAATTTGTGGATCAAAAACTGCATAAAATGAACAAAATAGCAGTTCTTCCATCAACACATAATTACTGAAGCAAAGCATGAAATTCTATGCTTGTTTATTATCCACAAAATTTTTATATCCACAATAGCAAATGAGGAGAGTCGATGTGCATCTGATATACATATATATACACAGGCAGACCCCCAAAATAATAGCACAATTTTAGGCTAGAAAACTTTTGGGTGAGCTCTATTGCTTCTTTTCACAGAGGCAGCATTCAGTGGAATGTTGATGTCGAGGCATGCCAGGGAATTAGAAAGCTTCTTTTCCTTCTCTTGGAGTTGCTTTGTTTACTTCGAAGGAAACTTGGGCTTGTAGTACTTTAACCCAAGAAATCTCTAAAGATGCGGAGTTTGTCTGCTTAATAGGTCAAAACTAGAGTTTGATGATCATTTGTTACTTCATTGTTCTTGGACCCATCAGTTAAAGGAGGTATGGTATAGCCAGAGAACTTGTATGGCGAGAGGAGGGATGTGAAGATAATTCCTCTGGCTACTTTTATGGAAGGAGCAAAACACGAGGATCTGTTATAGGGAGGGATGAGAAACCATCAGTCTTGCAGTTCTATGTATTCTCTTCCTACATAGATCCTCAGATGGATGCACCCCCTTGGTGCTCCTTTTTCATTTTTTTTTAATAATTTTCTTTTTCCCAAAATAGAAAAACAATTAAAGAATTTAAATAATTTACCAATGCCGGAGCATGTAAGTGACTTGGTAGAAACCAAAGAAAGTTTGGTATATCCTTCATCAACTGAAAAGAACAAGGCTACAGAATATCAGATTAGCAACTGTTGAGACAAGTCAAAGTGCAATGAGAACAGACCTCCTGAACATCCTCCAGGAAAGCTTCATGTGATCCACCATAAGCTCCAAGAGCAAGCCTCAAATCAATGGTCCTAAAATCCAAAGGACGAGACACAATGGCTGGAGATCCAAGCAGGCCATCATCATCATTGTCACTGGAATTTAACAAATTTCTTGCCAATAAATTGCAAAACACTTTCTCATCATCTTCTGCTGCGATCTTGTGTAATATTTTCCGACATTGTCTCGTAACAATATCAGAAAGACAAATAACAGTCTTCTCTTTCTTTTCCTTCAAAGGCTTCCGTGGTGCCCTTTCACCATAAACATCCGCCAGCACAGACAGAACAGCTTTCTGCAACCAACCACAAAATATGTCGTTCAGTCACACCATAGAGGGGCATTCATTGAAGCAGATTCCAAGAATCCTTCAGTGAAACACTGATAAGAGAAATCAATTTAAGAACTGAAACTGCAAGAATGGATAAGAATTGAAATCAAGGAAGTAGTTTAAGTAATATTCATTACCAGAAAGAAAAGATTTTCAAACTAATTATCATCCAAAACCTTACAGAGCTTTAAACTACTCAAAATAATCAATTGATAAGCAAAATTTATTCAAAATCACTAAATTAGCAACATTTTTCCTCACAACCATCAATATTTTCAAAAGGAGAAACCTATCTTGCTTTGAACCCCTGAAAGGAGATTCTAAGCTAATGGATCACCATGTAGGTGCCAGTTATACCTAAATGGAAAACTGCTCTAACTGGATGCCACCAACCTCCTCACTAATGGGCAGATCCTCCTCTTCCCCAAGTCATTCCCTCATGCTGTCTCTCTAAGCTTCATGTGAACCTCAATATCCTATGCCTTTCTCGCCTTTCCCAAAGTACACAGGTCCCAAGTGTACTACACCTTTAAGAAAATACAATCCAAGAACAAGGTCACTCAGACCCATCAGATGGATATAATCCCCTTCTAGACCGCCTCTACATTCAATGATGTGCCCAACACTTCAAAGCTATCTTTTGCATTTGCTTGCTCAGCCATCACACCAATAGAAAGCCCTCAACGAGATGCCAGAACCAGTGGTAAAGGCACAGAAATATTCATCACCGTCTAGCTAATGTAGTTAACCACCTCAACAACAAAAGAATTGTTGCTGGCCACCCCTATACCAATAACTAAAACGACCTACAAGTATTAACATTTCTTATAAATAGATGATGGGACTTTCCAGGATTGCTTCATCATATAACACCATCAGAACCCAAGATCAGATGAGAAGCTCAGTCCACCTGTCCAATATGACTTAAAATTGAAAACTATGGCCAAGAAATCAGATTTCTCCCACTTGCTTGCTCATGTCAGTTGCCACAATTTGTCTTCAACATCACATATATCAAAAGGTATAGGAGACTGAAGCCAAAATTTCAAGAAGCTTTTTTATCAGAAGAGTTTCACTTATGTTGTTGAAACAGACGAATTAAAGAACAAAGCCAGAACAAATTTCAGTAAAAGTTTTTGACAACTTCCATTACTCCCAACACAAAAGCCTTAGGTCCCAACATGAATGAACACATTAAGTATGGATATCTACCACATGCATTCCTACTAAACCATAGCATAAGATTTTGTAATCATTTGATCTCAACTTCCAAATCTAAAGGAGTGTCTGCCTCACTCCGACCAGGGATTCATCCTTAAGCGTCACCTCAGTTAAATAAAGTGACTTCGACAATCTTCTTCAATCTCCATGATAAGAATCACAGATATTCTCCCTACTGATATGAAAATGGTGGAAACTCCCCATGAACCATGAAGGCTTCTAAGGAGTATTAAGAATATAATGTGTAACACAGAAAACAGTCAAGGAAACAACATAAAGATAGATTTCTGCTGACATAGCCAGTCAGTGGATATGAGATATTTAACCATTCTTTTGCATTTTATATTGGCTCTTAAGTTTTGATTGCTATGGTCTCCAGATTCAGAGTGCTTGGGGAATAGCAAAAAGTCAGAGACAATGGATGTCCCCTGCAAGAAAGCTTTAAAAATTTAAGAAATAAATCATAAAAATGAAGATCTGCGATTTGAATAAGTAAGCATAACCAAAAAGGTCATGCCCAAAAAGAATTTTTCCAGTAATGAAGGGAGACTTGTGTGCATATAAACCACCTTGGTGGGTCCTGAAGCATTGCCTTTATAAACTTCTTTGCTGATTGAATGCTCCAATCTCTTTTTTGCCCATTCAGGTGGGCTTTTCCCCAGAGCATCATACACGCACTTTCTGATTCTGGTCCCCACATTTGTGGGTAACTTTCGAACTGGTTCCAGCGATTGTGCCCACTCTGGAATATCAGGTTCAGTCTTTTCACAGGCACCAATTACATCAGAATTGTTGTCATCTATCGTCAGAACATTATTTTCATTGTTCAAAGAACCAAGAATGTGCTTTGTGGCATCTGCAAGCAACTGAAGATCAAATAAGTCACCACATCAGTATGCAAATGCATTTACACCAATTTAAATAGTGAAGAGAAGAAAATAGATAATAGAAGATACTGTTAGGAAATGAAGAACAGATATTTAGCATCTTGTCTCCAGAATAGATATTCTGTTCTGCTCATAGAAATGTAACAAGCTAAAAGATATGAGGTCAAAATCAAATGGGGAAAGACTGCATGAGAAATCACAGGGCTTTGAAGCAAATCTTACCAATGCATCTGCTTCCATACTGGCCACTCCAGTTAGTGAGCCACAAAGTACTCCACCATCACCTTGTAAGCAGCGAAACACTTTTCCACTTTCACGAGAAATAGTCTCTGTAGAGTCAAGGTTACCATCCATTGCTAAGACAGCTAGAATGTATCTCCGAGCCAATTCAGGCCAAGTCACTTCATTAATTGGAAGCATATTCAGCTTGGTCATTTTGGCAGGAAAAGCATTGTCTATTTCTTTCTTCCTACCTCTCCTTGGTTTTGACTCACCAACATCAAAATTGGGATCTGCAAGCACAGCAACCTTCAACTGCAGCTCACCTACCAGAACATTTAGCAGCACTTTGTGAGCTTTTGCTAATGCCACACCGGTACACCTGCTGTAGGTAGTAGATGCAAATCTACTTTGAGCTTCTACCTTCATAGCATCCGTTTCCATTTGAAGGAATACATGAGGATCTCCCCCTGACACTGCCGAACCAGATTCACCATCAGGAGACAAAACGTGAGGACTAGTACCATCTTTTCTACATGAAGCTCTCTCTTGATGTTCCCAGGTTTCACCTTCAAGTTTCTGCAGCACATTTGGAAGATCGAACCATGGGCACAGAAGTTCCTCTTCAAGCTCATCCAGAGACAAAGGTTCCTTTAAGTCCAATACTTCATGAAAACGATATAACAACTCCCAGATCTGTAACAGAAAAAGAAGGAGATGTTGCACATAGAAACTGTATTCTCAAAGCCTTATGAGATAGAAGTTTACACTGAAAGTAGGAAACATACCTGAAGAACATCACCAACTAGCTCAGGCGGCAGCCTAGAGCCCAAAGGTCTGCCAGGAGGAGGATGATGATCATTCAAAACAAGATCTCCCACCAACCTTGAATTGGATCCACTATGTAAGCCATCTAATGCTTCTTCTTCCCAACCATATAAGCCATTCTTCTTTTCAACAAGCAGACGCCCACTTCCAACAGTCAACAATGTAGGAAAATTACTTCTCCGGTTCAAAAATTCATAATTTGAACAAGAATCGATACCAGGCATCCGTTCTATGATTTCTTGAACAAATTCTGCATCCAATCCAAATCTGTCTTGGTCAAGCCATTTTGCCAGTAACCGGGTTGAAGATTGAAACTCTTTATCATCTTGAACTGCAAATGGAATGCCAAAAGAACCTGACAAGCTGCAAAATTTGGTCAGTGAAGTTAGATTTTCTTCATTCTTTCCATTCGCATTACACCTTTGTGTTGAAAATGTTCTGTGTTGAAGATGCTTGCAATAGAACTTAAGAGCGCCTCTACGCTTATATATATCACAGCAGGCATCAACAAATTTTTCAGAAATCACTGTCCATACTGAAGACGAAGTAGGCCCTTCAACCACGAAGTTGCCAATTTCATCATTCACAGCAGAATTATTTTGTTCACAAACTAAACTAGGTTCAGACTGCAAACCATTTGATGTTGGAGAGAAAGTTCCCATGCAAGATAAAATATCATCCGCGGTAGGTGGACAAGGATCAGAGAGGATCATCTGAATATTGTAATCCTCATTATAATCAGTACAAGGAGTCAGAACACGACATTCACCATTGTTTGCACCATCAGATTGGCCCAGTTCTGGCCCACACACCACAGTTGACCCAACTGGGATGGGCACAGAAGAGCAAGAACTCCTTATGACCCTGAAAACAGGTCCAGCATCACCACCGTCTAAGACATCACATTGGAAAATGGACCCTGTAACCATATCATGCCAACAGGCACTATAACCCACTGGCCAGATGTGGTGAAGATCATGATATGATGGTCTGACATCAATTTTTCCCAGAGAAATAACAAAAAAATCTTCATATTGAACAGGAAAACCTGCCTGAAAAATAAAATGAACACAAAAATAGGAATCAAATGCTAGCTGAAAAGAGTTAAAAATACACACCATGCAGCTCAACTGTTGTTGTATTAGCAGAAAAATATTCTGACCAGCAATATAAATAATGTGAACTTACATTAAATTGCTGGATCCCAGTGCCAAAATTTTTTTCTCTTCCACCTTCACTGATTTTAGAATTAAGTGTGCCCTCAAAACCATCAATATCCATAGTTTGAACATCAGATAGGAGCTCCTTAACAGAATGAGGGGCCAAAGTTTCTCTGTTTTCTGCAACAACGTTGGTCCGAGAAAACCTAACTGACTTTCTTCGCTGTGGTAATTGCAACCTTTTATTCAGTGCAGAATAACTTTCACGTCTAACTTCAGGCTCCGGAAAACTGCAATTAGACATCAACACAAGATAGGAAGCAACATCAAACATCGAGTCAAATTTCTTCCCATTTGGGGCACAGTAAACTGCACACAGTTCACAACAGCTCATGGATTGCTGAAACTCCACATGCTAACCTTCTTCTAGTACACCATTCCTTTCAGAAATGAACTCCCTAAGAGCATGCGTAAATATCTCACTCGAGTTCCAATGTGGTAATCTAATAGTTGAATTGCTACTACTCCTAAATTTTCCTATTGAGGGACTCCAGTCTACCTCCTCCAAACTTTTAGCTATATATTGCCGATGCTGCAATGCATCTTCAAATCCCAATTTGACAGTGGATGTTAATCTTAAGAGCTTTTTGAAAGCCAAAACCATTCCCCACATACCAGAAATTTGTGAAAGTCATAGGGGCACCAAAGGGGTTCCCACCAAAAGAATTTTCAGCAGATATGAGGGTTCTAAAAGTCAGCAAAAATTTGGCAAGTAACGATTAATGAAAATTTTGGATTCAAGAAGTATATCACGCAATCACACCATCTAATGCAAAAAAGGTAAGAAGAAACAATTGTGTCAACCAAAGTAGTACTATCAGTCCACCAGAAGGAAACATGGACTCAACCATGACAATGACAATGAACTGCTATCAAACTACAAACCAAAATGTGGATAAAGAAATATAACAATATGTCTACCTTAGGTTACACCCCACAAACACAAAGAATAACTGCTTCATACAGCAGCACAGTCAGTAATACAAATTCATACCAAAGGATTGCTCCTTTCAACTTTATTATAAATAATCACCCGGGGGCAAGCTGGGTGAAAAGGGACAAATGTTTCAGTCCAATCTTATGCAGTGAAGAACACAAACTTATGAAGCTTCTACTGGTCTTTTACGTGTACAGTTTGGCTTGCACAATCACCAAAATAAGGCCTAATCATTATCAAGGAATGGATGAACATTCCAAGGGCATCAACGACTCCCTTTCATGATGTTCAATGAATTTTCATCTGGCCACTTAGTCTATCCATCAACTGACAAGGACTGCAAGTTTAAGTTTACTATTACTTACATAAAAGAAGGATGCATCATTGCAATCAAATTAATTAATAAGAAAAAATCTCAAACATTTTAGACCATAGGCAAAGGTTTGGCACACGTCTTTACATTTTGAGGTAGTAGAAAAATGTTGCCAAGCTATTTTCATCCTGCATCTTTGCATGTTTGTAACTTATTGTTGTGCCATTCTCGTAAATGTTTTAAGTATTGCAACGTAAACCCCTTCTACCTTCTCTCTTCCTAGTAATCCTTGAAGTTGTGCTTTTCATCATCCAAAAAACATGGGCTGAGGCCTTCAACGGTTCCTAATTTACTGATCTCTTAGGACTTAATAAAATCACCTCATGCCTTATTCTTATGAGTTTTTAAACAGTACTTTGCTTTTTTTTTTTTTTTGGTACCAAGATTTATAGAAATTTGATAAGGTCGAACTCTGACTGCCTTTGTTCTCTTACATTCTTAAATTTTTTCCTAATCTTCTCCAGTCCTGCTTGCATGTTTCTATTCAATACACCAACTACATCCCTCACCATGCACCCACATTCCAAGTTAACAATACGATCCTACCATCTCAAGCTAACTCTTGCCAGCTGACACCAGGAATCCGGTCCCCCACTCACCGCGTTTTGAGCTAATGCAGTATGTCACTCAAAGTTAACATTATATGTATCATGTGGTGAACTTAGGAAATAGTGATAAGCCGTCAGCTAGCACTTTGGAAATCGATTGGCAAACAATGCCTTCAGCTGGCACCTTGGAATCTGGTCCCGCCTGACATGCATGTTTGGTACTGCATCTAAAAAACCTTTTTGTTTTTTTCAACCTCTTCAAGCCACAATGCTCCGAAATTTTTACCTCCCAAGAGATTCTTCCATGTTAATGAACCAACTCTCCCCTTTTTCACCAACAGCTTCCTCCTGCAACCCTTTTCCTCGCTCCTCTCGTATCGAGGTCATTTATGTCACTCAACGACTCAACTTTCTTTACTAAAGATTACCGAAACTCTCCTTATGTCGGCTATAAAAGTTAAAATTAAATTTGTTGAGGATCTTACCATGTCTAGGACCTAAATTAAAAAATTGATAAAATAAAGGCAATGTTTAGCACGTGTACTAACGAGAATAAAGATGTATGATTCGATAAACTATGGAAAGTCATTAATTTTCCAATCTGTCCCGTCATGCAATGTTGGCATTGCACCAAGAAGCATGCTAGTTACCAAATACTGGGGGTCAAAAGACATGATGCTTTTCTTGTTAACCTGAAATCCTATAATTGTCATATAACTAGAACGAAGAAAGATTTTCATAACAACACCATGCACAATAATAAATATGAAACTCTTGCCTGTTCACTTAATCCAGAATTATTAAAAACACGGAGTCATGATATTATAGCCAGTTGAGCAACAATAAACTAGAATAAGTGAAAACAAATGGAAACCTCGTTAAACTACAGGAAGTCATAAATTCCCAAACTCATCCCATTATCCTAATATTGCCATTGCACTAAGCTGCGTATTGCTAAATAGGTAGGGTGCAAAACATAATTCCTTTCTAATTAATCCAAACTCCCACACAATAAATTCCATTTGCTTAAAAGAGAGTAACATCCTCCATAGCAACATCAGGAAAACAGGAACAAATACTAGACCCCCCGCACGCAAAAACAAGAACCCTATTATGTTCACTTAACAGTTTTCACAGAAGTGGTAAATATGCAAAAGAGGTAACGACATTGAGGAAAGAAAACCCGCGATACCTGATTTCCTGCAAGTCATCACTGCCTTCAGCTTCATTATCACTGGTAGGAGGCAAGGCATTGATGTCCAAAAGCCTAACACTTTTCCTCTTCTTCCCCAATTCCCATCTCTGACTCCTAATCCCATTGCTCACACACTCCGCGCATACCCAGTCTTCCAGCATTACTGCTTGCCTTCCTCTCATCCCCGCACAGCTCATGTGAAACCCTCGCTCACAGCCATCGCATACCACGACACTTCCTCTCACCTCGGACTTCCCACAGCCACTGCAGCCGCTGTCTCCAGCGGGAAGCTCCGCGGGACCGCCGGGAGCTGGAGTGAGGTTGTCGTGGATGCTGCGAACGACGGCGAAAGCAGCGGAAACGGGAGAAAATGGGATTAGGGTTTCGGCAAAGAAGGAAGAAGAAGAAGAAAAAGGGATTTGGTTGAGATCGATTTCGAGAATGGAACGAGAGGATTCCTGCTCGGGTTGGGGAAGAAACGGAGAAGAAGCAGCAGAGTCGTTGAGGTCCATCTAACTGAATTATTTTTGTTGCTTCAATCTCTGTTTTCGCATCTTTAGGTTTGGAATCGCGAATTGAGTAACGAGAGATAAAATGTGGATCTTGGAAAGATGGAGAGAGAGAGAGAGAGAGACAGAGAGAGAGCAAGAGAGAATTTGTTTTTTGTTTGCTTTGTGTCGAGACTCGAGAGAGAGAGAGAGAGAGAGAGAGAGGGATAGGGGTTTGGGTTTGGTGTTTAGGGGAGAGAGAGAGAGAGAGAGGAGGGAAAAAGGAGACCCAAATGAGACCAAAAGCGGACCGCACCGTAACTCAGCTCTCTCTCTCTCTCTCTCTCTCTCTCTCTCGCTGGAAATAACCTGAACCCTGTGGCAGCTTTAGATCTTTTTCTTTTTTCTCGAGTAATTTTTAATTATTTTTAATTATTTGAATGTGTAATTAATATTATAAATTATTAATTTAGTACTAGGTTAACCTAAGAGTGTAATTAATATTATATATTATTCAGTCACGCACGCTTACCGCACCTGCATGCACGCTTTACCATGATTAACCGGTGGGGCCATCCGTCACTGCCGCTCCTTCTTTTACCTTTTACAAATGAATATTTTATTTTTCTTTCGATTAACCTAATTTAAATATTATAAAATCTATTAAAAAATAATTTTATAAATTTTCTTTTTAATTTTAAAATTCAAACTCAAAACCACGAAAATACAAAACATTCAATTATTCAATTTAAAATTTTTTTATTTTAGTCAAATAGTCATCTTTCTCTCCCTCGTCGATTATGGACTCAATCGAAGGACTAATAGTTAAGGCCTCATTCAAATCGCAAAGCCTAAAATTAAGAAATTAAACTCATTTCGGTTCATTCACATTTTCAAATGTCAAGTAAGTTTTCAAATAGAAAATTTAATACAACAATAATAATCAGAATTTTAATTTTAATAATTGAGATTGATGGAGGTGGGTTATGACTCCACAGATACCAATTCTTTCTTGACTTGAACAGTAACCATTGATGGGTGGATACACCTACAAGAACCGCCGAAGGTTGCTCCGATGGGAAGATTCCGACGCTCAGTATGCATCCCGTGTTAGGCTTAGAGAACGTACCTGACGTCGAGAGTGTTTAGATCTCTTATATCCGTGAGAGTTGTGCGCTCTCAGGAACTTCCACACAACCTTCCTTATCGAGCTAGTCTGGAAATCTCAGGGGTTAATATTCCGAATTAATCACGATCCTCATTTATAGGGAAAACTTCCATTTTCGAGAGGGATGTTTTCCTTATCTGGAAGATCCGAGATTTTTTGTTATGAAATAGAATACTGAAGTTAAGGAAATTCTGACATTCCTTTAAAATCATTCGACGTGTTGCGTACTGTTTAGTCACTTGACCGATAAGAGACTTTTTAGACTTATCCGGTTGGAATGTTGACATTTGCTTGATCAATCAGGATGATTGTCACTGTTCAATGAGTCACGATCAGTTAACGCCGACTGAGAACCTATCATTCAGTAAACCCGGGTGACTGAAGCCATTCGATAGATTAATCCGGACGACTGAGGCCTTCGTGGGCTCTTTTGAGAATTGACTCTTTTGGTTTTGGGCTTTTGGGTTATGTCCCATCATTTGCCCCGACTCATGGTCTTTTCAGAACAAGAAATGCCATGAGTGACAATCCTCGAAAAAGGAATGTCCCTTTTTAATTTGACTTTCACCACTTTGATTTCCACGAACTGTCTTATACATGCCTTGTAAGAGTCTTCGTTCCTTAAAAAATACCATTTTCCCCCTTTTCTTCGAAAAGCTTTCTCTTTCAGCAAAAATGTCGACAAATGTCTCCTCATTATGTAGCATAGATAATATTCAGAATATTATAACCGAAGAGGATCTAATAGAAGTTCAAAAGGAAATGTCGCTCGGAAGCAACTTGGAATTCGTACTGCCTGGTGAAGGGGATAGAGCGAGTCTTGCCCCCAAGAGTTGTGTCCCAATGTATAAACAGTGCGTGAAATACAGCTTGAAGATTCCATATATGGGCCCACTGACGGAGATTTTGAGGAATTGGAACATTTACCCTTCATTGCTTATCCCAAGTGTTTGGCGATTTGTGATTGCTCTAATTTCTTTGTTATGGATTTTTCGTATTCGTTTTGATTTGGAGATTTTAGGGACTCTGTTTTCTTTGGGGCGATGTAACTCCAAAGGATCCACTCACGGTTGGTATAAACTTCAGACCCATCGGGAGTCTCGTTGGAAATTTTTCTATAGTGAGTCTCAGGATAAGTACTGGATGCGAAAGTTTTTCTTCATCAGATTTTTGAACAGGGATCTCCTTCCTACATTTCCGGATATCAACCAAGTGCCCTTTTTGAACGAGAAAATCTCATCTCTTCTTCGCCACTCTCGTTCCATTATTGTGACGCTAGTTGTAGGAGTTTGTGGGTGGACAGCTTGGTGAAGGACGACATGTTGATACTATTTGGTCTACTCATGGATGAGTCAAGCCAGATCACCAAACCTTTTTTGTTGGAACAATGGGGAAAAGAATTGGTCGACACTGTACCGGACCATCTTCTCGATGAAATTTCTACTGAGCGGGAAATATGGTCTCATACGAAAAGAAAGACGATTGATGCTTCCCCTGAGTCCCGACGAAAAAAATCTAAGACTAGGGCGGCCAGTCCACCTACAAGGGAAGAAGAACAAGCCGAATCTGGAGAGCATGTGCTATCCCAAGGGCATTCTGAAACAGGAGGGAGTCACCTAGTCGGTGAAGCCTCTGGTGCATCTATCGAGATTGGAGAAGGAGGCAGTTTTGACGAGGGACTCTTTGAAGTGACTGAGAACGTTTCGGTTTGCGGTCCACAAAGGTTAAAAAAGTCTCCAGTGACGCAACCTTCCACTTGCATTCGGAAGAAACTTCGGAACAGTCCCATCGGGGGTCTCAGTGTCTTTTGGTCGATACACCAGATGACTATTGCATTCCTCCATCTATTTTAATTGGAGAAGAATGAAATTTCGAAGAAAGATCAGTGGCGGTCTTCATGGAGGGCCACAATTTCAATCTTGTTGATTCGGAGGAAGGGTTATAGTTGGCTGAACGTTTCCAATTTATTTCGAAGTCCTTCATCTGAAAGTTGCGTCTCGAGTGTACCGATAGGGCCATCCAAACTCTTTGCCTTACAGTAAGTATTTTATTTGTGTGAGTTGAAGTTTGATCTTTACTGTCTCGTGATTCTGACCATCGTGTCTTTTTTCTAGACCTCTGCCCTTACTGAGTTTCAAAAAAAGTTAAGAGTAGAGCGGGATGAGCAATTTTCTCACATGAGCAACCAAGTGTTGGCACTGAAGGACGCTTTGAAGAACCAAGAGAAGACTATTTGAGAGGTCAAAGACAAACAGATCAAACGCCTTTGGGAAGACCTCATTTCGATTCAAGCTTGTTGTAAGGAACTGGAAACGGAGACATATGCTCAGAAAGCGCGATTAACAGCCGCTGAAATGTTAGCCCATTTACGAGAAGGGTCCCTTCGAAGGATCGAGCAAGAGATAGCTGATCTCAATGCTTCTGCTGCCAAAGATGCTGTCGTCCTCCAACTTTTTCAGCGCAAGTTGCATGAGCACCTGAAATGTGCTGAAGAGATTTTTCGAGAGATTGATTGGTACGAAACTCTGCCCCCTCTTGAAGGATCAACGGATTCGAATTCCACTCCTGTTATTTCTTATGCCCCTTCCTTTCTTTTGTAATTTTGTGGAATGAGGATTTTTTACCCCATGATTCATTTAAATGTAATAATCATCAAGAAACTTCTGATATTTTGCTAGTCGAGCGAGGTCGGAGGAATCTCCTCGTTATGATATGCTCGTTCTGATGTGTTATTAAAAACTCTTGGAATTAAAGTTGTTTCGGTCTGTTTTTAAGAGATTGATTCAGGGATGTTTTCTCGAAAGGCCCAGGCGACTGTGGCCCTCCGACCGATTAAATACTTTATGAGGTAGGGCCTCGTCCGCTTGTTCAGGGAGTTCCATCCCATATTAGCGACACATTCGTTCGGAAGATCTAGACGACTGAGACCTTTCGGTCGATTAGAGACTTTAGGAGGTAGGGCTGTGTCCGTCTGTTCTGGGAGTTCTATCCCATATTAGCGACATATTCATTCGGAAGATCTGGGCAACTGAAACCCTTCGGTCGATTAGAGACTTTAGGAGGTAGGGCCGCGTCTGCCCGTTCGGGGAGTTCCATCCCATATTAGCGACACATTCGTTCGGAAGATCTGGACGATTGAGACCCTTCGGTCGATTAGAAACTTTAGGAGATAGGGCCATGTCCGCTAATTCGGGGAGTTCCATCCCATATTAGCGACACATTCGTTCGGAAGATCTGGGTGACTGGGACCCTTTGATCGATTAGAGACTTTAGGAGTTAGAGTCATGTCCGTCCATTCGAAAAGTTCTATCCCATATTAGCGACACATTCATTCGGAAAATCTGGACGACTGAGACCTTTCGGTCGATTAGAGACTTTAGGAATTAGGGTCGTGTCCGTCCGTTCTGAGAGTGTTTTCTTCGAAGGTAATTTGAAGTCCCAGGCTACGCGCGGTTAATGAGTAGTAGAAAATATCGAAATTTTCATTAAAAGAAGAGTGTCGGGAAATCCAGGTCATACATTGGACAAACGCTAATGAGAACATATGGCTCGTGCCAACCATCTTCATTGTGGACTTGGAGGATCACCCCTCCTGGTTCCTTACGTGATGGTTTGGGATCTGGCCTATGAAGCGGCTCATTCTCCCTTGGTGCGTCACACCTGTTGGGGGAAGGTAGGTTTCTTCCTTCTAAATTGATGAACTTTAGCAGTCTTTCACTGTGGATCAAGAATTCCAGTTCATCCTTAAGTCTTTTACACTCATCAGTCATATGGTCGTAGTCCCTATGGAAATGACTATTTAGACTTATCTTTTTTAGGATCTTCGTCCGTCGGACGAGGGGACCATCTGACATATGACTTGCTTTTTATTTGATACAAAACCCGGCTTGGGATTTCGCTCAGTGGGGTGTAGATGCTGAACTTTCGCGAAGGTGGAATTCCTAGTTTGCTTCTTTTCGGGGAATGTCGGCGTGGTGACTGGCTGCGTTCTTTCCTACTATGGCGGTCTTTTTGTCGATCGAAAGTCTCTGCTTCTTCAGCGGTAATATATTTCTCCACTCGGGATTAAAATTCTCGGATGGATGCTGGAGGCTTCTTTGTGATGAAGACCTTCATATCAGAGGAGCGCGGCCAAAGCGATGTTATGGTCCAGATCAGAGACTTTCAGCATTTCTGTCTTAAATCTCTCCATGAAGTTTCTGAGAGGTTTCTCTTTCTATTGACGTAATGTTAAGAGGGATGTGGATTTCCATTTAACCCCTCGATTGATTACAAAATGGGCCTCAAATTGTTATCGGAGTTGTGTGAAACTCTTAATACTGAGTGGGGGAAGAGAATTGAACCAGGTTAGGGCGTTACCCTTACGAGTGGTAGGGAAATGTTTGTACATCGCGTTGTCCAAGAGGTCTCTAGAGACCATCACTGTTATGAAATAGGCGGAATAGTCGCGGGGGTAATTTGTCCCGTCATACTGCTCCATGGGAGGCAGAAGAATATCTCTTGGCGTTGGTTCTGACAAGATCTTTGCATTGAAATGGCGATTCGCCTAGAGAGTGTTTGAGATCTTCCCTGTCCTTTATGCCTGCTCTTTTTAGCTCAGCGGTCATGAACTGTTCAATCTGCCTTTTTAGGTCTTGGGGGTCGTATTGGGAGGCCACCGATGATTCCAGGAATTCTCGTCCGGAGGGTTGTTTATATTCGGATTCTGCAACAGATTAGTGGTTGTCCGGTCCAAGGGCTCGACTGAGTCCTTCCAACTGTTTACTCATTCTTTGGATTTCAGACACCAATCTTTTCATTTGAGGTTGGTTTACCTGTTCTGGTCCTGGGGCTATGATTTGTTGTTCTTGGGGAATGGTAGGTTCAGTGGGCATAGGAATGTGCCATCCTACAACAGGGGTGGCTCTAGAAGATGTTCTAGTCCTTGGAGACATGGTTATTGAAACAGCCGAAACTTCTCTAGTCTGTTCCCACAGACGGTGCCAATCTGATTGAGGTGAGTTATGACTCCACAGATACCAGTTCCTTCTTGACTCGAACAGTAGCCGTCGATGGATGGATACACCTACAAGAACCGTCGAAGGGTGTTCCGGCGGGGAGACTCCGACGCTCAAGTCAGTAAAGAGCGGTTTTCGATTGAAAGAAAACAAACTGAGAGTTGAGGGAAGGTTGTTCCCGGTGATCAGTGTGCCTCCTGTGTTAGGCTTAAAGAGTGTACCTGACGTCGAGAGTTTTTAGATCTTTTATACCCGTGAGAGTTGTGCGCTCTGAGGGACTTCCACTCTACATTCCTTATCGAGCTAGTCCGGGAATCTCGGGGGTTAATATTCCGATTTGATTATGATCCTCATTTATCAAGAAAACTCCCATTTTCGGGAGGGATGCTTTCCTTATCTAGAAGATCCGAGATTTTTCGTTATGAAATAGAAGACTAAAATTAAGGAAATTCTGATATTCCTTTAGAATCGTTCGGGGTGTTGCGTACTGTTTGGTCGCTTGACTGATAAGGGACTTTCGAGACTTATCCGGTTGGAATGCTGACATTTGCTTGATCGATCGGGGTGACTGTCTCTGTTCAATAAGTCATGATCGATTAACGGGGCGACTGAAACCCTATCGTTCAATAGACTCGGGCGACTGAGACTTTTTGGTAGATTAATCCGGGCGACTGAGGTCCTTTGTGGGCTCTTTTGAGAATTGACTCTTTTAGTTTTGGGTTTTTGGGTCATGTCCCATCAGAGGTCAATTTTAAAATAAGCGTATATGTACACAGTCTTCCCATTGTATTTTTATAAAGAGACTATTTCCACGTTTTAAGCCTGTAACCTCGAAATTACCAAAGAAACAATTCAACTGTTGCACCAAGATTCATCAAAAAAAAATTTTTTTATTGAAATAATAAATACTGTAACACAGGTAAAATAAGTGATCTAATGACCATTTCTTTATCATTATCCCTAGAAATCAAACGATAATCTTGGATTTGAAAATCGGATTCGCTTCATCGTCCTCGGAGTGGACATTGAGGAATGCGAGCAAGAAGACTATATTGTTGAACAAGTTGATGACAATTGAGCTTTCTTGTTGGTTATCTTGGGAAAAAATTTGAAACTTGAGTGATTAGTGATGGGGTTTTGGGAGTGAATTCTTGTCGATGAGCTCTCAGAGAGTGGATTCATGAGAAATAAGTTGGATCTTGAGTCCTTCTTGATAACCTATTATACAGAAACTAGTAACTGTGAAAAATTCTGCTCTTGATGTAGATCAGACAACATTGAGCAGCAACTTGAAGCCATAGAAGAAATCAAAGCATTTGTCAAATCTGTAGAAATGCCTCGTTGGATGATCAGTAGAATGTACTCCAGGAATGCTGCCACCAAAAAAATGACATTGGAATAAAATTGAATAATCTGGTATTTCATTCAACGTTAACCCGAACAAACGTGCGATGAGAGAAGACGAGTATTCCATTGGCTTGTTGGTTTGTGAAGGACTTGGGGCGTGATTATTGCTCTTCATGGAATGGATCCCACTGATCTGCTTGCTAATGCCCTAAATTATACATTTGGGCTTTCCCTTTTATCACATTCAAATAGGAAATTTAATGCAAATCAAATATTGGATTTTATGAAAGAGAGAAAATAAATTTAATTTAATACAATACTGGTCAAAAAATCAATAATAACCATGATAAAAACTAAAATTATATTTTTTTCTTTTATAAATCTGAATTTTGTCCGTAAGAGAATGTTTATATAATATTAATAGATATTTTTGAAATTGTTAAATTTTACTGATGGATCAATGATCAAATAATAGCAAGTACTAAAAATTAATCATCAAATTAATTGTATAATTTAAAATTCATCATGGTTAAGCATGATTTTACAGAGCCTAAAATCTAATATTATAAATTTAATTACAACACAGAAATAAGTAAAAAAAAAAAAAAAGAAGATAAACATAAAACAAAAACCAAAATTATGTATTCAAATATTATGACTAAAAATTTTATTTCTTTGCAAATCTGAATTTCTTTTGTAAGAATATTCATGAAATTTTTGTAAATATTTTTAACACTTTCAATTTTTATCTACTAAAAATTAAAAACAAATGATAGGTATTGAAATTCAATTGTCAAAATAATTTTATAATTTAGAATTATCGTACATAATTATAATTCAATATAATCTAAAGTGTAAAAATATAAATTAATTTTTCAAATTACATTGACAAATAAAGCTTAATATTAAAAACAAAAATCATCACCAAGAAAATATTTTATTTTGAGACAAACCGGTTCGATATAAATGAAATGATCCCTAGATACCCATTCTCAAAAATTTGAAATGGGAGTGAGAATTATTTGAAATTGTTTTATTAGTATATAATAATAGAAGTAAAGCGTTAAAAATAACCATAAAATTTAAACCGAATTAATTTGAAAAAGTAAAATTGAAAATTTTTATATAATCTTTTAAAATTGAAAGAGTCGTTATTTTAAAATATTTAAGAATAAATGCCTTTTCTTTCTTATAAAGAAAGGCGATGAACATTTTAGCAAATAACACTTATTTTATTTTTTAGGAAATATTTTTTAAAAAATTTTACCAAATATAGAAGCAATTAAATAGTTAAAAAAATAAAAATAAAAAGGTTCAAGTTCAAGAAAAGAGATAGATATGAATAAAAAAAGTGAGACAAGAGATAGAAAGATTTAAAAAATATTTATTGAAATAATATTGTGGTATAATTGTTATCGAAGAATTTTAAGAGTTGAGAAAGACAGATAGAGAAGACAAAAAAGTTTGAATAATATTTATTGAATTAAGAAATAAATTAAGAAGTCAATAATATTTACTGAATTAAAAAATAAATTAAGAAATCAATAAGTTAGTATCTTTTAATTTTTATATATAAAAAAATATAATCAAACGAAATCGAATTAATGAAGTAATGATGAAAATAGAGAAATTTTATCACTTAAATTGACCTTGAGGGACGTTAGTATTTATCTCATATGCATATAAACCCTGGTTTATGGTGATAATCGGAGACCAATAAATAAGAGATATGTAAAATGAATTGTTGGGAAAGAGAAACCATTAGTTGCAATAAATGATTGGAAAATAAAATAAATCAGAGCGGATATGGAATTTTCAATATATTAGCAAATAAATTATTTTTTTAATCTCGTTTCAAAAATTGTTAGAATTTAACGAAGTTGGCTCAATTTTAGTGGGCCGCTTGTTAGGAAAGTTGGGCCAGCTCGTGTCATGAAATCCACTCAAGAAAGTCCTTCTACCCAGCCCGCCCAACATTGGTACGGCTGTCTTGGGTTTGTGTTTACAATGACAACCCTTACCGCGGGCTAAGGTGGGCCCAGTCCATACTTGAATTTTGTTTTGTTTTGTTTTTTTATTTTTTTTGTAAATAGATTCTTTTTACCAATCGATATTCAGATTTTGTCTGATTAATTCGATCTGAGTACTGTAGGACCCATAAGGGATTGACTCTCTCAAATCCTATTTCTTCATTCTCATGACTCAAATTTGATATATATGATTAAGGAAGTGTAGCGCCCTATCACTTCACCCATGCGAGTTTGATTACTTGAATTTTGTGTTGCTTCTCCCCTCATGGGTAGCAACAATTTTTAATTTTTTTATTTAATTACTTCTATATAAAAATTCGATTAATTTGATTTGAATAATTATGGAACTGAATTTAGGAATTTTCTTTCTTATTGTATGTTTTTTCATTCTCAAAATTTGAATTCAAGATTTTTGATTACTGAAATCAGTATTTTGTCACTAGAGCTCATAGATAGCAACAATGAATCAAAATCTAAATGAACCAAATCACAATAAACAGTCTATATTAATAAAAAAAGGAATGTTTTAAACTTGATTAATTATAAATCGGTCAAAATACCTTTAACTAATATATATATATATATATATTAAGAATGTGTTGAGATAGACTGTCATATATAATTTAATTTATTTAATATTTGATGTCCATGTCATTATTGTCATTATAAGGATGAAAATGTAGTCTTCCTATGATATATGCCTCAACCTATAGTTTTTGTTTCTTTTTCACCTACTCCATTGCACACGCTTAACCCAATCCACCACTAAACATTAAATATTCTTTTTTAATCTCCCCTTCGTTTGAATAGTCTCCTTAATTAGGCTTTTGAGAGAGAGAGAGAGAGAGAGAGAGAGAGAGTGCTAATTTGGTAATGACACCGTAACTGGGGAAAGTTGTGATGACTCCTAAACTTGTGGGTTTGGCAACAGAGGTTCTAGCAATGGCAATAATCATTTCTGTGATGCTATTATTTATGGGGATTGGAATTTTGATCACAATCCATGCTTGCATTATACGGAGAGCTTTCAGAATCAGCTTTTCTGGGGATATCAACATAGTTGAAAGAGGCAGCACAAGCATGTCACAAGAGGACATAGACAAGCTTCCATGCTTTGATTACATAACAAAGGAAAAAGGCACTAGCCCAGCTGCAGACTGTGCCGTTTGCTTGGACAACTTCAAGAGTGGTGAAAAGTGCAGGCTCCTCCCTCTCTGCAACCACAGCTTTCATGCTGAGTGTGTAGACTCATGGCTTTTGAAGAAACCAATGTGTCCGGTTTGTCGAACCATTGCTGGCCCTTGCAAGACCGGTTCAGTCTCAGGCGAAGAGAGTAGCCGGTTCACTGACTCGCAGGTTGACATGCGTGGTAACAGTCTCACCACAGACAGTAGCCGTATGAGTGATGCAGGATTGAATGGCATTGACGGAGAATTGGGACAGGATCAAATAATGGAAAGTGGCGATATTGGTGATTTGGGAATTGACCAAACGGAGGACCAGAATAAAGGGTCGACTTCAAATCTCTATTTAAATGATCTGCAATCAGAATCTTCTGCATAAGAAATAGGGTTACTTATGGAGTTCAACAATATTTGTAACTTGTGAGCATATGTGTTATATTTTTATCAATTACATGAAGTTTATATATATATATATATATTGTTGGAAATGGATGTGGGTTTGCCCATGAGGGTAGATCTAATCCAAATCATTTGTTAAAAATTTGAATGAAGGAGAGAAAGGAGGGGGTGGTTTCTAGCAAACCTCCCTCGACTCCCTCTCTCCATCTGAATTCCCTTAAGGCATCAATTTCTCAATATTGTTTTTGGATTTCAAAGTGAATGAAGAATGATAAGAGAATAATGTGTTTGAGAAGTTAGGGAGAGAGAAATACAGCGAGAAAAACTATCTTTCCCATTGAAGATAAAAGGTGAAAGGATTTGAGAAGATTGTTCATTATCACCGAAAGACATTTGAATTATGAATTAAAAAGATAATTTGATTTATGTGACATCTTTTAAACCTAAAATACCCGATCATCGGAAGAAATAAATGATTTTAACCCGTTTTACAATCTTAAAATTTTGCATGAGAAAATATATTTGTTGGCTTGTTTAGACCTTCATGCGAGAAAGGGTGGTCCATCAACCTCGATACGCTATAAAATTATTCCAAAAATTTAGGGATTTTCTCACCCACTAATTCCATTTACAAGAACAACCAAGTATGAGATTTTATAGCAGTTGTTGATAGCACAACTACTATAAATAAAAGCAACCATAGCAAGGGTCTCTAAACTCAATTTATAAGTCTCACACACCATTTAAAGAGAGAATTAAAAGCTTAAAAGGCTTCTTGCATATTCGGAGGTGTCGGAAAGAGAGTTGCAATCGTTGGAAAAACATGGCTGGAGGTATGCTTTCCTTCCACTTTTTTTTTGTTCATTTTTGTTCTGTAATTCATGTATTAGGGTAGCATGAAACTCTTACATTTGGTATCAGAGCCATTAGAGTCTCTGTCTGTATGTTTTGACAAATTTTTTAATTTTTTTGGATTCTGATTTTTTTTAAAATATAGTCCAATTTTGAAGAAATTTTGGTGTTTTGGGGTTGGAAATTGATTATGTATGAAATTTCAAATGATTCCATATTTTCAAAACAAAAATAGAGCTTTCTGACAATTTTCGACCATTTTTCGACCAATTTTCGGCATTCAAACCCGCTCGATCCGGGTCTGGACCCTCAGGGTCCATTCGAGTGAAGAAGCCCTGAATGCAGACCAAAACAATGTCGTTTTGATCTGTATTTTTCTAAATTTAGAATTCTTCCCAAAACTTTCTATAATTAAGAAATTGCCCGAAACTTTTAAATTTGTTACATTCCGGTCCCTGCAACCTTTTCTAAAACCCGAAAATTTGAAAATGTAGCACATTGGTTCCCGGCGTTTCCAAAACCCCGATAAACTTTGATATGTTGCAAATTAGTCCACATAAATTTTGAAATGTTACAAATTAGTCCTTTGGATTTAAAAAATTCATAAAAAATTCCGGGAAAATCCTGAAAATTTCAAAAAAAATCTAAAAAATCCAAAAAATTAGTTTTTAATTTTAAATTTATATTTGGATCATTTTTTTAAGAATTTAAAATTAAAATTTTTAGATTCATATATATTATAGTACCATACATAAATGAAAAATTGTACATTTTGCACAAATAAATTATGTGTATAGTCTTTTGCACATTAACAGTGTGCAAAATAAATATTAAAACTCATATAAAATTATAAAATTGTTAAAAATTTATAATTTTGCATTAATTAATTTTTGTATGGCTTTTGCCTATAAAGATGCGTACAAAATAAATGTTGAAGTTTACATGAAATTGAAGAAAAATATTCTTATGGTCCAGATTTTTAATTGTTAGGGTATGGTCACATCAGCAATAATATGAAAGGAATCATATATTAGGATAATTTTAATCATATAAGAAAGAATATTGCTTATGATTATTTATTTTTATGTGATAAATTTTATCCCACAAAAATTTTTGTTGTATTAAAATAATTGGTTAGGATTAGTTGATAAGACTTGATAACCTGACTGTGTGGATAGTATAACTGATTTTAGAGTTTTCTTCTATAAGATTTTTCGAGTTCGACAGATCGAGTACATATCTAGGAAAGTTCTGTCAACAAAACGGGGATAAGTTTAAAGTTGGCTAGTTCTTAAGCGGTCCTATGTAACCCACCACCTATCTGGAGACTTTTCTAGTGCATAAGTAATGTTGTCTTGTGGGCTGGAAGAGAAACTCTAATTTAGAAACAGATTTTCTATATAATTTTTCCTAATTAGCCCACAAACAATAGGAAATTGGGTATTCTTATCAGTCTGATCATAAAAGCATATCAAATCTAATCTAAATTAGAAATTTAACCCACAATCAATTTCTATGTCTGAATATTTATTTTATATGTTTTACATTGATAAACATATGCTAAAATTTCAACTAAAATTTGTAAGCATTTCTGTTGCAGTTATACAAACCGTTGATATTGTTAAAATTCTCATACTAAATGGTGAGAACTACAAGGTGTGGAAGGAGAAAATTCTTCTCAATTTGGGATGACAAGATTTGTATTATGCTATA
The DNA here is from genome assembly GCA_037126225.1 of Dillenia turbinata. Classification (NCBI taxonomy): domain Eukaryota; kingdom Viridiplantae; phylum Streptophyta; class Magnoliopsida; order Dilleniales; family Dilleniaceae; genus Dillenia; species Dillenia turbinata. The sequence continues at coordinate 12,433,056 of JBAMMX010000027.1, read as the reverse complement.
AGGCATGACGAGCCACATAAAATAGCGGATGCCAGCTCAACCGCATACAAATTTTTTTTTTTAGCGTTGGGAGCGATCTAATCGCCTCAGCACAATATTCATTAAGAATAAAATATCGGTTGACATTCGCGACTCTATCAATCAGCATAATGACGTCTATGCTCTTCTTAAGGCAATTGATAGGTAGTTCGAGACATCTGATAAAGTTCTTACCAGCACCTTAATTATGGAGTTTTCATAAAAAAGACTCACCACTATCCACAGTTTGCGTGAACACACCATGCGATTATGGGATATAGTGACCCAACTAAAGACTCTTGAGGTAAAGATGTCTAAATTTTTTCTAGTGTATTACATTCTGAACAACCCCCCCACAGTTTTATAGTCTCTTCAAAATTTCCTACAACACACATAAGATTAAATGGTCCATCAATGAATCGATGATCATGTGTATGTAAGAAGACGGAAGATAGCTCATGGAAATGAAGGGGGGAGCCAATAGTGCACATTTGATCATGAAAAAAAGGCGAAGGGAAAAGCCAAACTGAAAAGAAAGGCAAAAGGACCTATTCCAATTGTAAAAAGGGAGTTCACGTGTTTTTTCTGTAGAGAGAAGGGACATATAAAGAAGGATTGTGCCAAATTTCAAAAATGGCTTGCTGACAGAGGTACGAAAATCTCTTTTATGTGTAATGAATCTCTTATAACTGAAAATTCTTATGATACATGATAGATTGATTCTGGATGTTCAATCCACATTACTAATGTATCGTTGGACTTAATAAACCTGCGGAAACCGATAGGCCGTGAGTAATTCATCTATTTAAGAGACAAGATGAGCTCGCATGTGGAGGCCATTGGAGATCGCAAACTTGTTTTGACTGGTGGACATGTCTTACAGTTGGAAAGAATTTTTTATGTACCAAGTTTTTCTAAAAATCTAATTTTTGTATCAAAATTTGTACAATTCGGATATTTTTTCTAATTTAATAATACAATGACATTATTTTTGCATTAAAATGTCATTGGTATGGATCTATTAATTGATGGACTATACGGAATTGATTTGCAAGACAACATATGTCACAATACAACACACGTTGGTGTGAAAAGAAGTGTCGTAAATGAAAACTCATCTATGTTATGGCACCGAAAATTAGGGCATATTTCCATTGAGAGTGTTAAAAAGTTGGTAAAAAATAGAGTACTTAGTACTCTATACTTTAGTGATTTTGAAATTTGTGTGGATTGCATTAAGGACAAGCAGTCCAATAAGGTAAAGAAAGGTGTCAAGAGAAACTCGGATCTGTTAGAGATCATTCAAACAAACATATGTTATCCGGATATGGACTCATATGATCAAAAGTAGTTCATCACCTTTATTGATGATTACTCATGTTATATGTATCTCTATGTCTTTTGTTATAAAAATGAGACATTAGATGCGTTTAAAGTTTTTAATGCAGAAGTAGAGAAATAATGCGGTAAGCATATAAAAATAGTGAGATCAGATAAAGGTAGAGAATATTATGTGAGGTATAATGATGATGGACAGGCACCTGATCCATTTTCTCAATTTCTTTAAGAAAATAGGATTGTTTCCTAATATACCATGTCTGGTTCTTCAGACCAGAATGGTGTGACTGAAAGAAGAAATCAAACATTGTTGGATATGGTAAGGAGTATGATGGCTAACTCTAAGTTTTTTAAGTTTTTATGGACTTCTTAAGATGGTCATGTACATATTGAATCGGGTTCTAACCAAGTGGTTTTCAAAACCCCATTCGAGATGTTCAAAAGTTGAAAATCCAGTTTGCGATATATTCGCGTTTGGGGATACCTGTCAGAAGTAAAGGTTTACAACCCACAGGAAAAGAAACTGGATCCAAGGACTATAAGTAGATATTTTGTTGGATATGCCGAAAGGTCCAAGGGATATAGATTCTACTGTCCATCTTACTACATTAGGTTTGTGGAATCAAGAAATGCAAAATTTCTTAAGGATCACTTGATTAGTGGGAGGGATTCCTTTCAAGACTTAATGTCTGAAAAAAATCCATCAAGTATGTCTTTCATCTCAAGTAAAAAAATGATCGTCATTTAAAACGTCGCTCCAGTACCCACGGATGTAAACCCGATTGCAGATAACAATCAAAATATTCCACAAACTGCTAATATTGAAATAGGTCAAGTTAGACAACCATCTCCTAGTGAGATTGTTGAGCCGACATTAAGGAGATCCGTTAGGATTAGGATGTCAGCAATACCTAGTGATTATGTTGTCTACCTCCAAAAGTCTGACTACAATATTGGTACCATGGACAACCCTGAGTCATTTTTCACAAGCCATGAGTTCTAATGATTTGAAATTGTGGCTGGAAGCTATGAAGGATGAAATGATTCCATAAGGAGTAATAGAGTTGAGATCTTGTAGAGTTGCTTAATGGGATAAAACCCATCGAATGTAAATGGGTCTTTATGACAAAGACTGACTCATTTGGCAATATTAAGAAATACAAAGCCAGACTTGTTGTTAAGGTATTCACTTAAAGAAAAGGAATTGATTAATCGAAGACTTTTTCTTCAGTTTCTAAGAAAGATTCCCTCTGTATTATCCTGACGATTGTTGCATATTTTAACTTGGAGTTGTAACAAATGGATGTGAAAACAGTATTTTAAATGGCGAACTAGAAAAAAGAGGTTTACATATATCAATCTGAAGGATTCTCCTTTAGTGATGGTGAACATTTGGTTTGCAAGTTTAAGAAGTCTATATAAGGATTGAAACAAACTTCCTACTAATAGTATTTGAAATTCTATGAAACAGTCTCTTCATTTGGTTTTAAAAAAAATATTATGGATCAGTGTATATACCAGAAGCTTAGTGGGAGTAAAATCTACTTCCTAGCATTGTATGTGGATGATATCCTACTTGCAACCAATGATAAAGGGATGTTGCATGATATGAGACAAGTCATTTCTAAGAACTTTGCCATGAAAGATTTAGATGATGCGTTTTATATCACTGGTATTAAGATACATTGAGATAGATTCTATAAAATCTTTGGAATATCTCAAGAAACCTATATCAAGAAAGTTGTTAAAAAATATAGGATGCAAAACTATTTATCAAGTGTAGCTCCTATCATCAAAGGCGATCGGTTCAATTTGAACCAGTGTCCCAAGAAAGAACTTAAAAGGGAACAGATGGCTAGCATTCCATATACTTCCATGGTTGGAAGCCTTATGTATACACAGGTCTGTACCCGACATGATATAGCGCATGTAGCTGGAATGTTTGGACGATATCAGAGTAATCCTTATTTGGAGCATTGGAAGATTGTAAAGAAAGTATTGCGATACATATAAGACACCAAGAACTACATGCTTACGTATAAGAGGACAGACAATTTTGAGGTGGTCGGGTATTTGGACTCAGATTTCGCTAACTATATTGATTCTCGAAAATCAACATCTAGATACATTTTTGTTCTGACCGGTGGAGTTATATCGTGGAGGAGTGCTAAACAGACATTGACTGTAACCTCCATTATGAAAGCTGAATTTGTGACATGTTTTGAGGCTACGTCACAGATGGTGTGGCTACGAAGTTTCATGGATGGGCTAAGGATTTTGGACTCTATACCTAAGCCATTTAGTATATTTTATGATAATTCGGTTGCAGTGTTTCTGGTTAAGAATAATAAGAGTGATAGTTGAAGTTGACATTAAGTACTTAGTCATAAGGGAACGTATATTAGAAAATAAGATTGTAATCCAAAATATTAGCATCGAATGTATCTTGCTGATCCTCTGACTAAAGGTATGCCTCCAATGAAATTCAGGGATTATGTTATAAATATAGGTTTAAATCCCAATTTTAATGGAATTTCGAATTGAATTTTCTTATATAAGGTTATGTGCATATTTCAGTTTTGAGAAAAATTTATAAGGATAGATCTTGAATAATTATAGGGTTTATTCATTAAGACGGTTACCATAAGAATAGGAAATAGCATGCATTATAATATACAGAAAACAATACTCTCTAATTTAAAGGATTTATCGTTATGATTCATGTGTACTTTTCCCATTAAGTTTTGGCTTAACAAAGTTACTAAGTTGGGTGAGTGGACTAAGTGAGAGAATATGAGAAAGGATGGTCCATCACCATCTACACCCTGCAAACTTGTTTCAGAAATTTAGAGATTTTCTCACCCATCAATTCCATTCACAAGGCCAATCAAGTATGGGCTTTCATAGTGATTGTTGATGACACGATCACCGTAAATAGGGACAGCCACAACAGGGATCCCCAATCTCAATTCATAAGTTTCACACACCATCTAGAGAGAGAATTGAAAGTGTAGAAGGTTTTTTATATGTACGGAGGTATCGGAAAGAGAGTTGCAGTCGTCAGAAAAACATGGCTGGAGGTATACTTTCATTCCGCTCTTTTTTGGTTCATTTTTGTTCTGTAATTCATACATTATGGTAGCATGAAACCCTTACACTTCATATATATATATATATATAAAAGAAAGACATTGCCGTGGCCTAAAAAAGAAAAACAAAGTTATAGAAAATCACTTATCCATCAAAATATCGTCTCATAGAAATTAGAAGAAAAAAATTATTATGAGCAGCTTTAACATGATACGTTAGGTCATAAGTTGGCTCAAAACCATTCCCATTGGTTGTTTGGGGGGGATGCCAACCATACTAGTAAGGTTTTTTTATTTTTTTATTTTTTTATTTTTTTATTTTTTTATTTTATATCGAATTATTATCTTTTGTTATTTTTCTTCTCCATATACATTGAAACAAATAATAATAATAATAATAATAATAATAATAATAATAGTAATTGTTGAGAATTAAGATGTAAAATACCTAATAAAGGGAATGATTACTAAAGGGTGTGAGAACTAATAAAGCAAGGGGATGTATTTATAGATAAGTTGTCAGAGATTGCAATGTCCAAAAGCACCAAAAATTTTGAAAAACTATAAAATCATGTTGTATCATCTCATAATCATGTTATTTTTTTTTGTTTTCACTGATTAGTGTCTAGATTTCGTCTGATTAATCCGATCTGAGTACTATAAGACTTATTTTAAGGGTTGACTCTCCTAAATCTTTTTTTTGTAATTTCTAGGGTTCAAACTCAAGACCTCTAGTTAAAAGAATAGAGTGTCCAATCATTTAATTTAAAAGAAAATATCTCATAACCATGTTTGCAATATTATTTGTAATGTTTTTACTAAGTAGCAACATTACTAGTTGATCGGGTTGTCAAAACCCTCAAATTAATACTGATTCCCCCAATGCAACAGATTGTAACAATAGTGGTACCAAGTCAAATCCCATGGGAACTAATTAACTTAATCTCTTAGTTAATGCCAAAGGTAACAATGAAATGATTTTTTTTTTTAAATAAATTCCTAAATAAAAAATGAGTAATCTAAAATTGAGAAACAAATCAATAATACAAAAATACTAAAAATTAGAAAGAAATTTTAATCTACCAAACTTTGATCCAATGGTTCTTACATTCGATTGTCTTATTGATTATTAGTTAAAAATATTATTCTTACAATTCAAACATTTAACCTTAGATCTATTAAAATAGCCGTAATAAATCTTGTGTTTTTCTAAATTAATTGATCAAACCCAGTGTCTAATCAAAATTTATTATTAATTGACTGACCATAATAGTTTTCAATATCAATATAATGATAGTATTAAATTTTGTAAAAACAGTTAAACCAAAATGTAAATAATTGGGATAGTCGCAATTAATTGATTTTGTTCTATCGATTCCCTAGATTAAATATGAATACCGATAAAAATCTATAAACAAAAATAACATAATTGCTATTTGTACCATTCATTCATAACAATTACGGATCACTGAATTCCTGAATAGTAATGGAAAAAACTAATATTAAATTAAATTGTCAAATTAATCAATATTAGGTTTCCCTAGAATTAAATCAAGAATCGACAAATACTTGAATAAAAGACAAGAATTTAAATGAAGCACATAACCTCACAATGAAAAACAATCGAATAAAATTACCCTTGAATCAGATTAAAAGAACTAGCCACTCATGGTGAAAAATATCATCCCTTGAATCTTCAATAAGAAAAATAATGTTTCTAAAGGAAGAAAACCTAATTAAAAATGTGCAGTCGTCCACCACTTTTTAATCATGAATAGTAGACGTCCCCCTGTTGGAAAGAATAATAGCAGTTCCTTCTTGTTTTTTCGAAGTGTATGCAGCCGCCAGTCTCTTGAGGAATTGTAAAATATTGGCATGAAAAAAATTGAGTTGCGTTTTTCCTACTTCTAAATCTAATAGGAGTTTTTAAATTAAGTAAAATACAAACTTTTACTCCTACTAAAAATAATTTTTTTTGTTAAAAATAAAAACTCTACTAGAATTACTAAAACTAAATTCAAGTTCTTTCTCTTTTTCAAGACCCAATAAAATGTCTTGAACTATTTAGCTCTAAAATTGCCTTATTAACCCTATTTTGCTCCAAACTTTCAAATTTAATCTCCAAAAAATAAAAATCTATAAAACCAACTATTAGAACATTAACCAGTATAAAATCAAACCATAATATTATCAATAAATTCAACAATTTGCACGTTATCAAATCCCCCGCACCAAACCAATGTTTGTCCTCAATCATTCACTATATTAATGTCACTCAACTATTCTCCTTTTTACCCATTCACCTCATTCAATTCATCATCCAAACAATTCCAAATCAGCATACATTAAAAAATTCAAACTAAAACAACAATTCAGAGAACAAGTGATCATAGTACCATAACCTTTAAAAGAACATATAAACATTTCATCAAACTGAATAATCTCATCAGAATTCAATATACCAAGATTCAATACCCTCGCAAGGAAATCACTCTGTGTACTCAAAGTGTTTTGAGAATTTATCAATACTCTCAAAATCAAAACATAGCATGCTATTGTCATAAACTTGCTTATTAATTAAATCTCCACCACTAAATATATAAATTCAAAACAAAAATCTAGAGGTTTTTGCAAGAGTTGTAACGTGGCTTAGGTATAAATACAATAAAAGGAAAACATGATGTGTAAATACATATCAAAAGAAGCATATTAAGAATAACGAGACTATTTTCCACTATCAAATCCATCCCATAATATGAAAATACAATCAACCCCTAAGAAAAATGACCCAATCAAGACCTTTTCATTCCTCAATCAAAATTATTGAAAATTTTTTCTCTTTTCAAATTCCCCTATCTTAATTTTCTAGGAATTTCTCTCTCTCTCTCTCTTCCTTTTTCATCCTTTTTTTTAAAAAAAAAAAAAATCTCGAAGATGAATGAATAGTGCATACATAAATTTTCACAAATTATATGAATAAATTTCTAAAAACAATCAACAACATAAAATTATCCCATTCCCTTTTCAAACAATCGCCTATTCAAACTCTAAACACATGCTTCTTTGATATGATGACCAAAAGAAGGTTAAGCGCAAAAAAAAGAAGCCTGTGTGTCAATTTTTATGGTTATAAACAAAGAAAAATGGATAAAAACTCAATTTAGTTCACTACGGGAATTAATATGCACGGAAAAGTAGGAAGTAAATGAATCAAATCAGATTTGAATTCGAATACTACCTCAAGAGTTGGGTATTCGATGCACAAGAGTTATTGATTTAGATTGGGTGCAGCTAATTCTTTCAAAGTTCTCTCACGATCAGTCATCTTTTCCTCTTCTTCTTCAAAAATAGATATGTCACAAATTGTCAGATTAATGTCAAAATTCACCCTTCGACGTAACTTACCTTTCCTCTGTCTGGCCTCCTTTCTCAAACAGCGAGTAGTTTTCTCAATTTCGGGAATATATTCCAATTCACCTTCTTAAGAAAAACAGGTCATAAAATAAAAGAGGTCAACAATACAAATAATAAAGAAAGTACAACTAAGAAATCAAAATTGTTGCGCCAAAATTTGGTCGGGTTGTCGAAATTCTCAAATTAATACTCATTCCCTCAATACAACAGAGTATAGCAATAGTGGTACCAGTTCGAATTCTATGGAAACTAATTAACTTAATTTCTTAGTTGATGCCAAAGATAATAATGAGGGATTTCTTTTAAAATAAATTCCTAAATAAAAAATGAGTAACCTAAAATTGAGAAACAAATCAATAATATAAAAATACTAAAAATTACAGAGAAAATTCAATCTACCAAACTCTGATTCAAGGGTTCATACATTCGATTGTCTAATTGATCATTGGTTAAAAATATTATTTTTGCAATTCAAGCATTTAATTTTAAATCTATTAGGATAGTCGTAATAAATCTTGTATTTTTCTAAATTAGTTGATCAAATCAAATCCAGCATCTAATCAAAACTTATCATTAATCGTTTTATATCAATATAAATGATAGTATTAAATTCTGTGAAAATAGTTAAATCAAAATACAAATAATTGGGATTGTCGCAATTATTTGATTTTGTTCCATCGATTCCCTAGGTTAAATATGAATATCGATAAAAACATATAAACAAAAATAACCTAATTGCTACTTGTATCATTCGTTCATGACAATTATGGATTACCGAATTTCTGAATAATAATGAAAAAAATTAATATTAAATTAAATTGTCAGATTAACCAATATTAGGTTTTTTTAAAATTAAATCAAAAATTAATAAATACTTAAATAAAAAATAAGAATTTAAATGAATCACATAACCTAATAATGAAAAATAGTCGAAGAAAATTCTTCTAAAATCAGATTAAATTAAAAGAACTAATCCCTTACGGGAAAAACATCGTACTTTGAATCTTCATCGACAAAAATAATGTTCCTAAAGGAAGAAAACCTAATTAAAAATGTGCAGGGGTCCACCACTTTTCAAGCATAAACAGTAGACGTCCCCCTATTGGAAAGAATAACAGCCGTCCCTTCTTGTTTCTTCAAGGTGTATGCAGCCGCCAGCCTCTTAAGGAATTGTAAAATAGTGGTGTGTAAAAAATTGAGTTGCCCTTTTCCTATTTCTAAATCTAATAGGAGTCGTAAAATATAAATTTTTATTCTTATTAAAAACAGTTTTTTTTTTGTTAAAAATAAAAACTTTATTAAAATTATTAAAATTAAAATTTAAGTTCATTCTCTTTTTTAAAATCCAATAAAATATCTTGAACCATTTATCTCTAAAATTGCCTCGTTAATCTCATTTTATTTTAAATCTTCAAATTTAATATCTTAAAAATAAAAATCTATAAAACCAACTATTAAAATATTAATCGGTCCAAAATCAAACTATAATATCATCATTAAATCAACAATTTGCACGTTATGACCTGTGATGACATATGACAATACACCAGCGATGCCATGAGCGACTCGTTCTCTGGTTTTTCAATACCATTAGTGATATATGGGAACATTACAATATTCAAAATATTTCAACTTAAACTCTAAAATGTAATTAGTGACGAGATTTGTTTGTCACAAAAGAAATTGCGACGGGCTTAATAACAATATGTTCTATCACAGACCTCATGATACATCAAATTAGTTTAAAAAGGTACTCTGCAATCCCTAATTTTGCATTCTAAATGATTTTTGCGACGACTTTTGACGATTGTCAAAATTTCGTAATAGTTTTAGCGACCACATTTACTGTCATAATGTATTCTAAAAATTAATCATCCAAAAATATCTCCTACAGATTTTGTGACAAATTTCTTGTCGACTCGTTTATCACGCTCTTACATGTCCCAAAAAATCTTGCGACACCACACCCCATCGGCCACAATGGTTGCAACTAAGTTTGCATCAACATGCTATGCAGTGCCAAACTTTGTAAGGGCCGTAGCAATGACAAATATCCTTGCAAGTTTCCTCACCATCACCGACAAAAGTCTGCAACATCACGGTTGTCGCTATCTCTCGTGTCATTTCCGTTCAAAGATTTTATGATGTTCAAAGGACACCAAAAAAAAAAAAAAAATGACCTCCTAGGCGGAGAATTTTCTGTTCCACAAGCAAAACAATTTTCACAGGTGTAAGAGAGATAGAAAGAGAGAGTCGGTCCCCTCAATCATAGTGGAGAGAGACGAGGGACAGAGAATTAGGGTCTTTCAAGGGAGAGATTAAATGTGTATTTGTGTTTTACTTTCATTTTCATTTTTCCTCTTTCCCTCCATTTATCCTACCTTTAATTTTACAGTACCCTAAATTTTGAGAAAAAAATGATTTCGCCCTTGGGGGGCTTCAGCCAAACATACACACACAAACGACACACAACATAAGGGAGTGAAATTGAAAGAAACCAAGAAGTTTGTCATCCCCCACTTCACAGCAGCTAAGTGTATACATATAAGAGACCTGCCACACCATATACATCCCAACCCTTCATTCACACAACACTCTCATGGACTGATCAAACCCATGACTACCACACATTGAAAGAAACCAAAACGTTTGTCGACTCCTACCAAGCTTCACAGTCATCAAACCCATGCATATATAAGTTTGCCTACCAAACCAAACAACACATGCCTCATCCCACTTCTCAACCTAGCGCACCTCCTCCTCCGCCAACATGTCGCAGTCACCATCTTCACCACACCAGCCAACCTTCCCTTCATCTCAAACTCTCTTTCGGAAACCACAGCCACCATCATCGACCTCCCCTTCCCATCCAACATCCCCGGTGTCCCACTGGGCATTGAGAGCACTGACAAGCTCCCCTCCATCTCTCTCTGTGCCCTTCGCCACGGCCACCAAACTCATGCAGCCCCACTTTGAAAAAGCCCTCCAAGCCCTCCCACCTTTCGACTGCATAATCTCTGATGGCTTCCTAGGATGGATTCTCGAATCCTCTATAAATTCAATGTCCCACGGCTGGTTTCTTATGGCACGAACTGCTATGCAATCACACTGTATCACACAGCTGGTAAGTACCAGCTGCTTGAGAAGCCTAAGTCTGACGATGAGTTGTTTACTGTGACTCCATTTCCATGGATCAAACTGTGCAGGAATGATTCTTCATAAAGGTCCAGACTCAGAATTCTTCGTGGATGCAATCATAGCTACAAGTAAAAGCTATGGTATAATTGTAAACAGCTTCTACGAGCTTGAGTCAGTGTTCTTGAACTACTGGAACCAGAACTTCAATCCAAGAGCATGGTGTGTTGGACCTCTCTGCTTGGCCAAAACACCAAGTCAACCTGACCAAGAAAAACCTACTTGGCTTCAATGGCTTGACCAAAAACAATCTGAAGGACGATCAGTTCAATATGTGGCTTTTGGGACTCAAGCAGAAATACCAGCGGAGCAGTTTAGAGAGATTGCAATTGGGTTGGAGAAGTCCAATTTCGAATTCTTATGGGCTGTTAGAACAAAGCCTGGAATGGAACTTGAAGATGGCTTGGAAAAGAGAGTGAAAGAGATGGGAATGGTGGTGAGAGAGTGGGTTGATCAAAGAGTGATTCTAGAGCATGACAGTGTTAGAGGATTTTTGAGCCATTGTGGATGGAACTCAGTAACGGAGAGCAAGGTGCCCATATTGGCATGGCCAATGATGGCAGAGCAGCACCTGAATGCAAGGATGGTGGTGGAGGAGATCAAGATAGGGTTGAGAGTGGAGACTGCGGATGGGACTGTGAGAGGGTTTGTGAAGTGGGAAGGGTTGAAGAAGATGGTGAAAGTGTTGATGGAAGGAGAGAGAGGGAAAAACCTGAGGAAGAATGTGAAGGAATTGGGAGATATGGCTAGAAAAGCTATTGAAGAAGGTGGGTCATCAGGTAAAACTTTGGACTTGCTTATTGATGATGTGGTATGTGCAGAGACGAGGACAACAACTTGAAGTAGTGTTGGTTTGAAATGGAAATACAAAGGAGAACGATTGTAATGATCAATAACATTACTCCTTCATTTTGCGTTTGGGCTTAATCATCCTAAGGAACTCAACCAGAGAAATAGACAAGATAAGCCTAATTTTTATTCCAATGGTATAAGTTCTATGTATTGGATCTCAACACATACAACACAATAAACAGACATAAAATGCTCAATTCCATCGCCCATGGTGTGGTGTCCTCTGTGTAGCCAATGTTAAAAACTTGCCCAAAAGGAAAAACAAAGATAAAAGGTTGACTTAAATATGCAACATGATTATGTTGCTGATTGATGATTTCCAAGATTTAGCATATTTAGATTTCACAATTGTTCCTACGGTCAGCCAAGTAACCATGAAAATGAACAGGGAGGAAATTAATGGGGAAGAGGAATTGAAGAATAAATTCTCAAGAAGATAAAAATGAGAGCAAAAGTAGGCCACCCCATGTTCATTGTCTTTGATGAAGTCAACCATCACCACAAGGAGAATGGTTGGATGAAAATTCAGTGATCTAAGGAATCATCATAAAGAGAATGGTTTTGATTCATAGATGGGCATCATCACTTTGAAAACTGAAAAAAAGCCCTCAAAGAAATGAGAACAAAGAAAGGGAAGTAGCGAGAAATGAAATGCACAAGTTAACACCGAGAATAGTACTGCTGGCTCCAAAAAATTCAATGACAAAATTCACAAAATCCGACGTAGCACAATCTAACTAGTTGGGGAAAGGTGTTTGTGCCATGTTAATATCATATCAATTTTGTCATTAACATTTTTCATATCAATTTTGTCATCAACATTTTTAGGGACAATAAACATTACTCCGGCCTGTCTTTGGGATTGGAATTGGTTTTGGCAAATCCATGCTGTTTGCATATTAATAAAAAAGTGAAAACAGACATAAGATCAGATCATTTGAGCTGAGAGCGCCCTTGAATTCCTGGGAGAAAGAAACAGCATAAGTGGAGCTATATTCACTTAGCAATTAAGAAGAGATATCAGAAATTGATATATGAACAATCAGCAATTGAAGGAAACAATAGAACTGGCAGTGGGGCACAAGAAATGCAGCATGAATATGAGGGTAGTAATCAAGTCATGATAGTGCAGGCTTCATATGCTCTAGGCAGGTGCTATGGAGCCACAAAAGTGATTTCAAGTACAAGAAACACAAACTTGCTTTCTAAATGGTGGAGATTACAAAGTTCCTAACAATTATTGAGAGTATGTAACTAAAGCTGCTCATCTGTGTCCCTCAAAAAGAAAAGGAAAAAAAAAAATACAGCATCCGCAGTCTTGACCATGTTTATAACCCCCTATAAATGCATAATACCTCATGTTTTCACAAAAATCTAACGGAAAGCTAATTCAATCTCCACCCAAAATCTATTATTTATCACTTTGTCAGAAGAACAAAATCACATACCGGATACTTAAACAGATGATTCCATGCGTTAACATGGGCATTTTTACGGCTATATCCAATCTTTACCAAGCTTATTCAGAAAAAAATAGGTTTGCTTCAATATCAATGTTTCTCATCTTGGATGCAACATGAGCATTCATATGATTTAACTTTAATTTACTATTTATAAGTCAAACCAGAATCATTTTTGTGCAAACAATTGATACATTTATGACCCATTCTCAACTATGAAACAATTGCATCACCCCCCAAGAATCTACCATATGAGCACCACTCTAGGTGAAATTTTTGCATGATTTCCACAATAGGCTTTTGAAGTGCTCATTACATCATCTCTAAGAGCCAAACTTGGCCACATATCCGATCTTCTATAGCATGATACCACAACAGTTTGTCATTTTTTAATCCTTTGGAAAAACTAGAAGCAGCTCTTCTTTATAACAAACCAAGAAGTCAACCTCCCTAATTTCCATTAGAATACCGGCATTAAACACACAGATTCAAACCCGAAAATGTAACATAAGGTTTGGCCTCTCTTGTACAACATGGGCAATTAGTTGCTGTGATGATCGTGTGTAATCTTAACTCAAGGATTCAAATTTATAGAAGCCAAATCAATACAGTTTCGACAAAGAAGAGATATATTAGACATGACTACAGCATTTTCATTCAATGATTGTTCATATCCCTCAGAAATCATACGAGTTATGATGGAAACGATGGGACTGAACTTAGATCTTCTCAGTGTTACTCTCCAGTTCCTTCTTCAGTTGCAGAGAGAAGTCATCGTTTACATCATCATCATCCCAATCATCTTCCCACTGCTGAGTTGTTTCTTCTCCTTCTTTGTCATCCCAGTCTATGATAACAAATTACACCAATGACAGAGTCAGGAGGTAAATAATAATAATAATAATGATAATGATAATGATAATGATAATGATAATGATAAACAGTGAAAAAGAACCAAGTCAGCTATAATTCATGTAAAAATTGGCAGGAATTATACAGTCGTCAAGGCATGCATACAGAGTGAAGAAAAGAATCCAGTGGCCTGGATTAAAATGCCTTTTGCTATGATGTGGACCAGTCAGGGGAACTGTAGCCTACACCCATCTTCTCGCACATTCAGTAGAGATCACCTCAAGCCTTTTTTTTCACCCCCTCTCCTCATGGATAAACCAAAGGTCACTTATATAATAGTCTCTAGAACCCTTCCAAGATATTAGCTAAAAGAGCTCAAGATCTGAATCATGAGCAGTGTTGTTATCCCTCACCAACTAAAATGATATAGAAATTGACTAAATTCAACCTAATGATATGGGGATTGCTCTACCCCAAGGGGTCAGCAATTTGAGACGGGGATCCTCTGTGATCTGAATCACTTCAAACAGCAATCTAGCTTGAGCATAGTTTCAAAGAAGTGGAAACACTGAAATAAGAATTTTTCCCCCCCTCAAAAGAATGACCTAATAAATTTCAAGTTAAGATGGAGAATGCTTTCATCAGTATTAATTTTTGGTTAATGTTTCTCAAAGAATACGTAATGTTGAATCTACACACAAGACATGCTTTAAACTACCACATGAAATCGCATCCTCTGCATCCAACTAAACCACACAATCTGGGTAACATTGCTCCAATCTTGTGTCCAACACTCTGCAATTAGTTTTAATTTTTTTTTTTTTTTTTTGAATAATGATTTATAAGTTTTATGTTACAAATTTCACAACCATCCATCACCTTATGAAAAGAGGCACTTTAACCCTAACATGCTCAATCAGTAGGCTCAATTATGAGTGGCCCACAAAAAGTGTAAAGAAAATCATCAAAACCCTAAAATCAGCAGAAGAACATAATGATAATTATTTATACCTTCATTGATCTCGAACTCTTCAAATTCGTCGTCATCCTCAAACAAATCGACCTTTGGGTCCTCAGTCGCTACCTTGGTCTCCTTCTCCATATTCCAACCTGCATCCACAATCTCTAGTTTGTAAAAGAGAGAGAGAGAGAGAGAGAGAGACCCTAAATCGTAAAAGCCCCTTAATCTAGAGCAAAGAGATGTATGTAAATGTAAGCTCTTAAACCTCAGAAACCCAAAACCCCCTACCCGACCTCCTTCGAGACAGAGAGAGAGAGAGAGACAGAGAGAGTGGACTTACGGCTTCGACGGGGTAGAGAGCGAGAGAGAGAGAGAGAGAGAGAGAGATTGTTGAGTTGTTGTTTTGCTTGGGAATCAAGAGAGGAATTACCTATTCAACCACGTTTCGTATTGTGATTGGTTCTCAGAATTTAAACCATAATTATTATTTATTCCCTTCGATCCCTTTTAGTATCTTTTTTAAAATAATTAAATAAAAATTTAAACAATTATTAAATCCTCTAAATGCCCCCATTTAAAATTGATAGAAGAAATAGAAAAAAATTAAATAAAAAAATTAAAATGACACTTAAAAGTAAAAGGGAGGGAATAATTTCTGGAATTAAGTTCATTTATGAGCTAAAAATAAGATGATAATACGTAAATATTTCTTGTTTAAAATAATTATTAAATTAATTATTAAAAAATTATATTTAATTATATTTAAAATTAGTATTTTAATTAAGTAATAGGGATTCTTGCTCCAATAGGAATGTAGATTTCAACTCTAATTAATGGGATAGAATTGATGATCTTTAATTTTGTCATCTATCATAATATTTTTCCACTTTTTTTTTTCTTTTTGCCCATCTCAAGAAGTTTTGAAACTGTGAACAATGAAATCGAATGAAAAATAAATTTAATTTATTTCAATTGAATTGTTAAATTCATAGTTTAAAAATGAATTTTTAATAGATTCCAAGAGGAAAATATAGAATTTATCCAACCAAATGTGTTTGATATTTAATTTTAAAAGTTCGTTATTTTATAGTATTTATAGGAAAATCATATAGAACTCATAAACTTTTGTGGAATTAATTTTAAAATTTTTATTTTTTTTTCAATTTACAAATACACATTTTATTATAAGAATAGGATTGAACTCTGAAATTTTGCAGATTATTCGTATATTAATTTAATTTATGCCCACTGACGATGCGACCACCATAAATCAGCAGAATATTTGCAGATTTGCTGTGCTACAGTTTTGATAAGCAGTAGGGTTAAAGACTTGGGTTGGATTCAGGAGGTTTACAGAGGCCTAGCAGGACAGGAAAATATCAATGGAAGTTGCTCATATTGTGCATGACTGACTGAATCGTCACAACCATGGAAAAATATTCATGCTCACACATACAAGTCCTTGACAATCCAAAAAGGGGTTTTAATATATTCCTCCAGCAATTGCAGTTAATCAAACTGCAAATCAAGAGGGCATAAAGACTATAAACAGCAAAGGTGATCAGTACTGACCCATATGATTTCCTTCTCATCCAAGGATGCACATTTAAGTCTTCAACTGCAGATTTTCTAATTGATTGTTGAATACTTCATTTGCCTGCAGATTTGTGGATTCTAATACGAATTGTAGCAGGGTTCACAATGATAGTGGTCATTAGTACATGGATCTTGGCAAAAAGATGGCACCGGTCAAGGTTCCACTGCGGAATAATGGTATGCAGTACTTATGCATAATACGTAGTTTATCCCTATGTGGGACTTCCTTTGTACTTGATGATATGCTTAGTTTACAAGAAGTGCCAGAATGATCACGGGTAACACTTACAAAGGCAATTGAAAGAAGTGCCCAAAGAAGACAGAAAAAGAACCAATTCTCTTTTCTTCACATAAAATTCATAACTTCTTTGATGACACATTCTTAAAATTTCTTCAAAAGCAAATGCTCTAGTCCATGATTATACTTTCCAAGACATGCAAGTTCAAGGCTTTATCATTGGTGAGGTCCAATGCATTTTTCCTACATCCAGTTTACATTCCCCTTTTGCTCTCACTATCATTTAACACCAGCAGCCCAGTTTAAATATGTAAGTTTATTTATTTTTCATATTACTTGGCAATATTGCCTTTGGTTTTGTTATGGTTCTAAAGGGGTTACATTCTGTTTTAAAACAAAAGATACTCTTAAAGGGAAAAAAGTTGTCTATATTCCATTGTTAAAACTTTCATCATCTCATTTAAGGCAACTATATTTTCATTTGAACAAAACAAAACCCTCCAAATGAAGCCAACAACATAAAAATAACAAAAGTGAATGACAAATGAGCAGAGAAGGAATTATATCAAATTTGAGAAGGAAAGGCTTAGATGACAATTAAACCCATTTTCATGCTTGGACATACAACAAAGAAAATGATCAGAAACATAAAAGAAAAAAACGAAGATGCCACAACAAGTGCGTGATTCAAAAATTTCGAGGAGAGAATTAAGGGGGAAAGAGAAACCAAAAGCAATAATTAGAATATTCTAGTAACAAACATTGTTGGATGACATCAAATTATGTTGCACAATTGAATATGCAAGCAGCACAAGATACAGTTTAGAAACCCAAATCACGAATATATAAGACTTTCTAATATCAAGATCAAGTAACTCCTAGTTTAAAACTACATGAGAATTGCAACAGTATTGTTGAACAACTTGAACTACAAAGTACATTCAAAAACATTTTTCCTAAAATTAGCTTGAATCAAGTCATGGTTGTTCATTGGTTCCAACTGGTTTATTCTCTTTACCAGCTTCAATTTCCGTTACTTTCTCCACAACATCCTTGTTCATCAAATCCTGCCTTTTACAGTCATAGAAAAAGACCATGATAACAACCCACTTCATCACATTTCCAAGAGAAACAAAACCAACACCCATAAATGTGACTAGAATTCCCATCCCTTCCTCTTGACTCCGTATATACAGGCAAAAAAGCCTTAGAGTGACCTCACCAACAAAAGAAACAAGCATAAGCAGAAATCCACTCGTCTTAGCAGCTTTGCTAAGATATGATGAGATCACTAAAGCAATATCCCCAAGAGTATTTTCTAGGATGGAGACCACGATACCCATGTTCCATATAACACTCCATTCCACATATTTTTTTGTCAAGTAAATAAACATCATGGCAAATATCACCTCAAAGAAAACATATCTCGCTGCAATATAAGCAGATATTGCCAAAGAAGCCAATCCAACAGAAGTAAGAAAAGCCAATAAGAGAGCATAAATATAGGTAATTAGAGGCCTCTCATACCTTGTGCTTTTCTTGATCCTAAGTAGCATTTCCCTAGCATTCATGTGCGTTTCCCCTGCATATATCATGGAAGCTGAATCAACAATAGCTACCATGTTGACAAGGTCTAGACAAAGGACTATCAGATATAAGACACCCAGTAAAAGTAGATTAGGAAATATCACTTCAAGAATCTCTTCTACAGCAACAAACTCTGGCAAACCATAGCAATAAACACACTGGTCAACAGGAGTTTGTCTTATAATTTCAGCTATTTGGAAAATGGTTCCTTGCAAGAGGATTTCAAACGAAAGCTTGAAAGAAAAAACTGGGAGAGATGTGAGGAAGGTGAAGATGATGAAGTTGAGGTTTTCCCGGGGTATTATTACCGCTTCTCTGAGTATCCCAAAGAATCCCAAATCTCTTTTCATCAGAATCTGAGTGTCATCCATCGAACCGTCTCAAGTGTCTATGCCTGTGTCAGTATTCTAAAATCTATAGATTGTTTACTTATGATCTCTAATCTAAGTCTAACCCAAACTCAGAAGCATATTTTGATTAGAAATCGTGGAAAAATATAGGTCTTGATTGACTTGACCAAGAACTGTGCTAAATCTACTTGTGGAGAAGAGGAAATCATATCATTTGGCTAGGCCAACAGGCAAAAGGTTCAACTGGTGTATTTTTTATCGAGACAGAAATTCCTAACAAATCAGAATGTAATTGGTCAAATACTCTATATAGCCAATGACAAGACGGGACTGTTGATTTAGAAACTAACGTGCTGGATGTGCCAAAATGCACCTTCCTAGAAGTTTTCCCAGATAATGCCTTCCCATTTCAGGCCTTCTAATGTTGAAATAAGGACACCAAATAATGCCACAAATTGTTAAATTCACTTTGATATGACAATTCTTTTCATGGTGTCCATACTTCATTATGGTTTTATTGAATGCCCTATATGGCAAATAAATCAATTGCATAGATCCAACAGTGGGTGAGTGTGTGGGTGATAATCTATACGGGCCAAATAAATTACACAACGTACAAACTGCATCCAAGTCTTGACTTATCATATAACTATGTCAGACTCAGAAGACTAAATTGATGATTGTGATAAGGTCTAAGAGATGAAGAATTCCCACCAGAGAGAGGGAGAGAGAGAGACCCAAAAGAAATGATCTTTTGTAGATTTCAAGAGCAGAAGAAATGATAAAAACAAGTTCGAGTTAGGGTTAGCTCATTCAACCAAAGATTCTGCTGGAAAAGGAAAAAGGATAGAAAAGAAAGGAGAGCTTGAAAGATTCTCCAACAGAAAATTCAGGCATTTGTTTTGAGAAAGTTTCCATCAGTGACTTCATCTTTAACCTGAACTCTTACGAAACACTTGAAATGCAAATTCAACTTCTATGGATAATCAGTTTCGAAATACCAAAAGACACAATTTTGACTGGGTTTTCTCGTACTTTTTGGAAGAAAGCAAAATGATAGGAAAATCCATTAATAAAGACCACGCAATCCAGGTTTTAAAATTTGTAGATTAAATAACAGAAGCTGTGCCTTGATTTCATCACGTCAGCTCTTCAATCTTGCCTCTCACATCATCAAAATGTGACCCAACCCAGACAGATTCTGGAGGCTGTTGGTTGAGGGTTCCTGATATCTCTCTCTCTCTCTCTTATTATGTGAGAGGACACCTGTGGCAGACCCAAATGCAGAATATAGGAGAATGATTAGAAATTAACGAAACAGGCATGAAATAGCAAAAAAAATTTGCTTTATTGAATAGGACTCATATGAAACGTGCGGGCTGCCGCATAAATTACATGTTCAAAGTTCTTAAAAGAAAAAAAGAAAAACCCAAAACAAAATTTTCTGCTTCAAGTGGCATATTTCTTCAAAAGCTCAGCAACCCTGGCTTCTTCAATATCAACTTTCTTCTCCAAACTTCTAATTTTACAATCATAGAAATAAACCATGAAAAGAACCCACTTCATAGAAGTTCCCAAACAAGCCAATCCAACACACCAAATTGTGACACGAATCGCAATATGATTACCGACCCACCAAAAATATAGGCATAGAAATCTCAAACCATACCTCCAAAGAAAAAACACAAGATTTAGCAAAAACCCTAATCTTCTTCTTCCTTTGCTTACATAAGCTGAGACCCCAATTGCTATATCTCCAATTTTATTCTCTTCCAAGATTGAAATCACAATACCCATGTTCCAAACAGCGCTCCACTCCATGTATTTCACAAACAAAGCAAAGAAAAGCAACACAGCTGGCGGGAACACATAGAATTGTGTTGCTAATGAGACCAAACCAAGCGAAGATAGTAAGGCCAAGGCAAGAGCATAAAAGGATGTGATTAAAGGACCTTTTAAGGTTGACATATTGATGGGTCTGCTTAGCATATCCTTCAAAGTTGAAACTCTCGCTCCTGCATAGAGCAGTGATGATGCATTCACTATCATGATTGTGTTGAGAAGGTCAATGATATAGAGAATTGACAAATAAAAGAGGCCCAAGAAGACAAGATCATGGTACCCAATTTTGGTTGATCTTAGGAAAGTTATAAATGGATGAAGAATGCAATAAAACCTGTGGCAGGAAGAAAATTGATTGTATGAGAGTTTAGCAGATAGAGTCAGGGTTTTTAGGAAGTAGATTTCGTGTACAAGCATGGAAAGAAAGAGTGGAAGTGCAGAGAGTAAGGCAAAGATGATGAAGTTAAGATTCTTGTAAGGAATGGCAAAAGCTTCTTTGATTATGCCTGAGAACTCAAGCTTTTCTTTCATCAGAATTTTGTTAGACTCCATCTTGATCAGCCGAGTTCAAGCACCGACGAGCGTGTTTCAGAGAAATCTGAAGTTCATCCACAGAGTGAGTTCCCAAAGTCAACTTTCGGACGAAGATTTGCTTCTTGCCGTATTTAGTTGACTTTTCTGGTATCAGAATCAGGACCGAGGAAGCCGAGGAAGTCGGATCCGGGTCGCATAACGGGTTCTTTCTGTTTGCTTTTGGATTGAGTTTGTGGTGGAGACTTTCACCGAATACCAATCAACAGTCATGGAAGACCCATCAGAAGGACATTGCGGAGGCCATTGTCCTCTTTAAGTGGTGTTTGTGTGGGCCAAGTCGAGCTTGGGCTGGCCTTAGAAAGGGAGATTTCACAATTTTTCATTCTTCAAAGACTCAGATCTCCACAGAGCACTCCACTCCAAATCTATCATCAACCACTACTAGAAAACAAGCTATCTGTAACAAAAAAATCCATCACTTGCTCGCAAAAAATTAATGACGAAAAAAATCTCTCGCTGATTCTTTCGACAGATTTATGAAGGATTTTTCGGTCGTTGAAAAATTTCATCATTAATCCGTCGATATTTTTTTATCGTTAAATAAATCCGTCACTGATTTGTCACAAAAACAAAGAAATGAGTTATGAAATTATCAATGGATTAGCGACGAAATTTTTTAACGATCGAAAATTTCCGTTGCCGAAAGTTGTGTGTGCAAAAGCACGCACATGCTCGCACGTGCCTGCTCGCGCCTACGCCTTTTTTTGTTGAAAAAATATTGTCACCCAGGTTCAAACTTGGATGCTCAAGCATTCTTTGAGTTGTCTTAACCATTATACTACAATATCTTATGTGTTAGTTTAATTTTTTTCTTCTTTACTTTCTTTCTCACTCTCACCATTAAAAATACAATAACCTAATTTAATAAAAATACAAAATATAAAATTATATTTAATAAAAACATAAAATTATATTTAATAAAAATGTAAAATTATATGTAATAAAAACATACCCCAATTTAATAAAAATACAAAATATAAAATTATATTTAATAAAAAAATAATACCCTAATTTAAATATAATGTTAAATAAAAATTATATTTAAAGATTTAAGAAGATAAGTCAAATGGTCCAAGACCACAAGTCGATTTGTTGGTGTTTCAGATAGAGATTCTGAGAACTGGATGAAGCAAATCGATTTATGCCCCCCATGAGTTGATTCATGCTTGTGATGATAAGTCGATTTTCCCCTACTGCAAATCGATTTGTCTTGTGTGCAGAAAGAACTTTTGAGGCTTGGTTTGATTGAATCGACTCACACTCCTCTCTACAAGTCGATTTCCGAAACCTCTGCAGAAGCCAATTCTAAGAGCTCAACCCCATGAATCGATTTGTGCATAGGGCAAATCGATTCGCTCTTGGCACCCCCTCATGCGAATCGATTTCCCTGAGCTCTGCATCGATTCACAACCATGGAAAATAACATGAAATTACTTGAATGCCCTCAAAAATCAATAAAACCCAAAATGGAGGAAGGGGCGAAATGGTAATATCCAAATTCCACTATCAAAAACATGATTTGAGTCTGATTTCATCTACTCATCCTCATTTTCTCTCCCAACTCTTGAACTTTCTCTCCCTCTCTCGACCCTCTCTCTCTCTCTACATTTAATCCTTCAGTCTCTTAATTTCACTATCTAGAAAATTAAATTCCCCTCATTAAATCACTTTATTATTCTCTCCAAAATTAAAAAGTAAACCTATGGAAGGAAAAATTTGGGAAAAATTTAGGGTTTTATACGCGAAGAGAAAATTTTGGGATTTTTGCAATCTGACACCTATGACTCAAATCAATTACTGAATAGAGATAAATTCTTCTCCCTAAACTTGTATTTGAGCTTTCAATTGGAAAATTGAATTTTGTTATTAGGGTTTGGAGAAATTAAATTAGAAAATTTTAACCTAGGGTTTGTAAAGAAAAGAAAAAATGGGGAAATATGGAGAAAATTCAAAATTGATTCTTGATACACCTGTTTTTGAATTAGGAGAGATTCTTATGAAGAAATTAGGAAGAAATCAAAACCCTAAAATTGGAAAATTGTTTGAAATTGGAAAAAAATTGAGGAAAATGGTGAATGAAAGTTTTATTGTGATACAAATGACATCTAAATGAAGGAATGAGAGCATAGATTCATGAAATTGCAAAATTAGGGTTGTGTTAAAATAGGAAAAATTTGTAAACCATCGAATTGAACACAATTTGATAATAAATTGTGATTTCTGATTTAGGAAAATAAATTGAGACTTGAGAAGTGATTTTCCTGGAATTAAATTGTGGAATTGGGATTGAATATTCTCCCAAAAGGTGAGTGGATGGTTTATTGTGTCTTGAATGAATAAATTATTTTAAATTCTTTAATAAATGATTTTATATGTTTTATATAAATTTTTATGATTGTGGGATGTTTGAAAAGAAAATTTGAATTATATATGCATTTATTGTATTTATAAATGAATGTGTGCCTTATATTGATGGATAATTGATTCATGAATGCGTTGATATGATTTTGAGAATTGTTTGTTGAAATATGACACACAAAATGTGATTTAGATATTTGTGAAGGGATGGTACATGTGGTAAATGATTATAGTCATTCCATCTATGAAGTGATCCAATAGGGTGGCGTGATTGGGGGTTAATCATGAGGGAGGTAGACGCGGCCTCTTCTCTTGCATGTCGTACTATCCGGATTGCACCCCAGTGAGGTACGAGTCAACGCCAAAGAATGAGGAACTAGTGTTACAAAACAAATAGGTTAAAAACCTCCTGGTGGGCTTCCATTAGGATTCGGCCAAACCTTGGGTGGGAGTGATTTTTTAGGGAGATCTTAGGATTTTCAGAAAACTTGAAAGTATGGATGCAAAATGTCTTTTGAATTACTTTGCTTTGCTGGAACTGCTTTACAAATCAATGAATGGTTTGAGATATATTTATGCTTTGACTTCCCCACACTCACTTTTCATTTATTAACATAATCATGTCGTTATACTCCACTCACTAAGTATTCTCATACTCACTCCTCTCTCCTATATTTTTCAGAGGAATCTTAGGTGGAAGACATCAATTTGGAACCAGTTGAAAATACTATTTTTGCTGAATTTTTATAGGTATTGATGACGTAGGACTTATTTTTGGATTGATATAGTATACCCCATGGAAGAAGACTTTATACTTTTTATTTTAATTTGGATTTCATCGATACTTACTCTATTTACTTTTAAGCAAATATTGATAAAATCCTTATTTGATTATTATGAAACTTTGTAAACTTTTGTTTATACTTACTTTTACAAAACTTATTGTTTTATTTGGGACATTTGGATTTTATTGTGAATTTTGAGACATTTAAAGTTTGTGAAAATTTTATTAAAATTTCTTTGATCAGTCGGGATGGCCTTATGCATGCATTGAATTTTAATTGACTGGATTGGTTTCATGTATGCCTTTTTGTGATAGAATGGATCGAAATGGTCTTTTAAATGTTATTGAGTTGTTTTTAAAACAGATTGAATAGGTTGAACGCCTTGCAGTATCTCGATATATGGAGAGGTTCTGTCCGTGTGTCGAGATAATGTAACGGTTGTCGCATGTTTGATTCGATGGTCGAGGCATGACAATAACAATCATGATTTATTCCTAAAAAAAAAAAGAAAAAATAATAATTATAAATATGTAAAATTATTTGAGAAAATTATGTTAAAATGTTTTATCATAGAGCCTGCATTTTCATAATTGTTTGGAAAAAGGAAATTGGAGTGAAGGGCAGGGGGAGAAATCAAAAACTCTGTCTGTATTTTTGAGATTTTTTTTTCTTTTTAATGAGGATGATAAAAGAATTAAAGGGTTTTGATTAGTTTTTAATCACTTTAGAATATACCAAATTTATTTTTTTCCCCTTTATTAATTTTGAACATTCAAATAACCAGGGTTGTTTTTTTTTTTTATATATATATAAGAAATTGAATTTAAGAATTTTAAGATAAAAGAAAAAAAGTATACCAATTGAATTATAGCTCAATAACGTAAAAATGATGCTTTGTCCCCTCTCCTCCTACCTCACTCTTTTCCTTCTTTTTTGAATTTTTTCTTTTTTTAATTCTCAAAACTCCTAAATAAAACTTAAACATATTCTTAAATATTGGACAGATAAATATAATATTAAATAATAAAAAAAAAACCCTCCAAAAAAGAAAAAAAAAAAGAGAGAGAGAGAGAGAGAAACAGATCACTTTCATATCAAATACATGTTAGCATATGGGTAGGATTGGACTAAATGAGGATTCAATCAGGCATTCTAGAGTCAAATTTCGCCAGATTTGATGAGTTAACCAAACGTGGAATTTCGCCAGAAAATTTGTTCTGAAACAAGTACAAGAATTTCAAATTCTTGAACTGAAATTGCTGTCCGGAATTGAACCGGTGAGGAAATTCATAGCCAAATCCAAATTCACCAAATTCCCAAAACTCTCTGGAATTCCACCGATCAAATTTGCAGAAGTCATCCACAAATACTTCAAATTCCTCAAATTTCCGAATTTTTCCGGAATTGGACTTGGCACAAACAATTCATTATAAGCCAAAGTCCAAACCTCAAGATTCGACAAATTGGCAATGTTCTCCGAAAATGTCTTGTTGAACTCATTTTCATCCAAATGCAGGTTTGCAATTCCGGCAGCAGTCCAATCGCCGCCGGAATGTCGTCTGAGAAATTGTTGGAGCCGAGGTTGAGGAACTTGAGGTGGGTCGAGAGGCGGTCAATGTCCCCAGGGATTTCTCCAAAGAAGTAATTCATGGATAAATCGAGGTATTCGAGGGAAGTGCAATTGTAAAGCAATGTTTTGAAACTAGCCTTAGAAAGCAGTGTTTTGAAACATTGTCCGCCGTACTAACCTAAAAAGGCAGTGTTTTGAAATCCGGACCCGATCATGCCAGTTTGATAGGTGACCGAATCACATTAATCGGATCGAATAAAAAAATCAGATGATGATATTAATAAATTTAATTTATAATATATTAATAATTTAAAAATTCTATATATTTATCAAATTATATTCAAAAATATAAATTTAATAAAATCTGTTATAAAATTAAGAAAAGGAAAAAAAAAAGTATGATTTTTGTTTTTTTTTTTCAACTAAAAAAGAAAAAGAAAAAAAAGAACAGCTTAGTTTGATGGTCTAGTGGTTCGGGTCATACGCAAAAGCAATGGCTGCTGGTCCGGTTCCGATTGGACCGTCTCGAATTTTGGAAACTTCTTTTACTACGCTACATATTGGACCAGAGTAACCACTAAGGCAATGGCTATGCCAAAAGCAGTAACAACAACATAACAATTCCTAAGACTACAGATAACAATTTTAGATGCCCATGGCCAAGAACTTGAACTCCATCAGAGGATGTCAAGCCATCTCATCTTCCCGGAGAAGCCAGCCCTTGATATCATCGTCACTAAGATGCCCATCGCCAATAAGGGGAAGGGGAACTTCTCCAACGAATCCATCATGCCCAAATTGAGGACCAACAGCATCACTCGCTGGGCCTCCAAAGGCAAAACCACCACCAAAATCATCGCCCGAGCCAAGAAGTCCAGAGCCTAGATGATGAGGAGCACCAACAGCAAGGCTTGTGATGGACATAGCCCTAAGCCTAATTAGAATGGATAGCCCTTGAAAGGCCCATACACAAGGGCCACAATGAACAGCTACCGATCGATATTCAATATTCTCTATAACTATCTACCGAAAGGTTTTAGTCGTTTGGATTTCCCGAACGATAGGGTCTCGATCGCCCCGCTAACCGAGCGAAAATAATCTCCCCGATTTGGTACCTAACTATTGGTCTATTGAACGAATGAACCCTGATGACCCTTCATCGGTCAAACGACCGATCAATAACCAACAGCTCTAACGATTCTAAGGAAAAGTCAAAACATCACCGATCTTCTACTTAAGAGTAGTATATTTAAAATCTTTCAGTTAAAGAAAGGATTCTCCCCGAAAACGAAAGATCTCATACGATAAAGATTACAATCAATTCAGAATATTGAATTTTCAAAATTTTCAGCTCGGTTGGATAAGTAAAATAGGGTTGAAACACCCTGACGGCGCACGATTCTCGCAGGTATAAGACATCCTAAAATCCTCCAAACCAGATACACTCCCTTGGTCTTACACATTGAGCACTCTAATCACAGGGAATTTCTCCCTTTGAGCTCTTAGTCTATTCCTTTACATTCAAAAATCGCTCTTTCTGATTTGAGCGTTGGAGTCTCCCCCATCGGAATACCCTCTGGCAGTTTTTGCAGGTCTCACATCTTTTCGAAGACAACCGTTCGAGTCAACAAAGAGCCGATATCTGTGGAGCCACAACTCACTTCCAACAGATTGGCGTCATCCGTGGGAACAGACTGATTCTTCAAAAACTCGTGACGATATCTACTACAATCACCCCCAGCGTAGCGCTAGCCATGAGAAGAAGGTCAGTTATAGGTTTTGATGATGATGATTTGTCAGGGATAGATCACTGTCGTGATGACCCCATAGTCACTATCCTCAAGATAGAATCTCACATCGTAAAGAGGGTTATTGTCGATCAGGGGACTGACTGTGATCTCCTCACTTGGGACACCTTCTACCGAATGGGTCTCAATCCGTCTCAACTCATGCCGTCTGCCGGGTCCCTTAGAGGACTTTCAGACGAATCCACCTATCCCGAAAGTATTATCTACCTTTCCGTGACCCTTGAAAAACCCTCCAATCATGCGATCACCCAAGTCTTGTTTCATGTGATGAAACTCTACTCTCCTTACAATGTCATTCTCAGAAGGTCCAGTCTAGATGAACTAGAAGCATTGCCAAGCACAAGGCACATGAAAGTGAAGTTCAGAATAGCGCAAGGAGTCGCCACCATATGTAGCGATCCTGATCCTTATATCCTCTTTGCGGCTCAAGACGTGCAAGAAAGTTTTCCAATCGATGCCCTAGAACTTAATGAAGGTATTGAGCCGAAATCAAAACCCGAGCCGAGCGAAGAAACGGTTGAGATCCCTTTAACAAGCGACCCCAGTCAAACCGTCCGGATAAGTACCAACCTATCACCTTCCTTGCAAGAGGCCTTAGTCGCCTGTCTAAAACGACACTTCAAAGTCTTCGCCTTGACCCTAGAAGACATGTCAGGTATAAATCCATCCGTCATAACCTATAGGCTAACAATCAATCCTAATTTCAAACCAGTAAGACAGAAGAAGAGGGTATTTGCTCTCGAACGCCAACGTGCCATACAGGAAGAAGTTCAAAAGCTGTTAACAGCTGGGTTCATTCAGGAAGTCAAGTATCCCAAGTGGTTAGCTAATGTGATTTTGGTGAAAAAGACCAACGGCAAATGGAGAATGTGTGTAGACTTCACTGATTTCAACAAAGTATGCCCGAAGGGTAGTTATCCACTCCCCCATATCGACAAACTCGTAGACAACTCTTCAGAACACGAGCTCTTGAGTTTTATGTACGTCTATTCTGGTTATAATCAGATCAAAATGACACCCAAGGATGAAAAAAAGATCAGTTTCATCATCGAGTTCGACACGTATTGCTACCGGGTCATGCCATTTGGTTTAAAAAACGCTGGAGTCGCTTTTCAACGACTGGTCAATACGATCTTCAAAGACCAGCTAGGTAGGAATGTTACAGCCTATGTTGATGACATGCTAGTCAAGAGCATTACCATAGAAGCCCATGTTGCAGACCTTGAAAAAACCTTCCAGACATTAGAACAATATAACATGCGGTTGAATGCGGCGAAGTGCACCTTTGGGATCGTCTCCTGGAAGTTCCTAGACTTCATGATCACCGATCGAGAGATAGAGGCCAACCCCAAGATGTTACAGGCGATATTGGATATGTCACCTCCCCAGACGTTAAAAGAAGTATAATGCCTTACTGGTCGGATAGCGGATCTGAGTCGGTTCATGTCCAGAGTCGGCAAGAAATACAAGCCTATATTTGATGCATTGAAGAAGTCTCGACGGTTCGAATGGACATCCGAATGTCAAGCATCTTTCGAACGACTAAAAGAATACCTAATAAGTCCACCACTACTTTCGCGGCTCATCCCCGGATAAGAACTTTACCTATATCTTATTGTCTCTGAACGAACACTCTGTTCTGTGATGATAAGATAGGAATCCACTGTCCAAAAATTAGTCTACTACATTAGTAGGATATTAAAGGAGTCTGAGATCAACTACCGACCGATCGAGAAGGTAGTCTACGTCTTATTTATCTTAGCAAGACGCCTTCAACTGTACTTCCAGACCCATACTATTGTGGTGCTCACCGACCAACCGCTGAAACAAATCCTCCAAAAGAGAGAAACTTTCGGTTGGCTTATCAAGTGGAGTGTGGAATTGAGTGAGTTCGATATCCAGTATCGATCGCGACCAGCGATAAAAGGGCCAAGTGCTGGCCGATTTCATTCTCGAATGTACTTCGCCTACGGCATTCGAAAACCAACCCCACAACCATCAAGAAGAGTGGTTGACCCCAAAGTGGACAATTCATGTTGATGGATCATCAAATTCCTCAAGAAGTGGCGTCGGGCTTATACTAGTAGGACCGAACGATTTTAAAACAGAATACGCCAGCTTGTTCGATTTCTAGGCCACCAACAACCAAGCAGAGTACGAAACATTACTAACAGGCCTTCAGATCGCTATTGATATGGGGGCATGAATCGTCAGGATATTCACGGATAGCCAGTTGGTCGTGAAACAAATCGAGGGGGTCTATGAAATCAAAGACACAATCATGGCTAAATATTTGAGTAAACTGCACGAGATGATGGAACGATTAGGCAAGGTTGACATCTAGCAAATCTCTCGGTCGAAGAACGTACGAGCTGACACTCTATCGAAATTGGTTAGTTTCGATTCAGTTGCCTCTAGCCGAACAGTATACATTGAAAGCCTATCGCATCCCAACATTGACGAACCCAAAGAGGTTCTCCCTATTGATCAGTCCCCTAGTTGGAAGGACCCCATAGAAAAATATCTAAGACATGACCGTCTATCGGAGTCCCCAAGGGAAGCGATGAAACTGAAGCAAAAAGCCACTCACTACGCCATAATTGATGGGATTCTTTACCGGAAGTCATTTACTCACCCATATCTGCTGTGCCTAAATCCCAAAGAGGGGGACTACGTCCTCCGAGAGATCCATAAAGGAATCTATGGTAACCACCTGGACACTCGAAATCTAGCTTACAAAACCCTTCGTCAGGGGTACTACTGGTCAACCATGAAGGTCGATTCCGATAACTACGTAAAACGATGTGACAAGTGCCAACACTTCTCCTTAGTGTCTCGACTACCTTCCACCGAGCTCAACCCTATATCTAGCCCCATGGCCTTTTGCTCAATGGGGGATGGATATCCTCAGATCGTTTCCCCCAGTCACAGGACAACGAAAATTCCTTATGGTAGCGATCGATTATTTTACCAAGTGGGTGGAGGCCGAGCCTTTAGCTCAGATTACGGTAGCCAAGATCCAGTACTTCGTGTGGGCTCATATTGTCACCCGATTTGATATACCGTGTGTCCTTATTACGAATAATGGGAAGTAATTCGATAATAAGCACTTTCGGGAGTTTTGTGAAAAACTCGAGATTCAATATCGATTTTCATCGGTCGCTCACCCGCAAACCAACGGGTTGGCTAAGATAACCAACCAAATGATCTTATAAGGATTAAAAACGATGCTAGATGACGCCAATGGGTAGTGGGCCGAAGAGATTTATGGTATCCTCTGGCCATATCGCACTACATCTCGAAGAGCAATGGGAGAACTCTGTGTAGTCTAACTTATGGGAGCGAGACAGTCATACCCGTGGAGATAGAAATTCACTTATTTCGAGTGGCCCAATATGACGCTGGGCAAAACGAACGTACCATGCGTGAAAGATTGGACTTACTTCCAGAAATACAAGAATTTGTATCAGTACAAAATGGTGGCTTATTAGCAACAGATGACACGATATCATAATTGTAGAGTCAAGAACCGAACGTTCAGACCGGACGTACTGGTACTAAGGAAGGTGGAAGCTACTAGTCAACCTCAATCCAGGGGCAAACTCGTTCCTAATTGGGAAGGCCCATATCGAGTACGTTCCGTGGTTCGATCGGGAACCTATCGCCTTGACAACTTAGACGGATCGACAGTGCCTAGAACCTAGAACTCAGAGAACCTACGCATTTACTATCAGTAAACTCGGGAACTATCTGTAGCCAGAGGAACCAACTCAGTAAGAACCAAACAATTTTTGCCCCTCAATCGAAAGATCTTATCATTCGTACGTATCGTCAATAAGGGATGGAACTCCCCAAACGGGTGGACACGTCCCCTCTGTCTAAAAATTTTTTATCAGATGATGGGTCTAAGTCACTTAGATCTTATCGTTCGTACGTATTGTCAATAAGTGGAACTCCCCAAACGAGTGGATATGGTCCATCTATCTAAAAATTTTCTATCGCATGGCAGGTCTAGGTCTTCCAGATCTTATCGTTCATACGTGTCATCAATAAGGGATGGAACTCTCCGAACGGGTGGGCACGACCATTCTATCTAAAAATTTCCTATTGCATGGCGGGTTTAAGTCGTCCAGATCCTATCGTTCATACGTATCGTCAATAAAAGATAGAACTCCCCAAACGGTTGGACACGGCCCCTCAATCTAAAAGTTTCCTATAGCATGGCGGCCCATATCGCCCAGTTTCTATCGATCGAACGTATTATCAATAAGTGATAGAGCTCTCTGAACGAATGAGCCCGATCCCCCAACCTAACTACCGAACATCTGACGGTTCGAAAGGCCGGTATTACTCAACATCTCAGTATGGAGCTTAAAGCCAAAAGCAGATCTACTCTGACAAGAGTTGAAGAAAAGTACAAGAGAACAAAAGAGAACAAAGACAAAATTCAAGTAAGTAAAGCATAACCTTTTATCTATCCTTATGCAAGAATTACATTCGGTTACATGAGTATGTATACAAGTCCCCAGGTCGGACCGACTATATCTAAAAGTATATAACGGGGTCACTCAAAGATACAAAAAACTACAGTCCCTACGCTGGAGAGTACAAAAATAAATGTAGTGCTATGGACAAGAGAAGGCTGAGCTCGGGTTTTGCCACTCCCAAACAACCCAAACTCAACCTACCAACCGAAAACGGTATGAGAGACATCTCCACCTAATTGGATGATGGAGGGGAACCTGGATAGATCACCCAAAGCGATACAAGACGTGCCTCCGCCGACGATGGATGATCTCACCATGCCAATCGAATAATAGCCGACATAATGAGATCTCATTTCGATGGTCCCCCTCATTAATGAGATCTCATTCCAGCAGAAATTATTCGAGCCATCGAGCTCTGCATACCAAAACGGCCCGCGAAATAACTTTCAAAAAAGAATTGTCAGCAAAACTCCCAAAGAAGAGGAAAAACTTCAATTCTTTACAAAAGAAAACAAGTACACGTCGTACCTATTTATAACAGTAGAGAAACAAGTCCTAATTAACTCAGGGAAGGTGAAATGGATCAGTGAGAATAACCTATCATAAATGGAGAAATAAATTATCTTCAATTCACCATGAAGGGGCACTTCCGATAAAACACACCCACGTTCGTGAAAAGAAAGTGAATGGATTAGGACGAATCTAGCACCCCTATGCTTCTGTAACGTACTAAGCACGCCTCATCCTAATAGATTTCTACTTATGACATTTCTTTACCAAGAAAACCATGAGTCGGGGACAAATGATTGGATATAACTCTAGACCTAATTAGAAGGGTCAGCTCTTGAAAGGCCTATACACAAGGTTCACAAATGATAGCTATCGATCGATATTCAGTATTTTCTATGATTATCTACCGAAGGGCCTTAGTCGCCCGGATCCCCCGAACAATAGGGTCTTGATTGCCCCGTCAACCGAACAAAATTCATCAAGCGAAAGTAATCTCCCCGATTGGGTACTAACTATTAGTTTATCGAACGAATGAGCCCTGAGGACCCTTCATCGGTCGAACGACGGATCAATAGCTAACAACTCTAACGATTCTAAGAAAAGGTCAAAATATCTCCGATCTCGTACTTAAGAGCAACATCTTTAGGATCTTTCAGTTAAGAAAATGATCCTTCCCGAAAACGAAAGATCTCATACGATAAAGATTACGATCAATTTAGAATATTGAATTTCTGAAATTTCTGGATCGGTTCGATAAACAAAGTGGAGTTGAAACACTCCGACGACTCACGATTATCGCAGGTATAAGGTATCTTAAAACTCTCCAAACCAGGTATACTCCTTTGGTCTTACACATTGAGCACTCTAATCATAGGGAACTTCACCCTTTGAGCTCTTAATCTGTTTCTTTATATTCAAAAATCGTTTTTTTTTACTTGAGCGTCGGAGTCTCTCCTGACGGAAAACCCTTCGGTAGTTTTTGTAGGTCTTGCATCCTTTCGATGGTAATTGTTTGAGTCAATAAGGAGTCGATATTTATGGAGTCACAACCCACATCTAACAGCTTGCAATCGAATGTTGAGGAGAATTGCATAATGTGAAGACGGATGCGACTTCGTCTGTACTCAAATCATTCGAACGATTGTCCGGAGAAAAAATAACTTTGCCGCGAAAATTGGGTGTCTGAAGGAGCACCACAAGATGTGCTCTGCATGTTATTCGGACACAACGAGAACTAGCAATCATGTCATGTTGTTCATCAATAAATTGTTGATAATTTTTTATTGCCGCTTCTCTAATTGCAATTCTCTCTGGAGCATGTCGTATGCTTTGCAATACTTCACTATCGATTACTTCATACATGATTGGTTTAGGAGAGAGAGATTGCGTGGGTGAGAGAAAGGGTAGAAAGAGAAATACTTGGGTTCGGTAAATAGGTTGGGGTGGGGAAGAGATAAAGATAAGAGGGAAGACCAAAGTTAACTTTGGTGGTGTTAAGACTGGACATTCACGTAGGCTACAATTTCTTTTCTTCGGAATATACTTCTCGCGTGTGTGCGGTTGTTGGGTTATCATGTTTTAAGGATTTAGATATCACGGCAAGATTCTTAAATAGGACACTCAATAATCACTGTGTTATCTCTAAAAACAGGTAAACTCAATTTATATATCAAGAATACGGATAAATTTAATATACATATCGAGATAACGAAAGATATTTATAAAAAATTTAACCTTTCCAAAATAACATAACAAAATCTAAAAAACCAACTCAATCCATTCCTATCTAAAAAATATGCATATTATCAATTTGATAATTCTCAAACAAAAAAAAAATTCAACAAATTTCAAAAGAAAATCCAGTTTAAAAAATTCGAGTACAAAATTAAAAATCTAAATAAATTCACAAAATGGAGTTTTAAACATATTCTTAAGTATTCATTATAAAAAAAAAAAAAAAACACAAATTTAGTAATGGATTTTAATAATAAAAAAAATTCATCGCTATTTTACAACAAAATTAGCTACAACAATCAGATTTCGTTACTATTTTGCAATGAAATTAGTGACGAATTTATATTCATGACTATTTAGCGACAAACAATAATTTGGTTGCTAACTTTGGGATGAAATAACTATTCGTCACGAAATCAATGACGAAAAATGGTGTTGGTCGCCAAATTAAAAAAAAAAAATTTGTTTTTCCCCCTTTCCTCTTCCCCCCCCTTTTTTTTTCCTTTATTTTTTTTCCCACAACAGAAAAGTCCCCCAATCCTTCAATAAAAAAAAAAACCCCCATCATTCTTTAAAAAAGTAATAATTAGATTGTTTGTCGTTGAATCGGCGACAAATTAGATTGTTCGTCGCTAAATTTGTTACTAATTAACCACAAACTAGTAATTCATCACTAATTTCAATATTATTTGCAATCTCATTTCTAATTTTGTGATTAAATTCATTATACGCTTTCTTATGTAACCTTTTCAATTATCTCTTTATTTTTTACTCTTTTCAGAATAACAAAATCAGTTTGAATACGTGATGAATGTTAAAATTCTCACCAAACCGATCACTTTTGATAATAAATAATTTATTCAATTTTTATTTATATAAGAAAATAGTAACTAACTATTATCTTTTAAAGAGATAGAATTTATTTATATGAACATATGAGTATATATTTATATAAATCACAGACTTATAAAATTTGTTTAAGTATTCAAGTCATTATTTAAATATGAAAAAAAAATTCTTTTATTGATAATCAATATAATGAATATTTTTTTGTTTGTAATTTCGTTGTTGCATGCTTTAAACTAAATATCGTTGATAATTTATCTCTAATTTCATAATTGAGTGGATGAAATTAAATATTTGTTATTAAAATCGTCGCAAATTAAACATTTATCACTAAGTCAATAATGAACAACTTAATTTGTTACAAAATCAGTGACAACAAAAATGTTCATCACTAAATTAGTGATGAACAACTTTATTTATCGCTGCGATGAATATAAGGTTTCATTGCTAATTTAGCAACGAACTATATTGTTTATCACTAATTTAGCGATGAACAATAGTGTTAGCTGTTGATTTAGTCGTGAACAACAATAATGTTAATCGCTGGTTGGTTGACCCAATGACTTAATCATTAAACTAACAAAATGAACCGTAGTCAATGGAACGCAACTAAGGTATATACCCCAACAGCCTTGAAATGATTCCGCAGTGTTCCTAGTCAAACAATTTGAGATTGGTGTTTGTGATCTTGTAGAATGCAAATGCCCAAAAGTTGTTCTACTGTCACAGTGCAAGGAAAAGGATAAGATGACTCAAATTTCATGAGTAAACAGATCCAACCTAACCCAGTATTAGCCGACGTTAGAGAAGCTACTTTTTTGCCTTCCTCAATTTTAAATAACAAAAAAAAAAAAAAAAAAAAACCCAGAAAACCCATTTGCCCAAATTTACAGTCTTTCCAAAAAAAAAAAAAAAATACAAATCCCTCACACCATCTTCAAAACCCCCTAAACTTGTGCAGGTTTAAATTCATGAACTTATGATTAAAAAAAATAAAAAATAGAATGTTGGTTTTAAATTGTAACTATCTATAATTATTAATAATCAAGATATTGAAAGATTTAACTCCTTTGTCTCAAAAAATTTTTTTATAAGTAATAATAATAATAATAAAGGGACTATGTGAAGATTTTAATATTAAAAATTAATATTATATAGACCAAATTTCTACGCGATAATATGGATTTATAAAATTAGAAACAAATTCATACCATCATTAGTTAATAACTTTTTCGTAGCAACCCGTAATTTTTTTTTTTTTATTGCAGATTTTTCTTTCAAACTTTTTATTTAAAAAATTAATTTTCTTCTCTGAATTTATTTTTAACTAAAATTTATTTTATTATTTTACTCACACGACTATAGTTATATATCTAATAATATTACGTAAAAGTGCATAATTGGTTATGATTTACTATCTAGCAATTCAAGTTTGTACCATTAAAGTAATTATAAAAATTTTTCTCTTCACAAATCATTGTTCTAAATTGAATAATTGGGATGCGGAGTCATCTAAACGTTGGTAAATGTATAAATAGCAAAAATCTTGTTCTCAAAAGCATCTGATTTATGAAAAATAACCTTGTTAGAAAATCTCATTTGTATCATCTTATTTTTATTATATATTATGTTTTGATAGGATAATAATTTTTTTAAAAAGAATTATAAAATTTTTAATTAAAAATAAATTCTTTATATGACAACTAGTATTAATATATTAAAATTTTTTATTTTATTTTATCTTAATATAATTTTAATTTTAACTGTGCCTGAGATAGTTTATTTTTGACATGTGGATATACATGAATCACGAACCCATGGAGCTTTTGCCACTCTCTCACTCTCTCTCATGCAGGAAAGCAACAGAGTCTTAGATCCTTGTCCCAGTCTCTCTCTCTCTCTCTCTCTCTCTCTCTCTCTCTCTCTCTCTCATGGTGTTGCAGTACTTGAAGCTCGTGGGAAACATGGATGATCTTTTCCATTTAGGCACGTATTCTTAATTATTAAGTTTTATGGATATTTTCCTATATTCCAAAAACATGACTTTTGAGTCTTGAACTCTGGCCATGGATATTGATACAGCCACTAGTCACCTCATTAGCAAGTCAAAAAATAATTAAAAAAAATAATCGTAATAACAATCATGATTTATTCTTAAAATAGAAAAAATAATAATTACAAATATATATAATTATCTGTGAAAATTATCTTAAATATAATAATTATAAATACATGTTGGCATATAGGTTGGATTGGAGTGCATGAGGATTCAATCAAGCATTCTAGGGGTCAACAATTAGCCCTTAAAGTATTATTATATTTCCATCAATGGCCCATGCCTTCGTAATTCACTTTAATTACCGGTAAATCTAAAAATTTTTATTTTGAATCCTCATGAACCTTAAAATAATATTTGAAATCTTCGAATTAAATAATAAGATTAAAATTTTTATTTAAGTAAATAAGTTATAGTTTAATTAACATTACTTTTTTTTATAAAAATCTTAAATTTGAGTTTTCTATATAAAAAATATATATATTATTTTAAGTATTTCATTGGTATATAATAAATATTTTATAAATAAAAATATTTTTATAAAAAAGAAAGGGAAAATTGAAACAACTAAACCAACCACAATGAGATTTTCTAGTTTTGGGGACACCTGCATGAAGCGAAGCTTCTTGGGAGTTTCTAGTTTTTGGGGACACATGTTTTGCTCCTCTCCACATGTTAAAGATGATTTGATGATGCACGATGGTGATTTGATTGCCCAAATCAATCCAAATTCCAGTGTTAATTATTTTTTTTATATTGAGAATAGAGAAGATAGCAGCATGCATGCCATATTTGTTTAATGTGTTTGAGATTCATGTGCATGCGAAGCTTGATTTCCATGAGTAATGCAAGAGAGTCACGTGTGATTGCGCAAGACATGCTAAGCTCTTTTTCCATGAGTATTGTAAAAGAGTGAAGGTATCATTTGAATTAAATCTTATTAATATATTAATTATATATTATATGTGTGGAATCATTTAAATCATTATAAAGTCTTTATAAGTGCGTTTGCATGTATCAATCAGGGGAGCATTTGTACAAGAAGAGGAAGAGATTGCTTGAATTAGATACTGTTTTCGTCCATCGACAGTTGACTTAATGGATAAAGATATTAAAATTTTTAATTAAGTTTTAAATTTAAAATTTAAAAATAATAATAAAAAACTATATTAAAAAAAATTCTCCTAAATTAGATATGAAATACTTGAAACAAATTTAGTTAAAAAATAGTTAAAAAACAGATATCATTTCCCATATTCAACAGGATTGATCTAGTTAAAAAATAATTGAATTTGTGCTGTTTGAAAATATTATAAATAGACGAAGATAAAATAAATTTTACAAAAAATAATAAAATAAAAACTTATCTAAATGAGTCTTAATTCTCTCAATAAAATTTCATAATTTTTATTAGATATTTTAAATAATTAAGTATTGTGATTTTTTATTTTTAATATTATTTTCATGCTCAATTTTTTTTAATATGAATTATTATTTTTTAAGAGTTAACAAACTGGACGTGAATATTATTTTGGAGGAAAAAGATTTTTTTTTTTTTTTTGGTTCTTGATCACTTCTTACTTAAAAAAAAAAAAAAAAAAAAAAAAAAAAAAAAAAAACTTTATTTTTTCCTTAATTATTTGTATATGTTTGATTCAGAGATCAATCATATGAGCACTAGATTGGGGATTTTGCATTTTGTTTTTTTATTAGATTTTATGGGTCCATGTCTCAATCACTTCTCTATGATGAAGAAATGCACTCTCTCAATAATATTGTTTCTTGGGTCCATACGTATTGGCCACAAAAACCCTAAAAATAATGAGCAAAAAAATATTTTTAAACAAAACAATGTAAAAAAATATTTATGATAATTCATATTATTATATTTTAACTAATTCTTATTTAATTATTAATTTAAATTTATCAAAAATATATTGATAATTTGATTAAAAATTAATAAATATATTAATATAAATTAACATGAAAAAAACATTACCAGTCTACCCTTTACAAGTCACTGATCAACCACCAAGAATTAATAAAGATTTTAGGGTTCATGTCTCTTAGAATTGAAAACCAATTCCAATAAAATCATTTTGGTAGGAACCCATCTGCATTTAGGTTATGTAGTTCTTTTCAGATTTTCCCAAAGTGCAGATTAGCCACAAAATCATGGAATATTCATGGATCAATCATAGAGGCCAATGTGGAATATGGGTCCAATTCCATGTGCCAATCACCAACTTGTGTTCAAAAATTAATTACCCAAAAGGGAAATTTTCTGGGGGAGGTCAAGGATTAGGACTGGAAGGGAATTGCTCTGTCCTCAAGGTGAAGAAGTGTGTCGGCATTTGTCAATAATTGACTGGGGATAGATCAGATCTCTTAATCAAAATCTTGAATTCAAGTTTTAAGAATAAAAAATAATAAGAATAACTTCTGAAATGGATTACTGTAAGTTTAAAATCGAATTAATCGAAATATGATTCTAAATATCGAGATATATACAAAAAAAAAAAAAAATTGCCATTAATTGTCATGGTAATGTCTGAATGAGCTTGGCTTCCTTTTTCTTATTCCATGATCAACCTTATCATAATAGCTTTTAAGTTTTCAGAGTGAGAACTTTAGGTTTTCACATAAAATGATAGACTAGTAATAACTTTAGACTTCTCCATATTTCATATATATAAAATATTGAATTTTATAAAATATCAGAAAAATTAGATAAATCGGTAAAAACTGAATATCAACTATTACCTCTAGTTTCTTTTTATTACTTTTATTTTTTACTCCTATTCTATTCCTTACAATAATTGAGTTTATAATTATAAAAAATATTATCTTTTATATTCGTGAATTTGTTACATAATTATTTATCATTTATTAGGTGAGTGTAATGGAACTGTGTATAATTTATCTCATCA
Source organism: Dillenia turbinata (assembly GCA_037126225.1). Taxonomy (NCBI): domain Eukaryota; kingdom Viridiplantae; phylum Streptophyta; class Magnoliopsida; order Dilleniales; family Dilleniaceae; genus Dillenia; species Dillenia turbinata. The sequence continues at coordinate 12,392,586 of JBAMMX010000027.1, read as the reverse complement.
GCTTAAGATTGGATATAATATTTAAAATATTATTTCTCTCCAATAATTATTAATCATTTGAGTGACACATTTAGGCTTTCATTTTGTAAAATTTAGAGAATCATAAATATGAATACTCATTAGGAGGGTTCATATGAGTTTATGTATACATATTATGTGAATAAGCTACTCATTTTTCCGGATCCAAAATTGTAATTCACATTACTTAAGTGAACTTCCCCCACTTAACCCTCTAAAATCGATGGTGAGATTGGAGTTAAACTTTGTATGGTTTCATCTGAACTAGATTTGATTGTGCTCAGGAACACTCGAACACTTGGAAACCTTTTTTTTTTTAAATAGATTTTAGGTACGACAATTTGATGGAGACATAACTCCAACCACATAATTATCATTGCCTTTCAAAATAATTTAAAAAATGGTGTTTTCTTTTGGTTTTGTCGTTGCTTTCTCCTTTTATTGCAAGTCCAGTCAATAATCATAACCCGGTTTTCTTGTTTGTTTGTTAAGTGTTAGGCAGAGGCGGGGTGTGGGCATGTTTTGGCTTGGAATTGTTTTCTGGTTTTTGACTTGATAGAGCATTTTCTTATTTGTCAGAACTTTTCTTTTTTCATTTTTTGTTTATTCATGATTTAGATGGAACAAATGTAGATGGGTCAGAGATTTTGATGTCAAAAGGAAAGGAATTTCAGTAGTGCCCGCAACCCTTGCAGAGCACTTCTTTGCTTCCTCATGATTTCAGTGGAAGAGGAAGTGGAGAGAGAAAAGATGATGGATGGCCCCACCAAGAAATTTCATTATAAAATTGAAACCCCTTTTTGCACAGAACTCTCTCTCTCTCTCTCTCTCTCTCAAAACCCCAAGCAAAATATTCTGTAGTCCTTGGTTCCATACCCATCCAACGACCCTCATTTTCTAATATATAATCTTTTGTATTGTGTTTTGTGTTTGTTCCAAAGATGTCACCGGTCTGGGTTGCTATATTGCTGTATAAACCTTTCTCGGGCCTTTTGGCTAAGATCAAGTTTGCCGTACAGACTTTCATAAATAAATTAAAATAAAAAAACACCATCTTCTTTGTACCCTTTTTGGCTTTCTAGCTGTTTAAATTCATCTGGGTATTGGCTAAAATTGGTGTTTCGTGAATTTTAAGGAAAACCCGGAATGGATCTTGAAGGAAAAATTCACAAGAAGGAGTCATGGAAAACACTTCTGACTCTGGCTTATCAGAGCCTGGGTGTTGTTTATGGAGATTTGAGCACTTCACCACTCTATGTATACAAAAGCACTTTTGCAGAAGACATTCGGCATTCAAAGACAAATGAGGAGATTTATGGGGTTTTGTCTTTTGTGTTTTGGACATTGACACTGATTCCACTGCTCAAGTATGTTTTCATTGTGCTTAGAGCTGATGACAATGGGGAAGGTGGGACTTTTGCTTTGTACTCTTTACTGTGCAGACATGCCAGAGTGAGTTCCTTGCCTAATTTTCAAGTGGCTGATGAGGAACTATCCGAGTATGGAAAAGAGGGAATCACTTACTCTTCAAATACCTGCGGAAAATCAAAGCTGCAATCAACTCTTGAGAAGCATAGAGTCTTGCAGACTTTTTTGCTTGTCTTGGCGTTGATTGGGACCTGTATGGTTATTGGGGATGGAGTCCTCACACCTGCAATTTCAGGTCGTGGGGAATTTTCTCTTGTTATTTTGTTCTTTGGATTTGAGCTAATAACCTAGAGTGTCTATAAACCCATGGTTTGCCTGTTTGTTGCCATTTGCTTGCAGTTTTTTCTGCAGTTTCCGGGCTGGAGCTAACAATACAGAAGGAGCATCATCAGTGTAAGTGTCTTCACCTAATGTATTACATAGAGATATTTTCAACCAAGTCTGTACTATATGTAGGCAAGATATGACTGAGGTAGGTTACCGATATATCTAGATTGCCATGTCAACTGCGGTTGCAGTGCATTAGTCCTATTAACTCATAAACTTAGCCAACTTCAACAATTTTCAATTATGGATGATTTTTATTTTGGAGATGTAGGACTTTAGGTCATTGCAAGTAGCTGCAGACCAGATTTGACCCCCAACCTGTTGTGGTTGATTCACACTTGTTTTTCTGGATAGTTTCTCATGGTTGCTTGTAGCATCTTGGGACAGTATTTATTCGGCATGTTCCTTCCAGAGACAAGGAGGAAATAGCAATGCATAAAGAGTCAGAGTTAGGAATCAAAATCTCCATTTGTCCTCTTATCCCCAGTGGTTGTATTTGCTTAATATCTTAATAGCCCTTTGGCCTTTTTATGGATGGGGCCTTTTGTAGTAGGAAGGGGTAATTAAACTTTATCATTATTGTGGGACCCAATTAAAGCTGAGGATTACAATAATATAATTAGAATCAAATTACTATCAAGATAGATAACACAAAAGTAGTTCACCATAATGAGAAAGCATGAACATGTTAAAGGGCACAAGGCTTAGCAAAGAAAAATATATTCAAAATTAGAAGATCGGGTAGGGGGACAACATTGTAGATATATATAAGCTTGCTGTAAGAATTAGGATAGTGGAAAACTAGATTGGTTGAAATCTGCTCTTTGTGAAATTATTTACAAAAAGATAATCTTAGCACGATTAAGGATGGACATAGTTTTGCTGGGCAAGCTGGTTGAAGTTATGAAGTTTCAAGTGTTAAACAAAATTAAACCTCACTTAGGGGACAGGGAGAAGAAGATGGCATCATCCAAGCTGTAACTGAATTTTTTACTATTGCAAAATTTATGCTTTTTTTTTGGCGGATCAGTCACTAGAATCGCGTCACCATCATGGCCTATTCAACTTGTGGCACCACTATTGTGGTCCAATCCCCATCATCTCTTTCCATTTTAAGTTGATGCCAATCACTAGCGTAGATGGTACATTGGTCCCAAAGATATCGCTTCCAGAGACACACAGAAGAACAGATTTCACGCCACTGCTTAATTATCTTTGCAGCTCATGCCAGTGACAAGTGTTAATAGATAATCTATCAAACCTCTCCCTGCGTGTGCAGAAACAGTTGAAATCAGAATTCAATTTCCAATTAATTGCTATTGTATTGACAAATGATGATGTAATTGTTGGACCTTTGATGGTCATAGATAAATGAAGCAGAAGTATTATGTGCAGTGTTGAAAAAAATAAAAAAAAAATAAAAAACCTCGGATTTTACAGTTAGGTCTTTTTACTGCATGAAGGTTTGCTACGAACTCCACTGTTTCTGCCCTTTTTTTGGTTGGGGTGGGAGAGTGGGGGATGGAAGTATGCCGTGTTAAAGAGTCTAGGCTGTAGGGGGCCAAAGGCAGGGACAGTTCTGGATTGTGAAACTCGTCTTATTCGAGTTTGTGAGGTGGCTTTGGATTGACATATTTAAGTGGGAGACAACACTACTTCATTCCACTCATTTCTGTTAAGTTTTTGTACCATCAATTTCAGTAAGTTGTTGTCTTCCCTTGTAAAAACTCTTGAAAAGACAATTTAAAGTTGAGCTCCTCCAGCAAATGAATGCATCTTTATCTGATTAACGATCAGCTATCAAAGTTCATCTAATTTGTCTGCAAATCAGGTGATGCAAGCGGAGCTGCACATCCTTGACTACTTAACTGCCTATGTGACTAGAGCTTAGCAGTTCGCTGACTCAAAGTTAATTTATTGTGCAGATGTGGAGGTCCCAATTGCTTGTATCATACTGATTTTCTTGTTTGCCCTTCAACACTACGGAACTCATCGAGTGGGATTTCTGTTTGCGCCAATTGTGATAACTTGGCTTCTGTGCATCGGTTTGATTGGCTTGTATAACATTATCCACTGGAACCCCCACGTTTACCGAGCACTATCTCCTTATTATATGTATAAATTTTTAAAGAAGACGCAAAGGGATGGTTGGATGTCTTTGGGTGGGATTTTGCTATGTATAACAGGTACAAAGCTATGTACAGTGGACTCTTATTCCCTGAATTCTTATCCAGTAGACAATACCCCCTTTCTTATAGTTTTGGTCAAAGTAATAACGTTCTTATTATTCAGGTTCTGAAGCTATGTATGCCGATCTTGGACATTTTTCACAGCTGTCAATTAAGGTACACAAAATGTGTTAATGATTTATGTACATAAAGTGTCTAGGATATCACATACCACGCGTTTAACGGATCCATGGTTGCTTACTAATCTAGTCTGACATATATGTCTTATTCTGATGGGGTGATTTTCCTTTGCAGATTGCCTTTGCCGTTGTGGTTTACCCTTCCCTGATACTTGCATATATGGGGCAAGCTGCCTATCTTTCTAGACATCATGCAATTGAAAGAATTGGATTCTATGTGTCTGTGCCTGGTATTTGACTGGCTTCATTCTTCATAGAGCTCAAAGTTGCAATAGTTTGAATTGGTTGCTTTTGAGTTGAAGCTGATAGTAGGTAACTTTCTTGTTTTGTTAGAGAAAATAAGATGGCCTGTCCTTGGAATAGCCATACTGGCAGCAGTGGTGGGCAGTCAAGCAATTATCACAGGGACTTTCTCAATCATCAAACAATGTTCTTCTCTGGATTGCTTCCCAAGGGTCAAGATAATCCATACATCATCCAAAATCCATGGTCAAATTTACATTCCAGATGTTAACTGGACTTTAATGCTTTTATGCTTGGCAGTCACCATTGGCTTCAGGGACACCAAACATTTGGGCAATGCAGCAGGTATGAGCTTTCAATCTTCACATTTGAGATCAAAGCAAGCATTAAAATGATTAATTAAGCTGTTTGCTTTAACCTTGCATACTCATAGTTTTCCTTTCACGGGACAGGTCTGGCAGTCATAACTGTCATGCTCGTAACCACTTGCCTGATGTCACTAGTCATCATATTATGCTGGCATAAAAGCGTATTCCTGGCTCTCTGCTTTATATTCTTCTTTGGATCTATTGAAGCACTCTACTTTTCAGCTTCACTCATCAAGTTCCGCGAAGGTGCTTGGGTTCCCATTGCTCTTTCATTCATCTTCCTCATGGTAATGTATGTTTGGCACTATGGTACACTCAAAAAATACGAGTTTGATGTTCAAAACAAGGTCTCCATAAACTGGCTTCTCAGCCTGGGTTCAACTCTTGGCATCAAGAGGGTCTGTGGCATTGGCCTCATACACACTGAGCTTGTATCTGGGATCCCTGCAATTTTCTCTCGCTTTGTCACAAATCTTCCAGCTTTTCACCAGGTTGTAGTCTTTCTCTGTGTGAAATCTGTCCCAGTTCCTCATGTTGGACCTGACGAACGGTTCCTAGTTGGAAGAGTTGGTCCTAAAGAGTACAGGCTATACAGGTGCATAGCAAGATATGGGTATCGAGATATTCATAAAGACGACTTGGAGTTTGAAAAAGATCTAGTTTGCAGCATAGCAGAATTCATTTGGGCAGAAAAGCCAGAGAACAATGGACATAGAAAGGACATAGATGATGATGAAAATATGGCAGTTGTTGGGACATCTGCAACACATTTAGAAGGTGTAAGATTGTGGGAGGATGATGCTGAACTGTCTGAAAAGGCTGGTACTTCGGAGTTGAAAGAGATAAGGTGCTGTAGCACACTCAGGAAGAGAGTGAGGTTTGTTTTGCCAGACAGCCCACAAATCAATCTTGCTGCTCAAGAAGAGATCAACGAACTGATGGAAGCAAGGGAGGCAGGGATGGCATTCATTTTAGGGCACTCTTACGTTAAAGCGAAAAGGGGATCAAGTTTGATGAAGAAGATTGTTATCAATATTGGCTATGATTTCTTGAGGAGGAACTCTAGAGGACCAGGCTATGCTCTAAATATTCCTAATGCTTCTACTTTAGAGGTAGGGATGGTATATCTGGTTTAGATCTTTCCTTGTACATTCCGCCTTTTTGTGGGACGCTTCTTGCCTCGAGTAATATACGATACATATATATATGGTTCCTTTGCAACTTCTTGCATGGTGGGTGTCAAGCTCTTTGTCATGTCTGGTTGTCTCCTAGCGTCCATTAAAACTTGTAGATGCATTATAACCACTTATACTCTATAATTGATTTAGTTATACAATGGGAAGTGACTCACTCACAATTTGCTTCAAACCCCTAGTAATAGCTGGATTTGAGCTCACATTCTCTTGGTACACGTTCTTAATAGCTAAAGTAGTTAACATTTATGGATTGATTTAAAGATCTTGACATCTCAAATTTTTATGGATAGATTTAACCTTAGCTGTTGCTCATTAGCCCCACCAATATAGTACCGTTGGACATGTTTTGCTTCTACATGGGACATAACATGATCAGGTGCGGATGGTTAACCTAAGCCAAAGAATATATTATCTTAATTAATGGTCGGTGGAATAATGATATATTAGATTTAAATTTAAAAATAAAAAAAATTATATTAAAAGTGTTATTATTTAAATAAAATTTTTATAAATATTTCAATCAATTTAATTAAAATATAATTTATAAAAAACATCTCGTGATTCAGAGGCTAAGCTAACGATGGATTGGCATCAATTGTTCACGGTTACGCCATGACAAGATGCCTAGAAAGTGGCATGCTATATCCTCCCAGGCACAATGCCCAATGAAATTGTGTGGTTCGTCTGTTGCAGGCAAGGTAAGAGTGCCTCGTTTGTCTCTCGGTGTTTGTTTTGTTGTTTCTTTGTTTGTTTTATAATTCTTAAATTATTAATAATTTTTGTTTATGATTTTTTTTTTCTTTGTTTCTAATTCATATTAAATTTTATTATTTTAACAATAGAGTTATTTTAAAATTTATTTTAAAGATGATAATTATGATTCAAATTGATATTTTATTTTTTTAATATTTTAATGGAATAATAGTGATGAATTTATTTTAAAATAACAATTATGGATCAAATTGAATTAAATTTTTATTAAAAAAAAAAGACTCGTGATTATATTTTAAGGAGGTGGCAATACCACCCCAAAAAAAAAAAAAAAAAAAATCAGAATCTGTCGCACAAAAAGAAAAGTTGGCGCTGAGGATAGGGTAAATGGCACAGAACCCAATAACAGTTTTTGGGCCTTAGCAATTTAAGGACCACTAGTGTGCTGCTGCTAAAAGCCAATGCATGTTGGCATGGTAGAAAACTCTTCTAGTGACCACTTAAAAAGGGCAAAAGAAGTGAAATTGCTTGACATGCATGCGCGTGACATATTACTATTTCATGCAATATGATTAAGGACACAGGACCCAAAAAACTGTGTCAAAAGAACCCAGACAAACTCAGCATTGTTGGCTTTGCATCTAAATCAAAGTTAGAGAAAAATGATTAGGCAAGACCCCACTTAACTAAGATGGCCAGACCCCACTTAACTAAGATGCAAATGAAGGGGGGAAGAGATCTAAATAGTCGATATGTTAAATTTTTTAATCAAATTTAAAATATAAAATTTTAAAAAAAAATTATTTTAAGAGATTTTTTTTTTTTTAAATAAGACTTCTATAAATATTCGAATTAAATTAGTGATTTTCAATGAAAACCAAGAGAGAGAGAGATTCACCAAATCTCATACCAAGTGCACTTGACAAGATGAATAAGAGGAAGCCAAAAAAAGAAACACCCAATCAGTAATAATTTATAATCAATTTGAGCCAGGTAACTTACCCTGAAACTTGCAAAGAATTGTTATAATTTCACTGCTTTTACCAGCAAGGCCACAATCAATAGCAGGTAAAGTACCTAACACTGATTATGCTTCCAAATATTTAATAAAAAAAATAATCATATAATTTGGATTATTCGATATTACAATATTTCTAGACATTTGAGTATATGAAATTTTTTTTATGATAAAAATTGTTTTTCAAAAAATAATATTAGTCATGAAAATTTTAGTAGACTTGATTATTTTTAAGGAGAAAGAAGTGTTTACTGTAATTTTTTTTTAAGTAAACATTAAAAATTAAAATAAACAGGAAGGCATATGACTCCCTTTTAACAGTTCACTTTTTCTTGAACTTTATTTTCTTTCCTTTGAACAGAGGTCCCCCTCTGTTTTCACTATTATAACTTCCATAATTATCATCTCTTACCTCTCCCTTTCTCTCTCTTTCTCTCTCTCTATGGTAAAACAAACTTGAAGTATATCACACCAGGCATTCTTATTTCTTCTTCTCTACTTGGCAAATGCTGAGTTTGAAGCTTCTTTTTTAAACATTTCTCGTTCCGCATAAAGAAATACAATGGGAAGAGTTTTTGTTGTCACGACTCTCGTATTCGTGATTTTATTTAGTGGACATTCTTCGGCTTCAGCTTCAGCCCCTCATCCAACAAGTAATTAAGAACATACTAACTTCTCTGTTTTTCTTTTTTCTTTTTTTTTTTCCAATATACTCTGTTTTTAATATTAATTTAACTCATTGTTAACACGTTATTATTTTCCTGTGCAGAAATTATTAGTGGAATTTTGTCAAATGTTGCTTCTGCTTTGGTCAAATGGTTGTGGTCACTTAATTCGACACCCAAAACAGGTTTTAGTAACTTTCTTAATTTACATGTTATTTGCTCTGTTTCATACTCTGTTTTCTGAATATATATATATATATATATATATATATATATATATATATATATATATATATTTTTTGGCAATTTTGTTGATGAAGAATATTTTTTTTTCAGCGATTTCGGGCCGTTCGATGATGAAATTTGAAGGTGGATACATTGTTGAGACAGTGTTTGATGGAAGCAAGCTTGGAATTGAGCCTCATTCCCTGGAAGTGTCTCCGAGTGGAGAATATCTAGTTCTTGACTCTGCTAATAGCAATCTCTATAGGATTTCAAATCCACTGTCTCTATGTAAGTCACTTTTACTTCCAAAAGATCTCTGTGTTTTTTTTTACTAATATATATATTGTGAAAATGCCTTTTAGAAGACTAAATACAATAGTATTTAGGATTTTAATATATAATTTTTAATGGGTAAATAGCATTTATAATTTTAATTTTTAAAATTACACAGATATATATATTATGAAATTAGGCACATGAACATTTTTCTCATAGTATTTCTCTCTTAGTGTTTCCTTACTGTGTCTTTTGATCATTCAAGTTGCTTCTTGTTCAGGTTATTCCTATTTATTTTAAATTTCTTTTTAGGAGTATGTTGAGCTCTTAAGCTACAAGTGAATCCCAATTTATTTGATTTAGACTTTTAATAAAGGATTATTGATTTGCTTTGCCTCCAGTCCACCTTCATTATGGTCAGCTTTCCAAAAATAGGGTTCTGTTATGCTTTTGTTTAGAAGAAGGCTCCACTTTTTTAGGGTACAATAGGCCCTTTTTGTCATCAAGAACCAATTCTCAATTTCCATTTTTTCCTTTTGAAAAAAAAAATTGTGGTATTTCACTTTTCTTTCTAGACCAAGTTTCTCTCTATGACCAAGGCCTCATGAAATTCTTTCTATTATTATTATTTTTTACTTTTTTAATTTTTTTTTTGGGTATTATCTTGTTTGTATCATATTGTGCCTTATGTTGCCTATCCGTATATTTTTCAGATTATGTGCAACTGGTTTTTAAAATTTAGTGCCTTTAAAACAAAACAAAAACTAAAATTGCAGATAGCAGACCTAAAATAATAGCAGGATCACCAGAAGGGTACACAGGGCATGTGGATGGGAGGCTAAGGGATGCGAGGTTGAACCACCCTAAGGGCGTTGCAGTCGATGACCGTGGCAATATTTACATTGCAGACACTATGAACATGGCCATTAGGAAGATCACTGACACAGGTAATACCTTTTGGTAGTATCTAGTAACCTTCCAAATTTATAAACCTTAAGACAGTATGTTTGTGCAGGAGTAACTACCATTGCAGGAGGGAAATGGGGTAAAGGAGGAGGCCATGTAGATGGTCCTAGTGAAGATGCCAAGTTTTCAGATGATTTTGATCTGGTTTATGTTCCAACTAGTTGCTCTCTTGTGGTTATTGATAGAGGAAATCAAGCCATTCGAGAGATTCAACTCCATTTGGATGATTGTGCTTATCAATATGGCAACAACTTACATTTGGGTATTGACAAATTCATTATATATTTCACCATTAATACTGTGATTAAATATGAATATAGACCGAGTTTGAACCAGCCTTTTTAATATTGTTTCTTTGAAAATTGTCAGTTTGGCTAAGATTTAGTTTTTCATGAAGCTTTGCTGACTCAAACTTGGGCTGATCCATGCTTAGGTGTAACCATCATCATCCCTATATATATACGAACATACATACATATATATATATATATGGAGATAAAATTTTGTTGTGTTCAACATCATTGCAGGCATTGCAGTGCTAGCTGCAGCAATATTTTTTGGGTATATGCTTGCATTGCTACAACGCAGAGTGGCATCGCTCTTTTCTTATCAAAATGTATGTAAGACAGACTTCCTTTCGTGATTTCCTACATTGAATTCCGCTAGGATGAAATCATGAATTCCAATGTCTTCTTATGTAGGATGATCCGGGAAATTCTCCAAAGAAAGGAACACAAGCAATGCCATATCAAAGGCCTCGAAAATCATCGCATAGGCCTACTCTAATCCCAAGCGAATATGACCTTGACAAACCAGAAGATGGATTCTTTACCTCACTGGGCAGACTTGTCCTAAACACTGGATCAACAGTAGCAGAAATTCTTGGAGGACTCTTTTCAGCATTCAGAAGAAAACAGGTCCACCACCGCCAGTACTACCAGCAAGCAAGCGTACGTTGGCCGGTCCAAGAGAGCTACGTGATCCCAGATGAAGACGAGCCTCCTTCAATAGAAGCAAGAGACACCACACCAAGAAAAACATATCCTTTTATGACACATAGTCACAAGGAGATTGAGAAGCCCCATCAGATAAGGCAAAGCCGAGCAATTTACAATGGTGGGTGGGATGAAAATATGCATTCTTCTCATCATCAGCAGCACAAACAGCAACAACATCATCAGTATCATCAAAGGCATTACACCACTAAGCCTAAGACATACTTAGAACAAAGCTGTGAGACTAACGAGATAGTGTTTGGTGCAGTTCAAGAGCAAGGAGGATCACGCGATGCTGTGGTGATTAAGGCTGTTGATTATGGAGATCCTATGTATAACCACTACAACATTCGGCCTAGGTTGAATTACATGACCTACTCTCTGTCTCGACCCTATTAATCATATCCATCTATTGTATCTTTGTGTCTTGAAGGGAATTGACGACTCGAGTGAAAAATTCAAGAACTCTTTCGAATTCCCCCCCCCCCCCCAATATCTACCAACCTAAATTTACTTGGCACACAAGAAATTTGAGTTAATGAAAAATAATCCCAAATCTCGGACAAAATTTATCTATCAACAACCTATTCCATATTTATTTCCTGTAAGAAAAGTTTCAGGATGCCCGGATTAAAGTGGTGGGCCAGGTTTAAAGCGATCCGGACCGACCCATGTGGCCTGTTATTATGTTGAAACCATGAAATTGATAGTTGATGTTATTCTCTTGGAGGGTTTGATTTGGCTGTTAATCTCTCTCTCTCTCTGTGTAAACCATGGGATACTCAAAATTGACGGCAAGGGTCCTCCGACGCCGATCAGCGGTAACCGGCGCGTTAGGAAGCCGTTTGTCTGTTTGTCTCTCGACTAAAAACACAAGGCACGTACGGGGACTCTGGAACTCTTCCGACGCCATTTTCCGACTCAGAATCAAGGTCAGATCTTCTTCTTTAGGTGTCTTTATTGATTTGTTTCCTTTGAATTGTTCCTCTGAATCGGTTTGTTTTGGGGCTTAGGGTTTGACATAGCGTAATATAGATCTATTTGACTGGGTTAACCGGGTCGGGTAAACCCGCAATACGCTTTTCGGATCACTCTGATAACTGGATTGGGCCCATTTAGTTCAAAGATATCCATCGTCCATTGCATGCGCGAACGATAATATATACAATATATACCGTGGTGGTCGTACAATAAATCACTTAATCAAAATTTTGAATTCAAATTTTATTTAAATTTGATCCATAATACTCGAAATCAAGATACCGGTCTTCAAATAAAAAAAATAATAATAATAATATATATAATATTAATGTGCTGATTACAAAATATCAACGTATCTTATTTCTCTTTTATTTTATTTATAATATTTTTTAACTAAATTAAAATTTTAATATATAGGGATTTAATAATAAAAATCAAATTTCTCTAAAATTGAAAATTTTTTAAATCAAAATTCTCAACTAATTTGAATTTTAATCGAACAAGACCAATTGCTATATTTTTCATTTTTTAATGGAATATCATTTTAATTTACTAAAATCATAAAGAGGTCAAAAACAATAACAAGGGGAAAAATCCCAAACTCTGAAATAAGACCATCAACAAAAAGTATATCCACAAATTTAGATTCAAAAATAAGTGATTATACAATCTATTGGCATAATAATCAATCTTATTTAGTTTTACTTTATGTGGGTATTTAAGTCAATGATTTTGTGACATTAACATGAAATAGAATCAAATTTGAGGAGTTAAAAAATTATCTTTGAATAAATTGGGCTATTGGATATGGTAAATTTAGAATGGCTGAAAGTAGGCCATTTTATAATATGGTTTAGCATAACAATTGTACAGATGAATTGGAAAGCCATTTGAAAGTTGCATCATCAAGCATGTTGATATTTTTCGTATCACTGGATATCATGGTAGATTTAGGTGGTGTTTGGAAGAGGCTCTTCCTTTTCCTCTTTTCATTTCTCCTCTCATTTGTATAATTTCATATTTTGTTATATTCTATATGAAAACTTTTTAAGCAGACTAAACAAATTTTTACACAAGATATAGGACTTTCCAAAAGGTCATATGAGTATAAAATAGTCATTATAGTAAGTGGATATAATAGTCTACCGTAGAAGAGACCACTGCAGGTTGCATCCAGACTTGGCCTATTTGATAATCTAAAGGTAGTATCTCTTCAAGAATCAGTTTAGACCATGGGATGGACCGTTTTGTTGGTCTTGCTTTTGTGGCAAAAAGTTATTCTTTGTCAAGCAACTTGCCTAAAGAGATCATTGAAATGGTAGCCTAGTGGGTTCAGATTTTCAATGTCCTTATGTCACAAGTTCAAACCCTTTCACCTTAGAAACAATCCAGTAGCAAGGGGAATCTTTGTAGTCATGTCTAGGGATGGTTTCTATGTTGGTAGTCTTTTCCTCCCCTTCTTGAAACTCTGGGAGAGGGCAAAAACAAATGACTCATAAGATGCAAAATGTGGATGAATCTTTGCCCTGGTTGCATATAAAGTCAGACTATCTTTTCAAAACTTGATGAACCTTGTCTTTCTTCCCAACAAAGGAACATTATATGAGAACAGATGCTATGATTTTTGAAAACCATAATTAGAAGTAGTTACGAAATCATACACACTATGGTTTTTAAAATCATAATAGGAATGGTTATGAAACCTTAGTATGATGGAAGTGTTTCTCATAATTTATGCCTTTGGAGGGTAATGCACGCAGATGCACTAAAACTTTTGATGGCATATTTGTAAATTATACCATTTAATGATGTGTTTGTTGGTCCCAAAGATAACCAAGAAGGGAGGTTGAATTGGTTGTCTAAACTTTGGCTTTTCTAAAATTTATCTAACCCCACCTATATCTAATTGAACTTATGGTCAATCTATAGAATATATAGCAAAAATTAAAAGACGAATCTGATTTATAGTGATTCAATCTTGTGCCTACGTACATTCTTCCAGCCAAGCAAGCCGGGATCTAGCAACGTGCTAGTTTCCACTATGATCTCAAATAATAATGTACAATCACTTGTTAACTTCTGATCTTCATACCATGAAAATTGTTTCGTCCAACAATAGAAAACTCAACACATACACTAACTCACTCACAAAATACACTATTACAACTCAAACCAATGCTGAATCAAATAAGTATATGTGCAGAAAACAAAGAGGCAGCAGTAGATTTTTAAAAGTTCAGAATGCAGTATTTTTGATCTCCCTTTCTTTTTTGAATTTGCTGTTGTGTTTTTCAATCTCCTCTTAATTTCGAAATTGCCTTCATGCTGTTTATTGTGTTAGTTCAAAATTCAAATTTCTGTAGTGAAAAAATCCCAAAGTTGGTAGCAACAATCCAAGTAACTTCTCTGGTAACTTCCCTGAAAAATAGGCTGCAAATCCTCCTTAAGTTGTGAGATTTTGTAGCAGTAAATAATTTTGTTCTGAACTTTAAACATCCCTCTATCATAGTCAAAAACTATTTAGATTATATCCTTATGATAACTCTTCCATAAAATTCGAAAACCACTTCAGAAGTTCATCTCCAACTCAGAATTTTTCAGCACAACTTTCTAACTTCGCCTATTTATTTCTCCACTAAAATCTCGAAATAAATGTACCATAAATCATCATATCTGATGTCCAATTATAGTATTATAATGTAGAAAAATCAAATTCACAAGTCCTTGTCCACTAGTGAAGATATCGAAGGTCAAATACCATTGAAACCAAACTTCTAAAAAACAATTCTGCTGTGAAAAAATGGGTGACCAACCAACTTGTAGCAGATCTTTCTTCAACATACCAGCAAGATATTTGTACTGTAAATACTCGAAATTGAAGTTTCATATACCCTCTTTAAAACATATGTTTCGGTTTTTAAAAGTACTTAAACACATAAGAAGATATGACTGTCCAAACATACCCAAAAGATCATACTTTTAACACTTAGAAAAATTTCAAAGTGTTGGAATTCCAAATATCCTTTTGTTTGAGATCTTTTATGCATATTAAGACTCAAATATAGGTTAAGTGTAGTACCCAAACTACACTTACCTTGCTGGTTGGGTCTTCAAATATAAAAAAAAAAAAATATTGCTTCTATAACCAAATAAATCTTGCTTCTATGACCAGTTCTATGACTTTTCTTTAATAAAATCTATCTTTTGAATATAAACTTTGCACACTAAATAAAAATAGTTAGAATAATATGAGAGATTTTGTTATCATCAAAACTAAGGAGACAATAATTTTTTCAACATTCTCTTCATTTTTTATGATAACAAGATCTTAAAAAAATAAATGCACAAAAATTATTCAATAGAATATATTTTTAAATAACATGAGAATCACAACATCAAATGATACAAGCAAATATATACTCATGTTCATCCTTATCCAAAAAGATTCAGCTCCCAAATCAAAGCTCCCATAAGTTTATACCTTTGCTTATTTTATTTAACATATGTTATATATTGTTTCTCCCCATCAATATGCGCAGTCTTCAATGTGTTCATTCTTCTATTAGTGCAGTCTTTAATGTGTGCATTTTAACTTTATTCTCCCCCTTTTTGTTGTATCAAAAGGAATACACAACAGGGTATAGAAGAAAGTATCAAATTTTATTGAAGTCTGACATTATTACATAAGAAATACAGCATTTAAGCACAAAGGAACCGGTCCTTGTTAGAGCATAGAAACTAAAGACAGAATATATTCTAACAACCAGAAAATTAGAACAGGAAGTGTCTGAGCCTAAGATGCATTCTTTAACAGCAAATTCAGAATTTCAGTGAGCTTTGAGTGAGTATCTCTTTGCTTTTCTAGACACTCATCAAGTTTCTTTTCAATTTTTTCCTTCCAGCTATCCTCATCAGTCTTAGCTTGTTTATTTTTTCTTCTTGAAGATTCACCATGTACAAAAGTGGATCTCGGTGGCTCTTCATTGGTTCATTCTGCAAATGGACAATTTATTTCACCATTTTCTTGAAATTTTCCTTTCCAGAAGTAATTATCTTTGCTTCGCCAAACATTATGATCAAAAATGTCTATTCCCATGTGAGAAATCATTGATTCACCTAACATAGATGGCTCTAGGACAGAATCTTTTAGGGATGAAAAAAATCAAATCCCTTAAACTCAAATAGTTTCATGAGAACATTGCCATACGGTTTGCTACTCTTATTCTGAAGGATATGACTGATAAATATATTAACCATATTGATTTGTCTTTCTAGCAGCAAAGCAATCAAGATTCTCCCATCTTCAACAGTCACAGTGGTAGAACTTCCATACCTAGAAATTAAGCACATTAAAACCACTTTGTGCAGTACTCTAACCAGCAGATGGAAGTCTTTCTCATACAAATAACATATTCCAGAGTCAGAATTTGCATGAAGTAATCTATAAACATCATTTTTCTTCATGTTTTTCAGTGACTTATCTTCAGTTTGTTTAAGTCCTAAACATTAAGCAATGTCATTCTTGGTAATCTCAATCCTAAACCGCAATATTCTTGATTTCAAAACTTCCGATTGTTCAACATCTAAGTTATTGTTGAAATAAAAAATTACCTTCCTAATACAGTTTCTGTTTGTATCACATAATCCGACACCTCCAATCCTTTCAAGAACAGTTCGTATCTCCAGACCCATTTACTCAAAATAATCAAAATCAACAAATCTGCAAGAACCAATTTCAAACATAATTGGTCATGATCGAATGTAGGGAACTTGGATTCGAAGGAGTTGAGGCATTTCTTTTTCGGGAAAATTTTGTTGGGTTTTTTGATACGAAGAATGAGTTTGATTTTGAAAAGATTGAGATTCAGAATCATGAATGAACATTGAATTTGATTGAGGGTTCTAAGGATGTGCATCATGACCGAAATGAAAACTTGAAGAATCGGAACTTGAAGAGTCCAAATCAGAGATGTTAATGTGAGAAAAAAAATGAAATTTTGGATGTTTTGTTCATGATTCTTGATGATTTTCGTGAAGCCATAGCAAAATTGAATCTAGGGTTTTCTGTTAGGGTTTTCAAAGGAGAGATTCGGAGAGTTTCAATGCAGAAGCTCTATGAGTTCTGATAACTTAAGACTCTATATTCTATTTTTTTTAATTTTATTTATTTAAAATGGAAAATACACTTCTATTTCATTTCTAATAATTTTAAATTTTTCTCTATTTAAAGATTTTGTAAATGTATCAGCAAGTTAATTTTTTTTCTTAATATATTCCAAAATTACATCACCACTTAAAACATAATCTCTTATAAAATGATGTCTAATCTCTATATATTTTGATCTTGAATGATTTATGAGATTTTTGGTAAGACATATGGTACTTGTATTGTCACATTTTATGACAATATTTTTGTAATCTAATCCATAATCCCTAAGTTGCTGTTTCAACCACAAAATTTGAACACAACAATTTCTTATTGAGACATATTCTGATTCTGCAGTTGACAATGCAACTGAATTTTGTTTTTTAGATACCCAACTTATGATTCTATCACCTAAAAATTGATAAATACCCGAGGTACTTTTTCGGTCAATTTTGCAACCGGCATAGTCGGCATCCGAATATTCAATTAATTCAAAATTTGAATTCTTTGGATACCATATTCCTAAATTTTTGGTACCGACTATATATTTTAAAATTCTTTTTATGGCTCTAAGATGAGATTCCTTAGATTTGTTTTGAAATCTAGCACACAAACATACACTAAATAAAATATCGGGTCTAGAAGCGGTCAAATAAAACAATGATCCTATCATACTTATATAGAGCTTTTCATTCATATCTTTTCCTTCTACATCTAGATCTAATTTAATAGAAGTAGACATAGGGGTACTAACATGTTTTGAATTTTCCATGCAAAATATTTTATTTAATTCTTTTGCATACTTTTCTTGATTTATAAAAATTTCATAAGAAGATTGTTTAATTTGCAATTCAAGAAAGAAAATTAACTTACCTATCATTGACATTTCAAATTCACTCTTCATGATATTGCTAAAATCATCACATAAAAGTTCATTTGTAAATCCAAACACAATATCATCAACATATATTTGAACAACAAGAATATCATTATCAACATACTTGATAAATAAAGTAGTGTCTACATTTCCCTTTTTGAAATTATTTTTCACAAGATATTCACTTAATTTATCATACCATACTCTAGGTGCTTGTTTTAGACCATATAATGCTTTGTACAATTTATAAACATAATCTTCCTTACTATGTTCTTCAAAACCAGGTGGTTGATTCACATATACTTCTTCTTTTATGTAACCATTTAAAAATACATTTTTAATATCCATTTGATATAATTTAAAATTTTTAAAACATGCATAGGTCGAAAGTAGTCTAATAACTTCTAATCTAGCTACGGGTGCAAAAGTCTTATCATAGTCTATTCCTTCCTCTTGTGAATATCCTTTTGCAATTAATCTAGTTTTGTTTCTTACAATATTTCCATTTTCATCCAATTTGTTTCGAAAAACCCATTTAGTTCCAATTATTGATTTATTCTTAGGTTTTGGTTCTAAAGTCCAAACATTATTTTTTTTAAATTGATTTAATTCTTTTTGCATAGCTTCTATCCAACTTTCATCTTCTATGGCTTCTTCTATGGTTTTCGGTTCTATAGTAGATATTAATGAAAACTGATTTTCAATGTTTCTATAGCTTGATCTAGTTTTTATACATTCACTCACATCTCTTATTACATTATTTGGTGAATAACTAGATAGAAATTTTCAATTTCTAATTATTTCCTCTCTTTGTTCATTTTGATTTATTTCATTTTGATCATCTTGTTTTGCATTTTGTTTTTCAAGGGAGATTTCATAATGTATAACATGATCATCTTCCATTTCTACTTTTTGAAATTCATTTTCATGAAACTTAACATTTATTGTTTCTTCTACAATTTTAGACTATTTATTAAAAACTCTATAAGTCTTGTTATTTAAAGAATAACATAGAAATATTTCTTTAATGGCTTTTTCATCAAATTTACCTCTAATGTTTATATTATTTTTCAGAATATAACATGTGCACCCAAATGTATGAAAATATGCAATATTTGGTTTTTTTGTTTTAAAAATTTCATAGAGGGTTTTATTTGTCATAAGTTTTGTGTAGACTCTATTTATTATATAACACGCAGTAGATGCGGTTTTAGCCCAAAAATATTTTCGTACACCATCATTTAACATTATTCTAGTCATTTCTTGAATTGTTCTATTTTTACGTTCAACTACCCCATTTTGTTGTGGTGTGTAAGGTGGTGAGAAATTTTGATTTATTCCCTTTTTATCACAATATCTTATAAATTCTAAGTTATCAAATTCTTTTCCATGGTCGATTCTTAAACTAACTATTTTTAAATTTTTTTCATTTTGAATTTTCTTTGCAAAAATTTTAAAGATTTCAAAGGTTTCACTTTTGTAAGTTAAAAATAAAATTCAAGTAAATCTAAAAAAATCATCTACTATAACTAATTCATATTTATTTCCTCCAAGACTTAAATTTACGGATCCAAACAAATCCATGTGCAACATTTCTAGTGGTCTAGATGTGGAAATGTGATCTTTACTCTTAAAAGTTGTTTTTACTTGTTTATTCAATAAGCATACACTACATGTTATAGGTTCTTTTAATGAAATTTCAGAAATTCCTCTAACTAAATTTTTTTGGATAATTTTTCTAGTTGATTAAAGTTTGTGTCCTAGTTTTCTATGCTATGTAAAAATATCATCATTAAATGACATCAAACAATTTTCTTTTAAATTTTTCAAAATCGTAAAATCTACTATATAAACATTGTCTAACCTAATTGTTTCAAAAATTTGTTTGTATGACTCACTTTCAAACACTATGCATTTATTCTTTTTAAATAACACATCATATTCTAAATCACACAATTATTACACTTAACAAATTATGCATCAATTTGTCAACAAAAAGCACATTCTTTATAGAGGTAGAATTTATACCTACGGTGCTTTTTTCAATTATTTTTCGTTTTTGATTGTCTCTAAAAATCACCGCTCCATGATTTTTTCTTTCAAACTTTTTGAACAATGAGGTATCGCCCGTCATATGTATCGAACATCTGCTATAAACATATCATTTTCCTTTGATTTTTGCCTCTTGTTCCTACACATAAAGAAAAACCATCACCTGTTCTTGGGAACCCAAACAAATTTGGGTCCTTGTGAAGACAAATCTGTATATGAATCAAATTTGTCTTGATGTACACTAAACTTGTTCAAAAAACAACTTCTAACAAAATGACCAAATTTATGGCATATGTAACATGAACCAATATTATTTTTATTTCTTGCATGATTAGGTCTATAAGTAAAATAATTCTGTATATTGCCAAATTTATTGTATCCAATACCAGAATAAAATTTTTTATAAAGTTTGGTTTCTCCCTAGAACCACTATGGGTAGTTCTATGGGTACTTCTATATGCATTTCTGTGTAACACTGTGATATTTTTCTGCAGTTTATGAACAGTTTCTGTGCATATTTTGTGCAGACTTTGAGGGAATTTTTTGCAGGTTTTGTGCAGTTTGTTGGGCAATTTTTGGAGCAACACTTTGATTTTTTTTGTGCAGACTTTTGCATGCTTCTATGAGTGTTTTCTGCATGCTGAAATGTGCTTATCTCTTCTTTTTCTGCAGTTTTAACAAAAATACTATTGTTAGAACTTGAAGACATCATATGATCATTAACATAGCCTAAACCTCTTTTGGAAAAATCCATTCTTTGTATGGAAAATAATTTAGTTAATTTCTCATTACTCTCATAAAATTTTTGGAATGTATTTTTAATTGATTTTGATAATTCAGCTATTCTATTTTTCAGAATATATATTTCATTTTTCAGTCCACAGTTTTCAGTTTTTAGAGTCTCGTTTTCAGCTCTAATTATTTCATTTTCAGAGTTCAACAAATACTTGGTTTGCCTAAATAAATCTTTCTCATTTTCTAATATGATAACTTTATTTTTTAATTCTGAAATTATATTTAACAGGTTGTCAGACTCAGCAATATCAAAAGAATTTTCAGAGATCACCTCATCCTTTGCCATAAGACAGAGATTGACTTCCTTTGAAGTGTCTGAACCTTCATCATTTGAATCTTCATGTTCAGAATCACTCTATGCGACCATTATTGCTTTGCTTTTCTTTTTAAATGCTTCAATCTTTTTCAGCAGTACTGGACACTCATACTTTATGTGTTCTTTCTTCTTGCACTCAGTAGATTTTTTCATCTTTATGTTCCAGTTTTCTGCTGTCTTTTTCTGCATTGAATTTAAACTTTTGTGAGTTCTGAAAATTCTTAATTTTAAAGACCTTTTTACCTTTTTCTGGAAGGCATGAGTGAGCTTTTTGGCCAGCAAATTGATGTCTTGATCATTGTATTTATCTTCTACAGAATCTTCATTTTCTTCAGCAACAAATGCAATAGACTTCTTCTTGTTTTCTGATTCAGCAGTATGAAATATCTCGGCTTCATAGGACATCAACTTCCTCTTAATTCATTGAGAGACAGCTTGTTCAAGTCTTGAGCTTCCTCAATGGCAGTCTTCTTAGCATCCTAAGTTCTCGGCAACACTCGAAGAACCATTCTCACTTGATCAGAATCTGAAATCTTTTTTTCAAGAGAGTCAAGTTCATTAATTATAATAGAAAATCTATTGAACATATCTTTTACACTTTCTCCTTGCTGAAAACGAAAGAATTCATATTCCTGCATTAACAAATTAATTCGAGTCTCTTTCACAGTGCTAGTTCCTTCATGCATAATGCACAACCTGTCTCAGATTTCTTTAGCTGTTGCACATGAAGAAACTAAGTTAAATTTAGTTTGTGAAATTGCACATAAAAGCAAGTGTTTGACACGAGAATTAATAGACATCTTTCTCTTGTCATCCTATGTGATTATAGGCAATTTAACTTCAATATTTCCAGAGGTAATCACTTCCCAAACCTAATAATCAGTGACTTGAATGAATGTCTACATCCTACATTTCCAGTGGGAAAAGTTTGCACCATCAAAGTATGGTGTCCTGTTCACGGCCTGACCATAGTTGTAGGGAAAAGCCATGGATCAATCACTCTAAAGAGGTCTCTTTGCTGGAGTAGAGAACCTGCTTTGATATCAATTGTTGGTTCCAAAGACAACCAAGAAGGGGGGTTGAATTGGTTGTCTAAACTTTGGCTTTTCTAAAATTTATCTAACCTCACTTAGATCTAATTGAATCTATGGTCTATCTATAGAATATATAGCAAAAATTAAAAGAAAAAGTAAGGAGACAAATCCGATTTATAGTGGTTCGGCTTTGTGCCTACGTCCACTCTTCCAGCCAAACAAGCCGGGATCTTGTAACGTGCTAGTTTCCACTATGATCTCAAACAACAATGTACAACCACTTGTTGACTTCTGATCTTCATACTATGAAGATTGTTTCGTCCAACAATGGAAGACTCAACAAATACACTAATTCACTCACAAAACACACTCTTACAATTCAAATCAATGCTGAATCAAATAAGTATATGTGCAGAAAATAAAGAGACAGCGGCAGATTTTTAAAAGTTCAGAATGCAGTATTTTCGATCTTCCTTCCTTTTCTGAATTTGCTGTTGTTTTTTTCAATCTCCTCTTAGTTTCAAAGTTGCCTTCACCCTGTTTATTGTATTAGTTCAAAATTCAAATTTCTGCAATGAAAAAATTCCAAAGTTGCTAGCAACAACCCAGGTAACTTCCCTGAAAAATAGGCTGCAAATCCTCCTTAAGTTGTGAGATTTTCCAACAGTAAATAATTTTGTTCTGGACTTTAAAAATCCATCTATTAAATTCAAAAACTATTTAGATTATATCCTTATGATAGCTCTTCCATAAAATTCGAAAACCACTTCAGAAGTTCAGCTCCAACTCAGAATTTTTCAGCATAACTTGCTAACTTCGCCCATTTATTTCTCTATCAAAATCTCGAAATAAATGTACCATGAATCATCATATATGAACGTAATTATAGTATTATAATGTAGAAAAATCAAATTCACAAGTCCTTGTCCACTAGTGAAGATATCGAAGGCCAAATACCCCTTGAGACCAAATTTCTGAAAAACAATTTTGCTGTGAAAAAATGGGTGACCAACCAACTTATAGCAGATATTTCTTCAACATACCAGCAAGATACTTGTACTGTAAATACTCAAAATTGAAGTTTCACATACCCTCTTTAAAACATATGTTTCGGTTTTAAAAGTATTTAAGCACATAAGAAGATATAACTGTCCAAACATGCCTAAAAGATCATGCTTTCAACACTTTGAAAAATTTCAAAGTGTTGGAATTCCAAGTATTCTCTTGTTTGAGATCTTTTATGCATATTAAGACTCAAATATAAGTTAAGTGTAGTACCCAATCTAGACTTATCTTGCTAATTGGGTTTTCACCAAATATAAAAAAAATCTTGTTTATGACCAAATAAGTTTTGCTTCTATGATCAGTTTTATGACTGGTTCTATGACTTTTTTTTAATAAAATCTATCTTTTGAATATAAACTCCGCACACTAAATAAAAATGGTTAGCACAACATGAAAGATTTTGTTATCATTAAAACTAAGAAAACAACAATTTTCTCAATAGTGTTTATTCTCAAAAGGGATAAATATCATATCATAAGTGAAAAGAATCAAAAGAGAAGCACGATCAGATGAGATTCTCTCCACCAACTCAAAAGTATCACCATGTCAGGATAGAGAATGTTGCAGTAGGGATGGTAGTGGTTGAGCCGGAATGAAATCACCAATCTAGGGGCCCTAATGTTTTCTCAAACTTGTATCAACTTGCAGGATATCAGTATTCTTTTGGCTGCTAATTGTATGATGTAAGCATTTGACGAATTAGGAGTGACTGCCCAAAAAATTGAATCAAATTGCTCGATTTGGTTAGCTTGCTTTTTTCCAGTTTTAAACTGAAACTTTCATAGCTAATGAGTGTAAGTTTGGTTTTTGACCCATCATCTTGATTCTTGGTTCAAGAACTATAATTTCAAGTTTTTGTATCTAGGTTTTCTCTTAAGATAGGATCATTTATTGTGTATAATTACTGACTGCTGCACTTCTAAGCATTTAGTGATATCTCTCTATGCAAAATGATAGAAAGTTCAATCCATATATCCTAAGCAGAAAACGAAGAACCATCTCCAAATAATTTCTTAATGTGCAGTCTCTTATGATTTCTTCAGTTTTTGGGCCTAATATTTTGAAATTAATTTGATGATTCATTCTAATTTAGAATAATAAAGAATGATTGGCTTTTACGGTAATAAAGAATGCCAGAATTGCAAAGAGACAAGTTTTTTAAAAAAATTAAATTCTCAATGCTGTAATTCAATCGCATTATGTTTTCTAATTTTGTATGATGCTTCTCTACGTTTAAGTTGAATTATTATTTTAACACTATTGGAGTTTTTTGAAAGATACTCATAAAGTGAGAATAGGCGGATAGGGTCAATAACCATGCACACCTGTTAGCTTACTGTCAGTTTTGGTGATAACCAAATGGCAATGATGATGGCCAAAAGGGCATATTCATGGCTTATCTGTGTCTTGTGATTGTGAAGGTGTGGAATGTGGTAAAAATGATGCTTGCATTCTCTCTTTGTAAGAATCAGCAATTTGAATTGGCCCCAATTTATAAAAAGGTGCCTTTTGGATCGCAACTTCCCTGGACTCCATGATCACCTCATAAAAGTCTTCTTCTTTTGACCATTTTGAGGCTTGAAAATCCACCCTTTTTCAGCGAGAGAGAGAGAGAGAGAGAGAGAGAGAGAGAGAGAGACTGTCCTTTGTGGTCTGAGTTTCATTTGCCTCTCTTTGAACCTTTGGCAGTTTGTTCGAGAACAAACAAGAGGGAAAAAATATCCATGGCATATGCGTGGCCAGATTAAGTGTCCCAATTCTATATATATACATATATATATATATATATTTTTTTTTTCAGTCAAAAGCTACTACTGTCTTTTTCAGTCTCAAAAGTAAATTCTTTGTGGTACACCATGAAAAGCTTTATATGATCAGCCATGTGTTTTGACTATCTGAGGTAGGTGTTTCTAAAAGTACAAAGCTGAAACAATAGAAGTTCCCCGAGTTAATTGTCAGAGAATATGGAAGATCTTATTGCAAGATTTTGGTTGCATGAACTCTGTATTACAGTTGCTCCAATTGCTTTTCCTACATAGCTGATTCCTACAGTTATTGAGTGTTTTGAACAACTGAAATTCATTTCCTCCAAGCAATATTGCTACCCTCACTTGGAAGGGTTGGCTTCACACAGAGAGAGAGAGAGAGAGAGAGAGAGAGAGAGAGAGAGAGAGAGAGCAGTGATAACTGTCATCTGTGGTCTTACCTGATGAGGTTGCGTCATCCCAGAACAAAATGCTTTAAAGAGAAGTGATTTATCGACCCTCAGCTTGTACAATTGTAATTTTCAATCCACCTCATAAATTGTATAATTTGACAAGTTACTTTTCCATGTAACAAATAGGTAAATTGTCTGAATAGTGTTAAAGGTATAAGTGACGAAAAAATGGTATTATGTTCCTTTATTAGTGTGATACGTAAAGTGAGGATGGTCACATAATGCGTGACAGCAAAATTTATTCTCTTATGCATAACTTGGAGGGCTTTTTGTTTGACCGTTTAAACAGAGACACTAAAAGGGGAGGGACGAAAATGTCTCCCATGCATGTTGATGGGCAATCAAAAGGAGTTGTCCTTTCCTATACCATCTTTTGAATTTTCGGTATCTTCAAAGTAAGAATCTGTTGGGACCCTCCACCAGTGAAAAGATTCTTTGACTTAACATTCCACAATCCCTGCACTGCCAAAGTCAAATGTATAGTCTTTTCTCTCTCATTTTATTTCCCTCTCTCTCTCTCTCTCTTTCCTCAGGTGAGTGCCCTCAACTAACAATGCCTGGAATTGCATATGGACTGCCAAGACAGAGATGCCCTGCTATGACAACAGGTAGAAATCCTTATCTGCAGCCTTATTTTCTTTTACCGAAAGTATGGAACCAGCATTGACCATGGTAAACTGTAAAACTCTGGAGCTTTAGAATTTTCTCGTCTTTTAGAACAGACAGCTTATAGTGCCATGTGCCGATATTTGTTCCAGTCCAAGTTTAAAGTTGAAGTATATCTGATAGGCATTATTTATCAGATTGGGGAAAAAAGAGAGAGAAGAATAAAGTTGCTCCCATACAGGGCTTTCGGAAAGGGGAAATGTAATACAATAACAACAACAATCAGAGGTTTAGTCCCAACAATTAGGATCGGTTTTGGAGTGGGTGTATACGCATGTAGCTTTCCCTTGCATTTTTACAAAGAGGTTGTTTTCACGCCTCGAACCTTGACCTCAAGGTCACCAAAGGAGTACCGTTGCGTCAAGATTCGTCCCAAAAAAAAAAAGATTTCTTGTTGAATAAAGTGTATATAATTTTGGAGAAACTAAATGAAGGTCACAAGAGCTAGTACATATCTCATGAGAAAACTAGGACAAACTATATCTGCAGAGAGTTTTCTTTAATCCTAGGATTCACCACGTAAATGGTGTCAGAGTTCTTTGTAGCAATTTGCAGTAATCAACTTACTTTTGTACCTATCCAAAATCCAAATCTATGCAATTTTTGCAGTTATTATTCATAATAATTGTTAAATGAAATTTCAATGAAAAAAATGATTGCTAAACAAAATTGAACTTTATAGTACAGTGGCTTTATTAATTGGAAAACAATTATTCTTTGCAATGCTTAAATGATATACATAGCGACATCATATTCATATTGAAGATTCTTCCACCAAAGTGCTTATTCTAAGTTTTCAAAAGCATGAAATCCACACATTGAGACTGCTATTTATTGTACTGTCTGATACTTGTGAGGTATCCTTCTATGGCTTCTATGAGACTCTGTGGAGGTATATACACACACCATAGATAAATGTGCACACATTTTAGTGAAGTTAAATATGCACTCATCTGCATCTAATGGACAACTAAATAAACTCAACAAATACGAAGTATTTGGCATGAACATAGGTAGCAAGGAAAAGATTCTTATGGAAAGGTGGGCCAGAAGCTTTTGGATTAGAGTGAATGTTTTAAGTGAAAATGCTGGAATGGAGGATGTTGGTGATGAACTTAGCCATGGTATTCCAAAAGGGTCGTAGCTTCTTGATTTTAACGAGTGTTTAAGGGACTTGGTTTAGAGACAAACTTTGCATCTCCAGTGTATATAAATAGCTTAGCATACTGACCTGTTTCAACAACTCCCAGTCTCCTGTTCCTAAACATACCGGCATTTCTCAATATTGACTTGACAACCTTGGCAACTTGCCTTCACCTCAAACTTGTTTGTCTTAGCTTACACAACCAGTTCATTAATATAATGGACAATAGAATTGAGTCTTCAGAAACTCTAAGGCAATTTGCCGTCTCTCTCTCTCTCTCTCTCTCTTTCTGATTATGTATTTGAGAAACCAAAGGCATGACAGGCATATACACATGCACAGAATGCACTTGCACTGCAGCGTCTCAAGTAGTCTGCATTATAATCTTAAAAGTAGTCTTTTCACGCGTAATTAAATTTTTTGTTTAATGATAATTCCTAGTCTAAATGATATTCCCATTCATGATCTTTCTCCAGGAACAAGTGTGCAGCATGTTTCAGGCAATTTAACAAAATGGAGCACCTAGTTGAACACATGAGGACTTCATATCACTCTGTTCATGAACCTATGTGTGGAATCTGCAAGAAACACTGCCGTTCATTTGAATCTCTGAGGGAACACCTCCTAGGTTAAGATCTTCCAGTATTGTATTGAGAAATGCCTCTTGTTAATACCAGTTTTCCCTTTTCAACCCTCTAACATGTGCTTCGGCAGGGCCTCTTCCAAAGGTTGAATGCGCAAAAATATTTAGTGGCCGAGGCTGCAACTTCTGCTTAGTCATCCTTGATAGTCCTAATGCCCTAAGGATTCACCGTGCTTCATGCCAATTTTTACGTGGAAATGCTGTAAGTCATCTGCAAACCTTCAATTAAATTAAGCATTTAGATCAAGTTCCCAAAATGTTGCTATATAGTTTGCCAGCTAGTTCCTAAAGGCCACATACTTTGCACTGCTGCTTTTTGTAGGGACTGGTTACTCGAATGACCAATATGCAAATCTATGATGATTTGAAGATTGATAATGGCAGAACAAGAGGACCACAAGTAGTGGCATTGACTTGTAAGATGGTTGGAGGGGGAAGCGACGGCTCCCTAGATCTTTGTGCCAGGGTCTGCCTTATTGATGAACATGAAAATATTATTTTCCATGCTTACGTCAAGCCCCAGCTTCCTGTTACAAATTATAGGTATCAAAGTTCTTCTGTTGATATGGAGTACTTCCATTTTAGCCAAAATGAAATGTAGCACTGGTTTTTATCTTTTCTTTTTCAGGTACGAGACAACAGGCATACGGCCAGAACACTTGAGGGATGCAATGCCTGTGAAGCATGTCCAACGAAAAATTCAAGATTTTTTGTGCAATGGTGAACCTTTATGGAAGATACGATCCACAGGTGGAAGAGCCAGAATTCTTGTGGGTCATGGCTTGGATCATGATCTTGACTGTTTGGAAATGGAGTATCCAGCAATTTTGATCAGGTAATTATTGCTGCTCATTCAATAAATCCAACATTTGTGAGATCATTCCACTCTAAATATGTTACTATAAGTCAATTGATTCTGGCATATGCAAGTTGAAAAAAAAAATGAAGTCGCTTTATATTCCAAGACTTCCAACATTGTAAGATCTGATGAGGGTTAGATCACTTAGTCCGCTATTGCTTATTCACTTTTTCTTGGTTTACAAAAATTAGTGAGGTCCAAGTGTACTATGAAAGAATACTAAATATGCAGGGATACAGCAAAATATCCCCCATTGATGAAAACAAGCAAGCTCAGCAACTCACTCAAGTACCTAACACAAGCATACCTCGGGCAAGTATTATAATTTTTTTTTCCTCATTCAGGTTCATTTTTTTTTTTTTTAATAAATAGGTTACACATAAATTCTTCCTAGCTAATGAAATTCACTGAGGTGCTGAGATGTTGCTTGTATGCTTTCAGATATGACATTCAAACTAGAATACAAGACCCTTATGAAGATTGTGTTGCAACAATGAGGCTTTACATGAGAATGAGGTCCCAAGCTCATAAAGCTGAGGCCTACCCACTGGCCACTGACCCACAAAACCGGAACAACTTCGCTTCCTGGAGGCAAAGTGAGCTCGAAAGGATGACCCCGGAGGAAATGTTAGAGATTTCTAGGTCTGATTACTACTGCTGGTGCTTGGACTCCAAGAACATGGCCTAGTTAGCTAGATGCCGATGCAATATGGATAAGTGATAGTATCCAAATAATGTCTTAGGAATAATTTCTTTTATATTAGAAGGAAAGAGCTAGTCATATGATTATGCTACATCTGAATAATCCTTGTGATTTTAACTATGTAAACCATATAAACAATATTGTATTGAAGGAAAATTATTACCTAAGCTATTTTACTGGAGTCTTATCTATCATTTTGTGCCTTGTTTCAAGATCTGGAAGGGTGTGTTTTCATTGTTGTTGGCATGTTGCTATTATAGATTGGACGCAGAATAGACCTTAATTGGAACTTGGAAATTGATTGATTTTAGATTTCTCTTCCGAGGGTCGGTGGAAGCAACCTATTCAAATGGGACAGCTTCGTTGGCATGCTATATATATATATATATATATATATATATATATATATATATTGGCCCAAAATTTCCCAAATTTTGATATGTTCTAATCTCTATCATGGGGATGCTATTTTAGAGCCCCACTGCATAGTTTGGAAGAAGTAAATTTATTTTATTTTCAAATTCATCAAGAATATTAAATTCTCTTCATTAAGGTTCTATATGCATTTATATATATAATTTGTAGAAAAAGGAAAAGATATGAAGTTTATTAATGTATTTTGGTTGGTCAACTTGGTTTTGAGCCACACCTACCAATATGGACATTAGGTCCTGACCACCCGGCAAAGAGGCTGCTCCGTCGGAATATACTGTGGTTAAGGCTTAACACACAAACACCAAACATATGAAATGTCCCATAAAACCAAGTTTGGTATCAGTCCTTGGAAAAAGTACAAAGCTTGAAAGAGGGCATCAATCATTTCATATTGCTCTCCTCTCTTTATCATTATTTTGATCATCCAATTGTGCATTTAAGTCTATCATTCTAATCTAGATCCAGAGGGAGCGAGGGAGGTTAATATTTTTTTTATTTAGAATTATATTTTAATTAATTTGATTTAAATTACTGTCAAATCTTTTATAATTTTTTCAATATAATTTTTTATTTTGATATCATTTTTACTGCACTAACCGTTGGATGATTAACATTGAACTATATTTGCGTCGAAAGTACCAAATTAAGTTTCTGCCATTTTCTCTGTACTTTGAAGTTTTATAAAAAAAAAAATTTCTCGGGGGTTGCATTATTTACTTCTTTTTGGGCCTCGGCCCACAGAAAATTGTCGGTGTGGGCCTATGAAAAGAAGGCCCGTATATCTCGAGACCGAATTTCATGCGTGCTTTGGTTATTAACAAATCGGAACAAGCCACGTAACGTTTTACGACTTTGGTGCAACGTGTAATAATATTATTCGGCTTTTTGATTTCATTGAGCGACAGTGCCGTGACGTGAAACATTTAACAGTGTTAAATGTAGGAATGAGAGCCCGTTAATCTCGCGCCAAGATGACAAGTCCTCATTGGCAGTTGCAGACGGGGAGATAGAGAGAGAGAGGGAAGAGTTTTGAAGCAAACAGAAGGCGACTTCTCCCCAACCCCTTCTCTCTCTCTCTCTCTCTGTCTGCAATAATAAAAACATCTCTTTTTTCTATCATATTATCTGTAATCTCCTAATTTTTCTATTCTCAAATTCCACTTCTCTCTCTCTCTCTCTAATTGGGTTGCTCTCTATATATGTTTTTCGCAGGAATACCCACATAACACAAAAGCCTCTATGCCTTCTTATCTTTCTTATGTTTAATAACTAAAGGTATGTACCCTGCAAATGTTCGTCCTTATGTTTTGATTAAATACCCCATTTTTGTTTTTCGTTCCTTTCTATTGATTTGTATTCATTCTGATTTCTGGGTGGTTTTCCTGTTGATATGATCTCTTTTGTTCATGGGTTTTGTTTCAATTTGTTGGAATTTTTATTTTCATTGAAGTTGTTTGAATACGTTTGTGATTAATTTTTCATAAGTTTATATGTGTGTGATTATAATGTTCCTTTGCTATCCAAATTTTCTTCATAATTCTTTTTGGCTTATTAAAAATGAAAATGCTATTTTCGTATTATTGCCGAGTCTAAAACCTAGGAATTCTGGGGTTTTCGTACATTTTACTTTTCTGTTTGAGTATATATTGTTTAATTTTTCTTGATTGAATTGGCAGATTTTTGATGTCATATGTTGCTATTTATATGACAGCTGAATGCTGCCCCCCCCCTCTCTTTAGGACATTAACAATGATTGTATCCCAAGCAAGCACTTTGTACATTTCCCACAACCTTAATTCATTGATTTTCACACCACATAAACAAAAAATAATGTTTCATACGTATGATTGCAGAGTTATTGTTTGATTCATTATTTGTGTAAAGATGCCGGGAATTGTTGTAGAAAACTATGACAACGAGACGCCAACAAAAGAACCCAGTGGAATATACACACCATACAAGGAGATTCTTGAAAAGAGAAGGTCTCCAAGAAGTCCTTTGAGTCATGCGAGTCAAAGCACCGATTCTATTGATTTGGCAATGGATGCTGCATATGACGGTAACAACATTGAGCAGCTTTATAACAACATCTGTGAGATGCAGAGTTCTGATCAATCCCCATCAAGGTGCAGTTTCATATCCTATGGTGATGAATCGAGGATTGATTCAGAGTTGTGTCATCTTGTGGGAGGGCCTATTGATATCCTCCAGTTGATCAAAAGCGAAGAAGAGGAGAAGAAGGAAAATGGGTTTGAGAAAAAAGTGGCGAAAAAGCTAAGTAAATCACAATCTGCAAACTCTAAATTGCCTGCAGAGTCTGAAAATTCTGGAAAATCAAGTTCTAAAGGCAAGAAACCTCCAATTGATAGGCAAAGCGAAAAGAGCTTCAGGAAAGCAAGTACATTTAGCCCGGGGAGGATAGGGAAGCTTTCAGCTTTAAGAGGGTCCAAGTTGAAGAATGGGATTGGTGATGAGGCGGGATTGGATAATCCGAATCTTGGACCTTTTTTGCTTAAACAAACAAGGGATTCAATCAATGCTGGTGATAATCCACATAAATCTCTTGAACTGGCTCTGCGAGCAAAGAAGTCATTTGAGAAATATGAAAATGGCAAGCCCAATTTAGATATGGTCATGTGCTTGCATGTTTTGGCAGCAATTTACTGCAGATTGGGCCAGTATGACGATGCTATTCCCATTCTGGAAAGATCGATTGAAATTCAGGTGATAGAGGAAGGCGAAACTCATGCACTGGCTAAATTTGTGGGATGCATGCAATTAGGTGATACTTATGCAATGTTGGGTCAGATAGAGAATTCAATTCTGTGTTACACTGCAGGTTTGGAGATTCAAAGACAAGTGCTTGGAGAATTAGACCCACGAGTTGGTGAGAGTTGTCGTTATTTGGCTGAGGCACATGTTCAAGCTATGCAGTTTGCTGAGGCAGAAAAGCTGTGCCAAACAGCTCTTGACATCCACAGAGCGAATGGCAAACCTGCTTCTCTTGAAGAAGCAGCTGATCGCAGACTCATGGGACTTATCTATGATGCAAAGGGAGATCATGGAGCAGCTTTGGAGCACTTTGTTCTAGCGAGCATGGCTATGTCGGCTCATGGCCAGGAATTTGATGCAGCCACAATTGACTGCAGCATTGGAGACTCGTACTTATCTTTGGCTCGATATGATGAAGCAGTGTTTTCTTATCAAAAAGCACTTACAGTGTTCAAGTCAACTAAAGGAGAAAATCATCCCTCTGTTGCTTCAGTTTTTGTACGCTTGGCTGACCTGTACAACAAGATAGGAAAATTTAGGGAGTCCAAATCCTACTGTGAAAATGCACTTCGAATTTACAAGAAGCCTCTGCCAGCAACTCCTCCTGAAGAGACAGCTACTGGTCTTATCAATGTTTCTGCTATATACGAGTCTATGAATGAACTTGACCAGGCAGTCGAGCTGCTTCAAAAGGCTTTGAAGATATATAAGGATATTCCGGGCCAGCAAAGCACAACAGCTGGGATTGAGGCTCAAATTGGTGTAATGCGCTATATGATGGGAAACTACACTGAATCCTACGACTCCCTAAAAAGTTCTATTGAAAAGCTTCGTGCAAGTGGAGAGAAGAAATCTTCTTTCTTTGCTATTGCTCTGAATCAAATGGGTCTTGCCTGCGTGCAACGGTTTGCAACAAATGAGGCTGTCGAATTGTTTGAGGAAGCGAGAGATATTTTGGAGAAAGAATGTGGGCAGTATCATCCGGATACACTTGGAGTCTACAGCAATCTTGCTGGAGCTTATGATGCTATTGGCAGGTGATCTTCTCTTCAGTGATTTTAAACCTAGGTTAACGTAGGAGCCTTGTTCTTAAAATTTTTAATGTTTAACAGATTGGATGATGCTATCAAAATCCTGGAATACGTTGTTGGGATGAGAGAGGAGAAACTAGGAACAGCAAATCCTGATGTGAATGATGAGAAGCGGAGATTAGCTGAACTATTAAAAGAAGCAGGCAGAGTTAGGAGCACTAAATCAAGATCATTAGAAACACTCCTTGATACCAACTTCCAAACTTTTAAGAAACAAGACACTAAGGTATTATGATTTTTTTTTTTTGGGGTATCTTTGCTTGAGTGTAATATATTTCATAGGACAAAAGATTAGGTATTGGGTCTGTTTAGCATCTTGTTGGCAAGTTAAAAACCAAAAAATAAAAATAAAAATAAAATAAAAATAAAGGAAAAAGGTAAACTGATAATAATGACAAATGAGATGAAAATCTGTGATTATGTTATGTTTGGGCTGGTCTAGAATGTTGCATATGATTACTGTTGTGTAAGGAATTGTGTGTTTTTTTGTGCTAATAAAGAGAATGGTGGAGTTTCATTTTCTATTGCTGCTCCAGCAAACTACATATTCAGAAATTTGAACTACTTCTCAGAGACATGAAACCAAACATATAAAGACAACAACCAGAAAACAAAGACATCATAGTTTAATTCCTTTCATTATTCCTCAAAATTTGTGAAAGGATTAACCTTAAGTTTTAACAACATACGAACATCTTGCTTCATATACTCTGGTGTTGACTTCCAAAATGAAGACAACTGGCCTGCAATCTGTATTACCTCTTGTAAATAGTCATATCTTATTTATGACAAGCATAGCGAAGAGGAATAGGAGGATCCGACAAAGTGCCATTCAAAATGTGAGCTGCAACGTGCAGATTTGCTGCTTCACTGTAGTGTATGCCGTCCCAACTGATGCGCTTTTCTGGGTCAGGGCACGGATTGCCATAGACTGTTCCATTTACAACTGCCTTCTTTCCACACTCTATGTGGTAACCATAATAACTACCACAGCAGAACTTCATCGGATCATGAAAACCTGTCATTTTTAAGTATCGAGACCCAAAAAAAAGGGGATCAAACCAATGAAAATTTTCAAATGACATAAATAGGTCTACATAATAAGTAGCAGAACTTACCCAGTTGTTTTCTTGCACTGATTATTGCATATTTGGCTTTGTAGAGATCAACATAAGTGAATGCTGCATCTGGGTATTGTGTCCTTAGCTGGGAAGCTCTGTCCTTAAGCTGCCTATTGAACTCTTGTGCCACCTCATTCTGAGACCTTACACAACCATTTTGGTCTAAATTGCCTTTCTTTGACTGGCTTATAACGCTGTAAGGCAAGCATCCAATTGGACCTGTGTTATGTACCCAAAAGGCTCTAGCCCCTTCACTGTACAGTGTCTGAAACATGAATCAAAAGAAGTGTCACAATAATACTTAAGTTTCAGCAATCAAAGATTATTAAAGCTTGTTTTTTTACATTTATGGCAATAGAAAATTGATCGAGGATGTCAGGAATGGATTTTAGAACTTTTTCTTCATTTGTGTGCTGAAAACCATATGCAAGATCATTTTGTCCAATATCGAAGGTATATAGGGCCTTAGAGAAGTCACTTGGTCTTGGGAGTTTGCTGATGAATTCTCCACCATTCCCTAACAATATCAACAAACCATATGTGAGAGAGACACGAAGAGAGAGGGAGGGAGGAAGGGAGGGAGAGAAAGAGAGAGAGAGAGAGAGAGAGAGCTGACTGTGGTTAGAGACTTTGTGGTAGAGATCGGTTGTACGTGACTTGAATTGCACAAATTGAGAAATCTGAACACCAAGATGAAATGGACTATAACCAGGAGGACGAATAGAAGAGCCACCGGTTGCAAAATTTGCACCATGCCTAAAATCTGTCCCAATTGAATTAAGGTATGCACTCAAGTATGGCAACCCCAAATACTCAGCTGCATTGTCACTCAAAACTATCAAAACTTTCTGCACCAAAAATCACTACCAAGCAAAACAATAAAGGGCAAGTTTGGACCATATAGCATACACTATAAAAATGTATGCGTTACCTATGAAGTCTATGATCAGACGGCCATCACAAAACCTTCCTGAATGGTTACCAAAGAAGGTTTCTCCATTGGGGGGTTGGATTTCTGTAAATGCTGCAGATATGCCTCCGGTGTCCGAATTTGAGTCACCGAAGTTGTAGACTGTCTGGAAGTCACAGCTCTCAAAACCACCACCGGTCACTGCTGCTGATGCTTTAGCAAAGGAACCAAAAATCAATAGCCAAAGTGCCCAATGGTGTGTTTCAGAGCCCACCATTTTTAGAAGGTAGATGTATCTGTTGGTTTGCTTCTATCTTATAACTTTATTTCATGTGACTTACGCCACCTTAATTAGTGGGTCGGAAGTTAATTTGGTAGCTAAGCTAGAGTAAATGTAATGCAA
The DNA here is from genome assembly GCA_037126225.1 of Dillenia turbinata. NCBI lineage: Eukaryota > Viridiplantae > Streptophyta > Magnoliopsida > Dilleniales > Dilleniaceae > Dillenia > Dillenia turbinata. The sequence continues at coordinate 12,356,551 of JBAMMX010000027.1, read as the reverse complement.
ATTTGTGAGGTTTAGTAGGTTGCTGACTCTAGTCTAAGCTCACCAAACAGGTTCAATGCCATAAGACATGGGTAGTTTAGGCCAATTGAAGTTCGGGCTTGCTCGTGAAAAAAACGGAGAAGCATCAGCATTTTTTTTTTTTTTGGTCATATCAATTTGAAATTGAAATTGAGATCATTAAATAATAAATAGAAATTATTAGACCAGAGTGGTTTGGGCATACTTGAAAGTATATTCCTAATCATGTTAACTAAAATTAATGTAGACCGCGAGACATGCGCGCTAATGTTTTGATTTTGCCTGCCTTGGTTAAAACGAAAGAGCAACTTTGGACCATGATTTAGAAAAGAACAGAGTACGAGAATGAAAAGAGATAAGAAGGTGGAGAAAAGATAAGGTACGGTTTCTACTGATCTGGATTTTGGAATATAGCCAAAAGATCAACGGCAGAGAAGGGTGCCCGCCTCGAAATGACATTGACATGGTCCTTTCCTTTTGGGTCCACGTGGCTATAGTATATAGCGTACGTTCATGCAAGCCAAGGTTACCCTAATGTGCCGACAATGCTGGAATCTATGCAAGCCAAGGTTACCCTAATGTGCCGACAATGCTGGAATCTATATTATTACAAATAATATTAATTCCGACATTCGAAAGTCGTTCATTTTTTTTTTTTTTTTTTATCCAAATTTGGAGAGTATTTTTATGATTTTTATAATTCTAAATAATTATTTTTATATAATAAAAAATATTAACTTTTTTTTAATTGTTTTTCAAAACTTCAAGTCCCCTCCATCCCTTGGCTTGGCCAATTGTTGCGGGCTTGGTTTGGTTTAGGTCCGACCTAATAAGGTTTAAAACAAAGATGATAAGGCCTCAGTTTAGGAAAATAGTTAACCATGACCAGTTATGCTGTTTAGTCAATGTAGTTGAGTTTTGGATAAAAGAGGAACCTTTCTTGCTTGACCATGACCAATTCAAATCGAAGGAGACATGTTGAGAGATTAACAATTCCTTTTACTTGAACCCCTTAAACATGGAATGGAAATGGAATGGAATTGATCATAACATTTGAACTTGATCAAAATCCGTATGACCCAAACTTCCAAAATGAAAGCTAATCCATAAAGATAATGATAACAACCCAAAAACAAATACACCCATAATGCAATTCCTTTCATTAGCTTTATATGCTTTGCTGTTGAGTTCCAAAATGAAGATCAGGGGCCATATCTCATTTCATCTGTGACAAACATGCAAGGAGGTGTTATAGTCTAAAAATTATAATCCTTTTCCAACCTATTAATTCTAAATTTTAATCTATGTGTAATAAAAAATAAAAAATAAAAAGGCAAGAGGGAATAGAATAGGGCGGTCAGACAAACACCCACCGAGAACCCGAGCATGAATGGATTGAAAGATTTGGTATCATGGAACACTGTGATGGGTGGCCTGTCAATTTGATCCAATTATGTTGCAAAGAGGAGCCGAGCCTTTCCTTGTTGACCAGGACCGACCCGAAGGACACATGTTGAGATATTACTTCCTCACTCCGCGATCATTCAATTCCGCGTTAGATATTTTGAATCAAAATTTGAGTGTACATCTTTTCCACGTCCACTTCTCAAACTGGTAAACCTAGTATATATAAATTAACAAACGACTGGTTCGCACCTTAAATAATCTTGCTGGCTGAAAAACCCATCTGTCGGGGACGAGGAAGATGGCCGAAGCTGTAGTGATAATCATCGCTGTTTTTGCTACAATTTTTGTGGTTACGGCTGTGGTGAGTATTATTTTACGATGTAGCGGAATACGGCCTGCTGGTGTTGGTTATGGTGGCCATAGGAATAGATTGCACCACCACCACCACCACCATGATGCTGGTTTTGTTGGGGGCGCTAGCATGTTTGGAGGTGGAGGTGCGGCTTTTGGTGGCGGAGGAGGAGGAGGAGGAGGTGGTGGTGGTGGTGGTGGTGGTGGTGGTGCTTCTGCTTGTTGAGGTGACGATGTTTCTGATAGAATTTTGTATTAATAGAATATGAATGTGATGTACAGATCATCTATTATATTAGATAGCAAATTTTTTGTGTGGATTTTTTTGTACTTCATGTATTAAAGATGAGATAGAAACAATTATTATCCCATGAAATTCGGAAACCATTTCAATTTGGTGAAGCAGCATTGATTTCTCAATTGTATAGTGATTGGGTCTGGAAACCCACAGTGATTGGGTCGGGCTGAAAAAGCCCACTGGCTCAGTCAATACCAGGCCCAATTCGACAACATGGCCTACTAGGCCCAGTCAACAACAATCTTCTAAGGGGGAGCATAACAAATTGGGATATAGAATAACGAGTAAGTCCGGATACATGAAAATAATAATAATAATAATAAAGAATAACGAGTAATTCTTGGATTTAAAATTTGAGAATGAATTGAATTAATAAAAATATAATTTTAAATATCAATAATTAGATATAAAAAAAATAAAAAATAACGAGCAATTGCCATGAAAATTGATCCTATTAAATTTTAAACTTGAAAACTTCTCAAGATGTGCATTTGTGTATATGGGTTCATTTTGTTTTACATTGCTAGCCAACTCATTGAATATGTTACTAAAATATTTTTTAAAATTGAAAACTAATGATTGATTAGCGTAATGAAAAAGGTACTTCACCCCTTAACAAAACGTTGGGGTTCGAGTCTCCTTGGTAACCGAAAAAGATATCATTAAGAGACTTCCCAAAAAAGAGTCTAACAGTAAATCGATCTTGATTAGTTGATCTAAAACCCCAAATATCGAGTGATAACTCAATCAGGATACCAAAAAATAAAATAAAATAAATCACGTCATGAGAACCTTCTTGAGTAGGTATTATAAGCACCAGAATCTTGTCAAGCAAAAAAAAAAAAAAGAAAGCACCAGAATCAATACCTTGAAGAATTATTAGAAGTGATTTCAATTTTCTCAATAGAAAAAAGTAAATTATCATAATGATTAGTTAGTTTCCCAAGAATATATAATTTTAACTATGATAACTACCTAAGACCTAGAAATTACAAATTACGGCTATCTCAATTCTTGGTTTTTTTGTTTTCCCCCTTTTTTTACTTCTTAATTTCTACAATGTTTTCACGCTTTTGCTGCAGTCATTTAATCGAGGTTACAACTCTTTAATTGTTTTTTCTCCCCTTGCAACACGAAAAATTCTGATCACTATTTTTGATGTAATTACCGATAAATCAAACATAATATAGTTGACAATCTTTTGTACAAACTCTAATCTCTTTGTTACAATTTTGAAAAAATAGTCAAAATTTGAATTCTGTCACGAGAGTACTGGGTGACTAGAAAAGTTAAAATTTTTCACTTAATGATGTATTGTAAGAAATATAAAATAATTATAACTAAAAAATAATTTGATTCATGTGGAAATATGATCAAATATAATTCAATCTCTCCGATCAGGAATGCAATCACAGTTAGAAAAAACACCCATTTTCAGAATATAAAAACTCCTTCTCTGTGAGTTCTTTTTGCTGCTGTTGTATGGCTCCTTTGGAAGAGAAGATGTCTAAGAGCGATGGAAAACAAAGCGGAAAGCAATTGTGCTCTGTTAAGGAAGATAAAGGCCATATATGTGTACTGGCTTCAGGTTTTTGAGGACAAGCTTAGAAAGAAAGAAGTTCAAGGAGTTTGGGTTAAGTGGACGCCTCCGGAAGATGGTAAGATCAAGCTGAATTCTGATGGCGCAGTTGATCCTCTGTCCAAGAGAGCTTCTGCCGGTGGTCTGCTTAGAAGGGAGGATGGGAGCTGGATCAAAGGATTCATGGTTAATATAGGTAGAGCTGATGTTTTATCTGCAGAGCTGTGGGGTCTTAGAGAAGGTTTGAAGATTGCTGTGAGCCTACAATTGTACAATCTTCAGGTTGAGGTGGACTGCCTTACCTTAATTCATCTTCTGGAGAATCATTCTCAGGTGAAGCATCCTTTATGTCCAGTCATCAACGAGTGTAGAAACCTGCTGGCCATCCTTGGAGTGTCCAAAGTTATGCATGTGTTTAGAGAGGGAAACAGTTGTGCTAATCGTCTGGCTGCCTTGGGAAGAGATGGTCCTAAAGTTGTGACTATTTTGGAGCACCCTCCGTTGGTTCTCTCCGGCTTTCTGATGAGTGATATGTGCAGCTCTGCTAGGAAACGTCTGGGCAATTCTTTCCTCTGTTCTGGGGAGCGCTCCTGCGCTTAGTGCTTTTGCTCTGTTTCTTTTGTTTTCTTTGTTTTGTTTCCTCTTTTCACCCAAAAAAAAAAAAAAAAAAAAAAAAAGCTCCTTCTCTGTACTCTTTTTCTCTCCTTAGGGGAATGAGGATAACTCTAAAAGATATGATTTTTTTTTTTAAAAAAAAAGAAAAAATTCTTTGTACCCATTTGTTGGAATGAAAAGTTTTTAACTTCAAAAGGGGTTGAATAATGTCATGGCCATCCATCTCTGTCCAAGAACCCTAACCTAACAAAATATCTTTATACTATGCTTTAGAAGACATTACCCAATAGTCAAAAAGAACAAATGTGAGGTTGACAGATTCTCGCCAGATTCTCCCCATTGGAAATGGCATGAACTTAAGGGGGGAAAAATCTAATAATAATTTTAATTTTTTGATTTTTTTTTTTTATATAGAGATTTGAATTTGGATTAGGTTGGGGGAGGGGTTGTGCCACTAGAATGTTTCCTTGAGACTTAATTTTTAATATTTTTTTGGTATCATACCAATTGGATCGGTATTTTGAATCATATTTTGATTAATCTGTTGTGAGATTTACAGTAGCCCATTTAGAAATTACTCTCTGAATATTATCTGTTTCATATTTAAGTCACGAATTGAATTTGGAATTTTAGTTAAAAGTTTTGCCTGACATTTCATTAAATTAACTTACGGCCGGTAATTTCTTGATATGAGAAAATATTAAACTTTGAAATAATTTATAAAGTCCAAAACTGATACGTTAAAAGGCCCAAATATCCACATGAGTCGAAGGGACACGTGGAAACTACCAAGTCTAACCCTGAAAGCTGTCGGCCCACGTTATATGACACGTGTTCGATATCATTAAATTTACTTGAATATGGCAAGTTGGCCACAAATAGCAGATTTGGAGACAATGAATTATGTTGCAAAGTGGAGCCGAGCCTTTCGTTGTTGACCAGGACAGGACCCAGTCGACTCGAAGGACCCACGTTGAGGTATTACTAATTCCTTTACTTGAACGCGTTAAACTTGTATGGGAACAGATCATAACATTCGAATTTGATTGAATCCTATAATTCAAACCTTGGTTTCAACTTCAAACCATGAGACAAATTGAAAAGTCATATGGGGTATGATTTTTCAAATATTTTGAATCAAAACTTGGGTGTACAACTTTTCCTCGTCCACTTCTCAAACCGGCAAACCTAGTATATATAAATCAACGTAGGAGTAGTTCTTCTCACCTTAAACGATACCAACATAAAACCAAAATCTTGCTGTCTGAAAAACTCATCTGCTGGGGACGAATTGTTGTAAAGGAAGATGGCCGCAACCGTCGTGATAGTGATAGCTGTTTTTGCAGCAATTTTTGTGGTTATGGCTGTGGTGTCTATTATTTTACGATGTAGCGGAATACAGCCTGTTGGTGTTGGTTTTAGTGGCCGTAGGAATAGTTGGCACCGCCACAACCACAACCCTAATGCTGGTTTTGCTGGGGACGCTACTATGTTTGGAGGTGGAGGTGCGGCGGCTTGTGGAGGTGGAGGTGCGGCTTGTGGTGGCGGAGGTGGTGGCGGTGGCGGCGACGGGGGCTGTGGAGGAGGAGGTGGTGGTGGCGGTGCTTCTGCATGTTGAGGTGACGATATTTTTTGTAGGAGTTTGTATTAATAAAATATGAATGTGATGGAGAGATCATCTATTGTATTAGGTAGCATATTTTTTGGGTGGATTTTTTGTACTCTATATATCAGTGATGAAAAACATCCCATGAGATTATTATTTTGATAAAATTCGAAAACCATTTCAATTTGGTAATATATATTCATTAAAAATATAATTAATGTCAATCCCAATGTTAGGATTAACATTTAGATTGTTGTTGTATTAAAACGATAATTAGGTAGTCAAAGGGATAGTCCAGTGATAACAGTTTTTTTTTCCGATTCTGTGATCCGGTTCGATTCCTGTTGTATTAAAAAAAAATTAAATATATAAATAGTCCTAGTATTTCAACCATGTTATATTATATCCGACTTCGCAGATTCAGATGGCATTGATTTCTCTATTGTTTGGTGATTGGGTCTGGCTGAAATAGCCCACTGGCCCAATGAACTACTAGGCCCAATTCCACAACATGGCCTACTAGGCCCAGTCAACAACAATCTTCTTAGGGCAACAAATTGACCTAAAGAATAACAAGCAATTGTCATGAAAATTGACCAATTAAATTTTAAATTCGAAAATTTCCAAGAACTCATTGACTATGTGCATTTGGCTGTATTTTTTTTTTAGTACATTGTAAAGCAATTCATTGAACATGTTACTAAAAAAAAAAAATCTAAATTTTGATTACTACCACGTCATAAGAAGCTTCTTGGAAAATTTTATTGGTCCCACAATCAATACATTGAAGAATCATTAGAAGTGATTTTAATTTTTTCAATAATAAAAAAAATAAAATATCATGGTTTGTTAGTTCAATGAGATCAACTATAATAACTACCTCAAACCTAGAAATTACGACTATCTCAGGTCTTATAAAAAATGAAAAATGAAAAGAGCATTTCTTGCGACCAAATTTGGGTACTCAAATCAAAAGTTTCAATCCAAGATCGCAATTCTTTGTCTTTCTTTCTTTATTTACAGCTAAATTTCTGCATTGTTTTCATGCTTTTGCTGTAGTAATTTAATCAAGGTAAATATTTTTTAAAAAAAATAGTCAAAATTTGAATTTTGTCATGAGAGTGCCGGGTGATTAGAAAAGTTAAAATTTTCCACTTAATGATATCTCGTAAAAAATATAAAATAATTATAACTAAAAATAATTCAATTCATACGAAAATATGATCAAATATAATTCAGTATATCCATGTTGTATCAAAGTTTGTACCCATTTGTTGAAATGAAAGGTTTAAACTCCAAAACGGGTGGAATGATGCCATGGCCATCCATCTCTGTCCAAGAACCCTAAGCCAACAAAATATCTTTATACTATGGTTTAGAAGACATTACCCAATAGTCAAAGAGCACAAAAGTGAGGTTGATAGTTTTTCCCCATTGGATATGGCATGAACTTAGAAGGGGAAAAAAATCTAATGATATCTTAATAGAATTGGAGGTGGTAAAGTTATATAAGCATTAAAAAAATGAAAATTCATATATTATGGAACTCCGTGGTCAGTCCGGCATGGGCATGTCAAAACTTAGATCCAAAAAAATGGAGGATTTGTGGCTTTTGATGGGGGCAGACCGCAAATCAAGGACAGAATATGAATAAATCTTAAGATCAAGAGATCTAGAAGCTACCCTTGGCATTTTATCACATTTCTTCATTTATTTCTTTCCCTTTTGTGTTGAAATATTCGATGTTCAGTATCATAATCTGATTAATTCAGTCTGATACTTAAATAACACTCTCTTAATATAATTTTTTTTATTCTTAAATTTTAAATTAAAAATTTAATTAAAAAATGTAACAACTTTATAATATTTTTAACTACTCGACCAACTGTTATTAAATTTTTTCTACACATTTCTAATTAACTTAAAATAATTTCAATCATACAGGTTAGGTTTTGGTAATAGGAAGAAATTTTCCATCGGAAGATCATGAGAGCCCGAACTCCCTTGTTTGGTGAAATTTAAAACTTCATATTTTCTTTTAAGTCCCTTCCAACTTCATATTTTCTTTTAAGTCCCTTCCAATCTCTGGGCTCTTTAAAGTCATCCCCTCTAATGGAGAAAAAAGGGAAAATGGAAATTATAAAGGTCATGCCTTGAATCACGTAATTCCACAAAAGCTGGGAAGATGATTTGGAATTCCGATTTTAGTTACTCTAAAACGACTTTTTTTTTTTTATCCTGATTTCACAATATATGAATTTCTAAATTAGTAAAAAAAGAATTTATAAATGTAGTTTATAAGAGTTTATGGATAATTATTTACTTTCTAAGTACTGTATTATTATAATTTAATTAACTCTAAAAGTAAATATATATATATATGAATTTCATATTTTATATTTAAGTGTGATGTTAAACGAATTAAAATTTATATGACAATCTAAAAAAACATATTAATTAATTCTTAATCAAATATTTATTTAAATTTATCAATATATGCAAACAATACAATAATCAACGGTCGATAGGTATGTCATCTCACCCTTAACCAGAGAGATTGGATTTGAGTTTTGAGAATGAAGTAAACTATGTTGAAAGAACCTTACTCACAAAGAGGGATCTCAGTCAACTTGAATCAAATTAATTAGAGTAAAACTCTAAATATAATATGATAGACCAACTCCAAGGGCTAAAAAAAAATATATATGCAAACATAAACCCGATTAATTACAAAACTTTATTTAAAAATAAACCCGATTAATTTTTTAAAATAAACTTGACTCCAACCAAGAAAAAAAAAAAGAAAAGAAAGAAAAGAAAACGAGTCAAAGAAAATCGAATTCCTTGATTTCCAAATCCAATGTGTGACACACAAGCACATGGGATGCACATGTACCCACCCCACCCAAAATTATATATATAACCTTCCTGGTTGCTACCTACGTGGTGCAATGCAATTCCACCAAGTCAAATCACATCACATTTTCGATATCCTTTTCTTTGAATATTCAAAACTATATCATATGATAATAATAATAATAATAATAATGATGTTCATTCGGGTAAATATTTGATTTTTCGATTTATTCAGATTTTAAATTTTAAAAAATTCAATCGAGAACTAAATCAAATCATATAAAATCTGAATCAATTTATCTAAATTAAATTTTGAATTAAATGGTTCGTGTTTCATTTCTCCAAACCAATTTTATAGAATATGAAAATGGTTAAAAAATTTATTTAGTTTTAAAATAATAATTTATTCAAAATGATTTACCCAAACCAATTTTACAGTTTTGCTAATCGGGTTTTAGACGGAATCCGAATAAAAATTTTTATTTTTCAAAAAGAGAGAGAAAAAAAAAAAAAAAAAACTAGCCATACAAAATATCTTTATACCATGCTTTAGAAGACATTACCCAATAGTCAACAAGAACAAATGTGAGGTTGATGGTTTCTACCATTGGGAATGGCATGCACTTAAGGGGGAAAAAATCTAAAGATATTTTAATAGAATTGGAGGTGGTTAAGTTATATAAGTATGAAAAAAGGAAAATTCATTTATTATTGGGACTCCGTAGTCAGTCCGGCATGGCCATAGCAAAACTTGGGTCCAAAAAAATGGTGGATTTGTGGCTTTTGATGGGGTAGACATTAAATCAAGGGCAGAACATGAATAAATATCTGTTTCATTCCATCTTAAGACCATGAGCTCTAGAAGCTACTATTGGCATTTTATAACATTTCTTGATTTATTTCTCACCCTTTTAAATAAACTCTCGACAATTTTTTTTATTCTCAAGTTTCGAATTCAAAATTTGATTAAAAGATATAGTAACTGTTCGTTAGTATTTTTCACACATTTCTAATAACTTAGAATAATTTCAATCATTTTGTTAATGTAAAATTAAAAAAGTTTTTATTTATAAATTTATATTTTTATATCCGATTAATGTGGAACTGCTTCTTAAATATGCTGAATAAGAATAATCGATAAAGTGAATAAAATTCTATTGATTTATTACGAGTAGATTATATTATAAAGTTAAGATTTTTTTTAAAAAAAAAAAAAAAGGTGACGATGGTTGTAGTTTTTATTTTATTGAATTGAAAATATAAAACATGTGAAAATTTTTGTATTTTATTTTTTTTGAGAAGTTAGGGTTTGGTGATTGGAAAATCATGAGAGCCCGAGTTCCCTTGTTTGGTGAAATTCAAAACTTCATATTTTCTTTATAGTCCCTTTCAATCTCTGGGCTATTTAAAGTCATCCCCTCTAATGGAGAAAAAAGGGGAAAATGGAAATTATAAAGTCATGCCTTGAATCAGGTAATTCCACAAAAACAGTGAAGTTGATTTGGAATTCCAATTTTAGTTACTCTCGAAAACCAAAAAAAAAAAAGAATATATGAATTTCTAAATTAGTAAAAAAAGAATTTATAAATGAAGTTTATAAGAGTTTATGGATGATTATTTACTTTCTAATTACTATATTATTATAATTTAATTACCTCATATATATATTTATATATGAATTTCATATTTTATATTTAAGTGATGTTAAATGAATTAAAATTTATATGACATTCTAAAATGACATATTAATTAATTCTTAATCAAATATTATTTAAATTTATCAATATATGCAAACAATACAATAACCAGTCAGTTAGTGTGATAGATATGTCATCTCACTCTTTAACCATTGAGTTTGGGTTTGAGTCCCAAGAATGGAAAACTATATTAAAAGAGCCCTACTCACAAAGAGGGATCTTAGTTGGGTTGACCTGGATTAATCAGAGTAAAACTCCATATATAAGATGATAAATCAAATCGATGGGAAAAAAAAAATATATGCAAACAATTTAATTAATAATTGGTAACATGATATTAACATGGATTGACATATAAGATTTGGTGTATTTAATTCATAATTCATTTTATTTTTTTAATATTATTCTTTTACTTTCTTTTTGATTTAATTACAAAACTTTATTTAAAAATAAACCCCATTAATTTATAAAAAAAAAAAAAAAAAAAAAAAAAAGAACTCGACTCCAACCAAAAAAAAAAATATGAAAAGAAAACGAGTCAAAGAAAATCGAATTCCTTGATTTCCAAATCCAATGTGTCACGCACAAGCACGGGGGATGCCCATGTACCCAACCCACCCAAAATTACATATCTAACCTTCCCATTTGCTCCTTATGTGGTGGAATGCAATTCTGTCGTAGTCAAATTACATCACATTTTCGATATCCTTTTCTTTGAATATTCAAAACTATATCATTCAATTTTGATCTACCCAATAATAATAATAATAATAATAATAATAATAATAATAATAATAATAATAATAATAAGGGATAAGCATTCGATTTCTCAAATTATTCAGATTTTAAACATTAAAAAATTTAATTGAGAATTAAACCAAATCACATCAAATCTGAATCAATTTATCTAAGTTAAATGATTTACGTTTCATTTATCTAAACCAATTTTATAAAACATGAAAATTATTAAAAATATCTATTTAATTTTAAAATAACAATTTATTCAAAATAATTTATTCAAAGCAATTTTATAATTTTATTAATCGAGTTTCGAATGAAATCTGAATAAAAGTTTTTATTTTTAAAATAGAACCATTAATCTGATTTTTTAATTGAATGAAATTATTCAATCAATATAATTTTTATTAATTCAAATTAAATAATTAATTTTTTAATGATTTCGATAAATAATTGGTTTGAATCGAATAATAAACGTTACTAATAATAATAATAATAATAATAATAATAATAAATTATCCTTAATAATAAATGACTACATAATCGAACAAAGTGAATTTGGACCATCGAAAGTCCAACTAGTGTAGGCCCCACCACTGCAGAAGAGCGGAAGATATTTCTACGGTTTTGACCCAATTTTTTTAAAAAAAAATTTTAAAACAATCTTTAAAAAGAAGTTTAGTTTAATATTCGTATTTATCATTTTATAAAAATTTAGTCAAATTTTTAAAACTCGACCTAGTCATAAACAGTATTAATTAAGTTTTGAAACTCGATCAATTTAATTTTTTTAATATTATAAAGTGATGAACAGTATTTATCGAGTTTTGAAAATTTGATCAATATAGATTATTTTTTAAAAATTTTCATTTGAAGGGTTGTTTTAAAAAATTTTTAATTTTTTAATATAAATCCGAACTTGAGAGCGAAATCCACCCCAAATTTCGTGCATCATGCATTAAACTCCACCATACCCTGACAACTGACATCGATGCCCCAATCTTCCTTACCAAATAACGACGGAGCTCGCCTTATTCCATGGAATATTCACGGCGCTTTCGTAAACGGAAATCAGTAACATTTTGAAAATAAATTTTTTAAAAATTAGTATTTTCATTTAAATTTTGAAAAATCTTATGATTTTATTCCTAAATTTATTATTATTTTAATAATCTAAAAAAATCATATGGATTTTGATCTAATTCTCAATCCGAATTCATTTTAACCAAATGTTAAAATTTTAATTTATAGATTTTTGCTTATCATTACAAGTATGATGCCCATTATGATTAAAACAATAGTAATATAATTTTATATAGTCTATTAGACTTTTTTTTTTTTCTATGGATGTATAGAATAGACTAAAAATTATAATTATTAATAGGCATAAATATGTATAGTCACGATCTATCAAAATATCAAAATAATGGTGGACGGTTCAAACTCTATGGATGCAGTATTAGGACGCTATATTCCTTTAATTATATATATCAGATTCGAGTATGAGAATGAAGAAATAAAATTTAGAAGAATCAATCTTTTAATAGATCTCATATTATTCAGATCAAAATAGTTAGACAAAACTCCGATATCAATCATATCGGTAAAAATCAAAAAAAATTTCTTATCTTTTGTACTAATTCTGAATTAATCATTTAGTTTTAAAATTTTAAATAATAATTTTTTATTTTTATTTTTACATGAAAATAAGGTGACAATATGATTGATAAAATTACCTTTCCATTTTTTTTTTAAATGACATGAAATGGTACGCTTTGAATGAACGCCGAACAAGACTAAACAAAACATTGCGTGCTATGTTAACGTTAGTCAAAGAAAATAGACAACCCACTCTTGCGAAGCCTTCCACGTTCAAACTTCAAGCGCAAGCACGCAGCACCCACATTTCGTGTATAGGACTTTTCTTGGTCCAAATTTGAATCCAGGACTTGGCAGGCATACTATAAATAGACACCCAAACCATATCAACCTTCATTCACAAACCAAAGCTTCTTTCTCACATCACCTAAGAAAAATAAAGAACATCCTCTCCCCGCGGCTTCTCTTTCTTTTTCTGGTTCAATCCCCCCTCCTCCCCCCACCCCCAAAAAATCCACCAAAAAGGGTTAAGTTTTTTTGCGAAGGAAAATGGGTGCAGGGACTACTGTTGTAGTAATTTTTGTATTAGGAATGATTGCCAAAGTTCTGATTGGGGTTGGCGTAGCCTGGGGTGGCCGAGCATGGTGGAACAGATGGAGGTCCCGGCGGCAAGCCCAAGCATAGGTTTAAATCTACAACCGTGCTCAACCCTGAGTGATGGTGCTTGTAGCTGTGGTCAGGGTGGGGCTGGTTAAAGTAAACATAATACATTCTTTTGTATGTTTTTCTTTTCCCTTAATTAAGGGTGTTCTGTTATGCTAAGTTCTATCTAACCTAAATGTCTCTCAAAAATGGAGAAGCGATGCTGCCCGATAGGGTTCAAGTTGTGATGCTAGTGTTGTAATGTATAAAAACAATATACATGCTCTTTTATGAATATTTATTAATAGGGCTAATATAACATATGATCTGATAATAATAATGATCTTCTATTAATAGAAAATTCCATGGTATGACATTCTGGCCAAGCAACATTTTCCTCTCTCTCTCACTCACTCATCATTTGATTTTTATGGACATGGGGCATGGTCATGTGAAACTTCTATTTATACCCCACCTTCCAAAATTTTATTAAGCTAAGGACAGGCATTGGTGATGGGAACTTGCGGATCAGAGAAGGAACCATTAAGCACAAGCTTTGCTAAGTGTAGTGGTAGCCATCCCAGTTAATACGTGTCCACGGATCGGAACATGACTCACCGTGGAGTGTTGTTCCATTGATCACCACCATATTTTTTCTTGCCGGAAAGTTAAGGAAACGGTTCCATGTGCTCTGATTCATTTTTTTGATTATGATCTAAGAGCACCACCAAAGTGTTTCGAATAAAGGTTATGGTTATCTTGACATAGGTCTTCCTCTGGCTTAGATCAACCTAAGTTAAATGGAGTTCCATTGATCACCATTGTTGTTGCAAAAACACTGGGTGGGGTGTGAGACTTCGACAACAAAACTTCATTGGATCATTAAAACCTGCAAGTGTGTCATTTTAGCACTCATTTGAATCACCATAATCTAGGACTAAAAAAGGGGGAAATCGTCATTCAGCAGAGCCAGACAGGGCGTCTGATAATTGGTTATTAGTACCAAGACCATTGGCATTACTTATGAGTGAGTATTTAGCTGAATAGATATCAACATAAACAAATGCAGCATCTTTATATTTTGTCCCTATTTGAGTCACTGCATTCTTAAGCTGGTTATTGAGCTCTTAAGCCAAGTCATTGTGGAGTGTTGCACAACCGTATTGATCAACTGTGCCATTTGCAGCGCAAAAAGGTAAGGCAAAGAGGGTCAAGCAACCAATAGGGCCAACATTGTGTATCCAAAATGATCTTACCTCTTTATTGTATAGTTGCTGAAAACAAGTATACCAAAAGTTGCACAAAACATTGGTCCTCGTGAAAAAAAAAAAGATTGATTTATAAACTATGACCGCTAACTTCGAATCCTTGTACTGCTTGAGGAAACAAGTTAACAATCTTTGGTATGGTTGCTCGAATTTGATCAACAGTCATGTTGCTCATGAATCCATATAAGACGTCACTCAGACCTATATGCAATGTGTACAATGCCTTTGTAAAGTCACCAAGCTGGGGCAAGCCACCTACTGAAAAGGGGTTCACTCCTAAAGTGCTATGGTTCTTGAAAAGTTCTGTCGTGTGCGAATCGGACTGTTTGAACTGAGACACTTGGATTGAAAGATCAAAAGGGGTGAATGCACTAGGAGCAATTGTGCGCAACCAAATGCAAAGATTGATCCGAATTCATAAGCAGTTGCAATGGTGTCTAAATGGGCATTCTGATAAGGTAAACTCAATGTCTCAGCTACATAAAACATCCCAAAATTTAGCTATAAATCATGATCTGTACAGTGAAATTATTATTCACATAATTGGATTCAAATGTTCTTACCAGGAAGTCATGGATGAGTCGACCATCACAGTCTTCCAGAAGGCTTCCTGAAGAACGTCTTGCCATAGGGAGGAGGGACTTAATGAATTGCAGCAGATCTTGCTCCGGTGTCTGAATTTGAGTCCCCAAAGTTGTAAATAGCAGGAAATGCACAGCTTGATGAACCACCATTATTTGGCCTGCCCCTTCCTACTTCCAACCCAAAACCAGTAACCCAAAAACCAGAACCAACTTTTCGAATGCCATGGTTGTAAGTTTTAAGAGTTCTGATGTGAAACCCGGAAAAACCCAACTAGTGTAGAACCATTAATATGAATTTTTAATTGAATGAAATTATTCCATCAATATAATTTTTATTAACTCAAATTAAATAATTAATTTTTTAATGATTTCGATAAATAATTGGTTTTAATCGAATAATAAACGTTACTAATAATAATAATAATAATAATAAATTATCCTTAATAACAAAATGACTACATAATCGAACAAGGTGAATTTGGACCATCGAAAGTCCAACTAGTGTAGGCCCCACCACTGCAGAAGAGCGGAAGAAATTTGTACGGTTTTGATCCAATTTTTTAAAAAATTCTTAAACTAATCTTTAAAAAAATATTTAATTTGTTGTTCGAATCTTAAAAATTTCACAAATACTGATCATCATTTTATAGAAAGTTAATCAAATTTTTAAATTTTTATCAATTCATAAATAGTATTGATAGAGTTTTGAAACTCGACCAATTTAATTTTTTAATATTACCAAGTGATGAACAGTGTTTATCGAATTTTAAAAATTTAATTAATATAGAGCATTTTTTTTAAATTTTTATTTGAAGGATTGTTTTAAAAAATTTTAATTTTTTAATATAGATCCGAACTTGGGAGCGGAACCCACCCCAAATGTCGTGTATCATGCATTAAACTCCACCATACCCTGACAACTGACATCGATGCCCCAATCTTCCTTACCAAATTACGACGGAGCTCGCCTTATTCCATGGAATATTCACGGCGCTTCTTTCGTAAACGCAAATCAGTAACATTTTGAAAATAAATTTTTTAAAAATTCGTATTTTCATTTAAATTTTAAAAATCTTATGATTTTATTCCTAAATTTATTATTATTTTAATAATCTAAAAAAATCATATGGATTTTGATCTAATTCTCAATCCTAATTCATTTTAACCAAATGTTAAAATTTTAATTTATAGATTTTTGCTTATCATTACAAGTATGATACCCATTATGATTAAAACAATAGTAATATAATTTTATATAATCTATTAGACTTTTTTTTTCTATGGATGTATAGAATAAATTAAAGAATTATAATTATTAATAGGCATAAACATGTATAGTCACGATCTATCAAAATATCAAAATAAAGATGGACGGTTCAAACTCTATGGATGTAGTATTAGGACGTTATATTTCTTTAATTATATATATCAGATTCAAGTATGAGAATGAAGAAATATAATTTAGAAGAGTCAATCTTTTAATGGATCTCATATTGTTCAAACCAAAATAGTTAGACAAAACTCCGATATCGATCGGTGAAAATCAAAAAATATTTCTTACCTTTTGTACTAATTCTGAATTAATCATTTAGTTTTAAAATTTTAAATAATAATTTTTTATTTATTTTTTACATGAAAATAAGGTGACAATATGATTGATAAAATTACCTTTCCATTTTTTTTTTTAAATGACATGAAATGGTACGCTTTGAATGAACGCCGAACAAGACTAAACAAAACATTGCGTGCTATGTTAACGTTAGTCAAAGAAAATAGACAACCCACTCTTGCGAAGCCTTCCACGTTCAAACTAGCGCAAGCACCCAGCACCCACATTTCGTGTATAGGACTTTTCTTGGTCCAAATTTGAATTCAGGACTTGGCAGGCATACTATAAATAGACACCCAAACCATATCAACCTTCATTCACAAACCAAAGCTTCTTTCTCACATCACCTAAGAAAAATAAAGAACATCCTCTCCCCGGGGCTTCTCTTTCTTTTTCTGGTTCAATCCCCCCTCCTCCCCCCACCCCCAAAAAATCCACCAAAAAGGGTTAAGTTTTTTTGCGAAGGAAAATGGGTGCAGGGACTACTGTTGTAGTAATTTTTGTATTAGGAATGATTGCCAAAGTTCTGATTGGGGTTGGCGTAGCCTGGGGTGGCCGAGCATGGTGGAACAGATGGAGGTCCCGGCGGCAAGCCCAAGCATAGGTTTAAATCTAAAACCGTGCTCAACCCTGAGTGATGGTGCTTGTGGCTGTGGTCAGGGTGGGGCTGGTTAAAGTAAACATAATACATTCTTTTGTATGTTTTTCTTTTCCCTTAATTAAGGGTGTTCTGTTATGCTAAATTCTATCTAACCTAAATGTCTCTCAAAAATGGAGAAGCGATGCTGCTCGATAGGGTTCAAGTTGTGATGCTAGTGTTGTAATGTATAAAAACAATATACATGCTCTTTTATGAATATTTATTAATAGGGCTAATATAACATATGATCTGATAATAATAATGATCTTCTATTAATAGAAAATTCCATGGTATGACATTCTGGCCAAGCAACATTTTCCTCTCTCTCTCACTCACTCATTTGATTTTTATGGACATGGGGCATGGTCATGTGAAACTTCTATTTATACCCCACCTTCCAAAATTTTATTAAGCTAAGGACAGGCATTGGTGATGGGAACTTGCGGATCAGAGAAGGAACCATTAAGCACAAGCTTTGCTAAGTGTAGTGGCAGCCATCCCAGTTAATTCGTGTCCACGGATCGGAACATGACTCACCGTGGAGTGTTGTTCCATTGATCACCACCATATTTTTTCTTGCCGGAAAGATAAGGAAATGGTTCCATGTGCTCTGATTCATTTTTTTGATTATGATCTAAGAGCACCACCAAAGTGTTTCGAATAAAGGTTATGGTTATCTTGACATAGGTCTGCCTCTGGCTTAGATCAACCTAAGTTAAATGGAGTTCCATTGATCACCATTGTTGTTGCAAAAACACTGGGTGGGGTGTGAGACTTCGACAACAAAACTTCATTGGATCATTAAAACCTGCAAGTGTGTCATTTTAGCACTCATTTGAATCACCATAATCTAGGACTAAAAAAGGGGGAAATCGTCATTCAGCAGAGCCAGACAGGGCGTCTGATAATTGGTTATTAGTACCTAGACCGTTGGCATTACTTATCAGTGAGTATTTAGCTGAATAGATATCAACATAAACAAATGCAGCATCTTTATATTTTGACCCTATTTGAGTCACTGCATTCTTAAGCTGGTTATTGAGCTCTTAAGCCAAGTCATTGTGGAGTGTTGCACAACCGTATTGATCAACTGTGCCATTTGCAGCGCAAAAAGGTAGGCAAAGAGGGTCAAGCAACCAATAGGGCCAACATTGTGTATCCAAAATGATCTTACCTCTTTATTGTATAGTTGCCGAAAAAAAGTATACCAAAAGTTGCACAAAACATTGGTCCTCGTGAAAAAAAAAAGATTGATTTATAAACTATGACCGCTAACTTTGAATCCTTGTACTGCTTGAGGAAACAAGTTAACAATCTTTGGTATGGTTGCTCGAATTTGATCAACAGTCATGTTGCTCATGAATCCATATAAGACGTCACTCAGACCTATATGCAATGTGCACAATGCCTTTGTAAAGTCACCAAGCTGGGGCAAGCCACCTACTGAAAAGGGGTTCACTCCTAAAGTGCTCAGGTTCTTGAAAAGTTCTTTCGTGCGCGAATCGGACTGTTTGAACTGAGACACTTGGATTGAAAGATCAAAAGGGGTGAATGCACTAGGAGCAATTGTGCGCAACCAAATGCAAAGTTTGATCCCAATTCATAAGCAGTTGCAATGGTGTCTAAATAGGCATTCTGATAAGGTAAACTCAATGTCTCAGCTACATAAAACATCCCAAAATTTAGCTATAAATCATGATCTGTACAGTGAAATTATTATTCACATAATTGGATTCAAATGTTCTTACCAGGAAGTCATGGATGAGTCGACCATCACAGTCTTCCAGAAGGCTTCCTGAAGAACGTCTTGCCATAGGGAGGAGGGACTTGATGAATTGCAGCAGATCTTGCTCCGGTGTCTGAATTTGAGTCCCCAAAGTTGTAAATAGCAGGAAATGCACAGCTTGATGAACCACCATTATTTGGCCTGCCCCTTCCTACTTCCAACCCAAAACCAGAAACCCAAAACCCAGAACCAACTTTTCGAATGCCATGGTTGTAAGTTTTAAGAGTTCTGATGTGAAACCCGGAAGAACCCAACTGTGTTTTTACCTATTATGGTGAAGCAGGGGCCAACTTGACATTATATAGGGCAAGATTTCCAAATTTAATAGAAAATTGAAGGGACGAGATGGAGAATCGTACAAGTTCCGAACCCGCTTTTTATCTGAACCTTGCAATTTCCACATAGGGTTCAAGTAAAGACACTGCAAGTATGCACTGCAAAACTGGTAGCAAAGGTATGTGAACCGAACTACAAGCAACTACAAAGGAGGGTATCCATCTCCAGCTACGTCTCGCACAATCATTCTAGTCCAGCTACCTATGTCTCACTCCTTTATTTCCATTTTCTGGATTGGTATTTAGACAAGGAAAAGACAAAGAAATGGATATTTAAGTCCTGCAGGCACCAAATTGCTTGTAATGTGTTTTTCATTAACCTCCAAACCTAATTTTTAGTAACTTAAAATGTAATGATAAAATCTTCAAATCTGAAACCATCTGGATTGAAAATATCATTCTAGTGAAGGCCTGGAACAGCCCTATCAGCACCAGAAGATTCAGAGCTCTTCCCCCCCGGGGAGGGGGGGGGGGAAGGAATCTTTATTTAGTAAAAATAGCTGAAAAATCTTGATAATCTCATGTCTGAAAAGCTACATCCAATGCACTTACAAAAAATAAGAAATGACTAATGAGCTGATTGTCATGATTCATTACAAAGAATCTATCTGATAAACAATGAAAGGAGAAAAAAAAAAAAAAAAAAAAAGAGGGGAAAAAAAGGCACTTGAAGTCAAGCTACAAAAGGGAAAATCTTTTGTGCAATTTTGCACAGTGTGCCAAGTTCTGTAAGACACGCTACAGGTTTCACTGGTATTTTTTAATGTTGCACAAATCAGGTGTAAAATGTCAACAATATAGTATACCCTATGAATTAAAACTTTGGCTTAAAATCTAATGCTAATTGCTAAACCTTGCCTCTAGCATGTGTACTGTTGATGTAGTTGTCGGGAACTCCAAGTGCTATTCGCAGCCAGACATGGGAAAATGATTGTTGGCAGCCTCTTGCTTTCCTCTAAATAAGGGAAGTCGGTGGTGAAGTGCAGCCCACGGCTCTCCTGCCTAGAAAGGGCACTACTTACAACTAGCTTTGCACAGCAAAAGAGATTCCTCACTTCACAGACCTCAAGTGCTACCATGGTTGGCTCCCACCCTTGCTCAAACAAGTACTTCTCCCATTTTGCCTCTAACTTCGCTATCCTGTCCTCAGCTGTTTCCAACCTTGTTGTAGATCGAACAATTCCCACATACTGCCACATGATTAGTTGCAGTTCTTTTCTTATTTCCCTAGTCTTTCTCAAAATTTTACCTAGTACATCACCACCAAGAGACATTGGCACAACAGGTCTTGACCAACAATTTGAAGCACTGATGTCAAGTCTAGAGCCTTTCATATGATCTATTGAAGGCTGCACTGCCCTTCGTGCAAAAACAAGTGCCTCGAGCAATGAGTTACTAGCAAGTCGGTTTGCTCCATGTAAACCTGTGCATGCAACTTCACCTGCTACATATAAATCCCGCACATTTGTCTCTCCATCTAACCCGGCACGAACTCCTCCACACATGTAATGAGCAGCAGGTACCACAGGGATTGGCTCGCGAGTTATGTCTAGACCATGCTGAAGGCATTCAGAGGCTATGTTGGGAAAGTGGGAGAGAATTTTTTCTCTGGGTTTGTGACTTATGTCCAGTAGCACATACTTCTCATTACGTCTCTTGAGCTGGTCATCTATACTTCTTGCCACAACATCCCGGGGAGCAAGCTCAGCCCTTTCATCATACAGAGGCATGAATCTTTCCATGCTCAGATTGTAGAGAATTCCACCATCACCTCTGACAGCTTCGGTTATTAGAAAAGCATTTTCTCGGGGCTTTCTTGGTTTGACTGGAAGGCCTTCCTCAGCCAGGGCAGTCGGATGGAACTGAACAAACCTGAGAAGCAAAACAGTTTTGCATCAGATACTAGCAGGGGAGCTGCTATAGCAATCATGCATCGTCTCTTCCTAGAACATCAGCATGCTAGTGGAAGCTGATGAACATCACTGCCAGTCTTCTGTAAATTTCAATTAGTTTCTCACTTTATCATACCCTCACTATTCTACAAGATCGGCATCCCCTACAGCTACGACAATAAGATGAAATTTCATTTGTTGTCCAATGCATATGCATAATCCAATGCTTTGTTTCTCCTAATATGCACTGATGAGAAACAGTAGTGGCTGCTATGTAAATGAAATGACGAGGGCACTCACTCCATGTTAGAAATTACAGCCTGAGCTCTATGTGCTATAGCCATTCCATCTCCTGTAGCCACCTATTAAGCACAAGCCAAAAATGAATAGGGTCATCTATGACCAGAAATTCTCAAACTTCAATTAACGTAAAACCGCAGGAGAACTTTGTCAAGAGGGCATTTCGATAGCATTTCTTAACACAAATGCTCAATCACAGATGTTATGCTAAACAAAGGAAACTCCTATAGCAACTTTCAAATTCCAAGAACCTTGCCAAATATTCCATCGTTAGGAATATGAAACTTACAACAATAACATATTGGTCTTATCAGGTGCGATCGATTTCAAATGCACAAACTCAGGGGTGAAAATCACTACAGCCAATAAATGGGAAAAAAGGTAGGAAGAAAACCAGAAAACTTCAATGTACCAGGGGGTTTGTAGTTGACGGATAAATGTGTCCAGCCCCACCTGATGCAAGTAAGGTCACTTTGGAAAGAAATCGTACAACCTAGAAAACCAAAATGCATAATTTCAGCACCAAAGAAAAAGGAGATCCGCAGAGAAAAATGATGCCTTGTATTTTCCCAGAAAAGTGAAGATTTCTGCGTTCACCTCCCATGTTTCAGTATTCAGAGTGTCAACACCATGACAAACTGTATCTGAGCCATCCTGCAAACCCCAGTAACAAACATGTCCACATGTTATTCAAAAATTCAAGAGTTTTTGTACTACCCCTAAGAAAGTTGACAATTGACAAAGAGATAAACCACAGATCTAATGGAGTTCTCTACAATACAAAGATTTTTAGGTTCATAGTTAACCACAATGGAACTAAATGATAATATAAGATTTTACCAATATTAGCAAACTTACTAAGAACATGAATGATGTGAGGACAACTTATAATTTCAAAAGATGGTTATTACTGTGTAGAGAGTGACCTGAGATGTGAGCAAGTCTATTGCAAAATGGTGTTCAAACACGAAGATATTTGGATCTTTGATAACTGCATCCAGTAGTGCCCTTTCAATCTCCCTTCCCGTCATATCAGCAGCATGGACAATCCTGTGATGGGAATGTCCACCTTCCCTTGCTAGATGCAAGTTCCCATCCTCACTATGATCAAATGAAGCCCCCATTGCAATCAATTCCTTGACCCTATCAGGTCCTTCTGTGCACACCACCTACACAAAAAGAAGAGAAAAACAGCCAAATTTCATTGAATTCAACAGGTCAAGCCAAAGATAACTGGTAAGTAAACTCAAACAACCAACATGTAGCATCACTCACACAACAGACCATAGAGCAGCTACTTAGCCACTTCAAACATCACAGAATTCTTAATATCTCCAAGGACACCAGAAACTGATATTTATTGGATCAAATGCCCTACTCCCCATACCTTGACCTCCATGTTTGGAGCCTTTAGAAATAGGTTAGATTCTCATAAAATACCCCCTGCCCCAGCATGACATCAAAAGTTCAGGAGAAAACCGACCAAACTTTGACCTTTAACCAATTTATAATTAGTTACAAACCTTACCCTGACAGTTTCTTCATCACAAAGATAAGCCCCTGCTACAATGGTGTCATGCATATGACTCTCAACTGAGTCAGAAGGGCATAACACAGCGCTGACTCCACCTTGAGCATAGTTTGTGTTGCACTCGTGAGGCTCAGCCTTGGTGATAACTGCCACAGTACCATGTTTGGCAACTTCAAGAGCATAACAAAGGCCAGCAACTCCACTACCAATGACAGCAAAATCAAAATACTTTGTGGAACCATCTGTTGAGCATATTGCATTAACTACTTTAACTGGCTTGAACTTCACATTAATTGGAGAGATGGCAATGTCATATCTATTAATACCTACACACTTGGTAATCCTGTGTGACCTGGAAATTCAAAACAAAATTCATATTCTGTTACACCACAACAGCATCAACAAGTTAAAACCTCCACAACCCTTAACGTATGATATGCAATTTGGTCAAGAACGGTAAGGCACAAGAGTGACTAGAGGCTGATTTCTTGACAGCACGGATACAGGCGTAACTAACAAGATGAGTATAAAATCTAAGCAAAAAACAAAATCTTGGAAATCATGAGACATTGAACATTGTGAACGAAATATAGTTTCTAGGACACATAAGAACTGAGGAAGATAACCAAGGTTATCAAATGGTATTGAAACCATCAGAAAATGGTTGAGGATCCATCATTCATATGGAAATGAACTACCAATGAAATCAGAATTTCATGAAATTTACTATCCATTAATTCACTGAATAAGAAGACTAAGATTTTTGTGACTTACCATGAAATTTGATTCCATATACATCTATTGAATTTGAGACTAGAAACCAAAGAAGCCTGTCTGTAACCAAGTCCTCTGCAGCCCACCTCACCAAAGTTCAGGTTGCTGCCGCTGGCAGCCATGCTGGTTGCCATTTCAGATCTTCACATGCACAATACTAACACCATACTAGGACCGAAATGAAAAATTAATTCAGTTCACTGAATTTGATTCTAAAGATTGCTATTTACTAGATTACCCTATTCAATTCAACAATAAATTATAGTCGCTTAAAAAGAATATCTATATAAAGAAAGGACAGCTCCAGGACAATCTGACGAACAGTTGCAATATCGGGCAATCAAATAATAAATGAACCCCTATAAATTCATGAAAACAACAAACTGATAATTACAGTCTAAACAATTTAGAGATCGGGTAAAAGGAGTCAAAGGAATTCACATGATGTTGTTGAGAGACTAAATGGACCAATTTTTCTACAAAATTCTGAAACTTAAGTTTGCAAGGAAAAAGGGAATCATCATAACCCTGCATCAGCCACACACTCTTTCAAGAAATCCTCCCAAGAACATCTCAACTCAGGCAGTAGGCAAAAGATAAGAAACATACTTTGCTTCCCCCCAAAAGAGAAGCAAACAAAATGCCTTTACTTACTGTACTAAGGACATCTTGCAAACAACACACAGAGAAAAAGAATTAAAAAAAAAAATACATCTTTTCTTGGCCTCCACATTTTTACAAAAAGCACAAACAAAAAGAGGAATGATACAAAAATGTATACAGAAGGTATATTCCAGAAAAGGAGCACAACAAAAGGAATGAAACAAAAATGAATACTGAAGATATGTTCCAGAAAAGGAGCATTTCCAACTAAGTTTTGGCAAATCAAATTCATTCAAATATGAAATGTCCCCAAGAAAAAGACAAAGAAAATCACAAAAGCAAAAAAAAAAAAAAAAAAAAAAAAAAAGATGCATTTCCCGGATCAAAATACTTCGTGTCAAGACCATTTGATACACTACGCAATGTGAGAAAACAAGAATTTCATTAGGGAAAAGTTTCTTTCAGTTTCAACCCGTGAAAAAAATATTATTTTCCACAGAAAAACAAAATTAAATTACACAATCTCTTAATGTTGAAATTCTAAAAGAACAAGAAATGCCAATTCATTAACTTCAATGCAAGAAATAGCAAAACCCAGATGCAGGAATTTAAAAAAAAAAAAAAAAAAAAAGGCATGAAAAGATCAAATGGGTATCATCGTACCTCACCCAAAATTGTTCTTTCTTTCCTGGGCACAGACTCTGTCCAACGAAATTCAGCAAGAAACAGAGACCCACGTAAAAACCTTGTCCTCGTCGAACTTGAGAACCCGAAGCGAATCAACCAATCAACAACAACCCCCAGATATTCGTAGAACTCACTGCTTAGAAGGCGTTACTAAACAAAGAAAAAAAAAATAATACAAAAATATTGAAGTATTAGAATCAGAATCTAGAAGAGAAAAAAGGAGAGGTGATGAGAACGACAGAATCCTACATTCCCAAGGCGCCACAGCTGAATTCTTTCGCTCAGCAATAACTCGATGCACCCCTGCGCATGGCGCCTCTCATTCGCCGTACGTTGTTTGTTCTCTCTCTCCAATTTTCTTGGACAAATGCATTCTTCCCATATGAATTTCTTGGCCGCTTCGTATTTACCATTTACCTTTCGAAACTAAAGGAGGGTCTTGTGGGGGTAGCCGGCATGGGGCACAATATCCAATCTTTTGATTTAATGGATATTCATTTTTTTTTCCAAAAAGAATATGCCGATATATTACTTCCCTACAATATAAAATACTAAAAATTAACCTTTTTATAAATAAAATTATTCCAATCTACGTTCGATCAAAATTTTAATTCTTTCAAGAGATAGTTTGTTTTTTTTTTTTAAATGGGTAATTGTGCAAAAAAAAATAAATAAATGTTGATTTTGTTCTTTAAGTCAAGTCAAAAAAGGATGAGAAAAGGACACTCCACAGTTTCCGCGAAGCAATTTGGTGGGGTGTTTGCTAATTCTATTGGGTCACTTGAGATTCCTGGACCATTTCTCTTTTCCAATGTGGAAGAGGAAGAGAGGCAATGGTGACTTGAGAGATGTGGGTTTATTTTGACCTCTCTAGCTTCCAATGGCCAATAAGGTTTCCTCCTTTTCTAATTTGCCTACAATAGTCGTACCCTTTTCCAATAGAAAATCAGACAAGTAAAATAAAATATTAATAAAACTTAAAAATAAAAAAAAATTATATTAAAAAAACAATCCATTAAATAAATTTTCGTAAATATTTAAATAAGATTAATTAAAATATGGTTTGAGATATTAATAGTTTTTTTTAACAATCCAATATATTTTTTTTCTATGAAGGGGGGCCAAGGCCGAGGACCAAGGGAGCAAAGGAAACAAAAGAGAGTCTGAACACATAATTGAGATTTTGACTATTAATAGCTGTTTAAAAGAGCAAATTATAGGGTAGAATGAATAATTTTATATAATTTTTATGTATCATATAATTAAAAAATATATATACAGGAAAAGGATCGCGTGAATCTGTCCCATTAACTACAATTTATTAAATACGTATAATAATCCAGAGAGAAAAAAATAAGTATTCCATAAATTGGACACCCTGAACAATTAATAAATGAAAATTTTCAAAGGAAACATTGGAAGGGGGTGCCTTGTTAAACCCTGGTGGGAATGCATGAAAGACAAGTGTTTCCCTTTGGTTTAAAAGAACGGTCCCCTCTTATAGGCACAAATTAATGGTCATAATCTATTTTTTTGATTTGAAAATTATGGTTTTAAATTTTTGTATAATAAAAAAATAAATAAATAAAAGAAGAACAGAACCTTCAATGGCAAAAGACCACGAAGATAATTCTGGGTTGACTAATGGAAAGTCGTTTTATTTAAATGAGATATTAAATCTCTTAATCAGAATAAAAAATATTATATTAGAAGAGTCATTCCCTAAATAAGATTTTTATAGATGTTCAAATTAGATTAATTTAAATATAATTTTAAATGAAAAAAAAAAAAAAACCCCAATTTTGGGCCGGAAAAGGACATATTCAAAGATGAGCTTCTTGGAGGAAGACAGCTTTAGCCAGGAAACAGAAAGATGGGCCATTGTGCTGTCCAAGCAGAAAAGAACAATTTCGATACCCACACTCCGCAGACCTCATCTTTTGTGTGGGGTGTGGGATCTTACCATTCCTGCATTTAGATCTGAGAATGTAATCGCCGTTGATGGTTTTGCTTTTGAATTTGAAATGGCATTTTTCTTTAAAATTCGAGTGGCATTCAAAGTTGAATAACTCACTTTGCATGGTCCTCCTGGTGTGAAAATTTGTCCAAAATAAATTGATTGTCCAAAGTAAGGATAATAAATTTCATAATTAAATTTTAAATTTTAAATTTTAAAATAAAAAAATTATATTAAAATAATTTTTTTAAAATTAAATTTAATAATATTCAAATCAAATTAATTAAAATATAATTTCAGATATTGATAATATATATATATATATATATATATATATATGAAGAACCAATCATTCAAACCCAATCACAAAGCACTGTTTGGACTGACCGAACGGCCCAGCCCAAGTTGAGACGAGATGGGTTCAAAGAATTGACCCGGTGGGTAGGGACTTTCTATTTCGTTCCTTTTCCTCACACGAAAGTCACATATCAAATAAAACCTAGTTATTTTATTAAATATATTAATATATAATATATATTTATAATATAAAAAATAAAATAAAATAAAATATATTAATATAATATATAATAATTAAATTTTCAAATCAAATTCAAACGCTTTATTATACACTCGAATCGAATTGGAATTCCCTTTTTATATTACTCATGAGTACTGAGAGAAGCGCGGATTGTTGCGAGTCACAATTCTCGCCGTTCATCTTTTCCTTCATTTCCTCATTCGATTCTCCTTTTCTGTCACCTCCCATTTGATTTGAAAACCCTAATTAAAAACTAGACAGAGAGATGTGGGTGGGAACCTTGTTGAAGAAAGAACCACCACCGCAAATGGTTTGGTCCCGCCGCTCTTCGATTTTCCTCGCACCAGGTTTGATCAATTCAAAACCCATTTTTTGAATCTTGGCCTTTCTCGTTTCCAATTAGTTCAGTAACCACGACATTGCAGTATTTCATCAACTGAAATTGACTGTTAGAATGAAATAAGCCCCGGTTCTCCCTCCTTTCATTATCTGCAATATGCTTTTAACTTTGAGTTATGGAATATGGGCTTAGCATTTGAGTTGTGTTTGGTGGAGGGATAGAACGTGGGAAGAAAGAAAAGGAGGAGGAGAAGCAAGAGGGGAAGGAAGGAAATGAATTGGTGTTTCTCTCTCATTGCTTTAATGCTTTGAATCAAAAAGTCTTGTGGTGTTCAATTCTAATTCCAGTTTTTGTGGGGTTAAATCTAATTCCAAAAAAATTTAGATCTGTAAATCAATAAAATAATAAGCAATTTCAAAAATGAACTCCAGCAGAGTTTGTGGGTCATGTTAAATAACAGATCTAGAATTGAACTCCAAAACCACTTCGGGTATTTCAGCCTGAAACCTAATGGATTCCATAGTTCAATTCTAAGAGAATTTATAAATCTACAAAAAAGAAGAAATTACAAAATGAACTCCCAAGATTTTGTGGCCGTTGTATAATCTTTTTATGAATGCTATCAGATAACAAATTTAAAATTGAACTCCAAGATCATTTTGGTTGTTTCAAGTAATAATATTTAATTGAATTTTATATTTTACTCTTTCACTCCAAGTAAGAAAGAGCATTTAAAAATGTAATGAATTGAAGAATTCAATTGAAATGAATTGAACTCATTGTCATTTGGTTTCAAGCACAACAAGAGTGGAGGGAGTGGGGAAAATATCTAATCCTTCCTTCCATTTTCAAAGGAGGAGAAAGGGTAGGAGGGAAATGAGTGTTCCATTGCTTCCATTTCTTTCTTCTACCAAACAAAATAACTTTTCTTATTTTCCTAGTTTTCCATCCTTCCTTCATATCGCACTCTTATTGTTCCAGTTGGGGTCCTAAGATAAATAGCATCAGTTGTAAATACCGAGTACCACCCATTAATTTGGTCCAGGTTCAAGCATTACTCTTTTGAACACATTTTCTTTGCAGGGTTTCACATAGTTTTCAGTTCATTGGTGCGGCATAGCTGTTTGATGCTTTTGATGGTTTACTAGACAGTTTCTAATATGGTATGTTTCCGAGTTCATGCAGGATGTTGGAGTCATCATACAATTCACTTTTTGGGAAGTTGCATTGAAATGCGTTTTCGAGGATTACTTGGAAGAAGGAAGGCATTTTAGCACAAGAATTATGTTAAAGCTGGTTGATGATCCTTACATGGATTTGATTGCAACAGTATTGACCGAAAGCTTAATCATTGTTTTCACTATTTAGTTAATTATCTCTTATATGAATTAAGTAATTTCATCTCAGTCAACTGCCAATCACCTGTGAAGTGCAGAGTTACACATGGATAGGAATAACAATAGGGTGATATGACTGATATGTGAGAAAGAAGCATACAACGTGGTGGGATATGAGAATAAATTGTTTTATATGTGCATTACACTACAATTTTTTTTTTCCCCATTTTAGCTTTCTTTTACTTTGTAATCATTTGATATTAGCATAAATGCAATTTATACCCTTCAAATCTAATTGTTAGTAAACTTCGCCATTAACCCACTATATATTTATGGACCACATCAAATACATCAAGAAAAAGATCCATATAAATGTCAAGGACTCCTGAAGTGCCAGAGAAGTATTTATAGGCACCTGGCACAATTTTATATGCTACACAATGTTGGTTAGATATGTATATTTTCAGAGCATTCAGTATTGGGTGAATTGCAAATATCAGACAGTATCTGCTTCTTTCATGGTTCCATGAATTTTAAAGTAACATTTGGAAAATAGATATTGATCCCTTGATAGCTAAACCGTAAATCATGCATATTCTTTGCATTGATTTTATAGTAGCACTTGATGGGACAGTGTGAACTAATTCAATGAGGTGGATGAGATTGTGTAGCAAATAGTTCGAATTTGACCTGATCTTTCCCTAGACTGGATAGGATACTCTAGTTAGTTCACTCCTTAAATGAGATGACCATGTAAAACACATAGATACATTTTTATTTTACCAAGAGTTCTCTTTGAGAATGACAATAATGGATTCCAAAAGAGACTAATTGTTTCTTTCTCTTAAAATTTTTCAGGTTTCAGGCCCTCTTGGTCAAAAGCCAGATGAGAAAATTGTGGGAAATGTGCTGTTTCGCTGGCAAAGATAGAACATCTTTAAAAAAAATAATAATAATAATAATAATCAAATGATCAGTAGTCCTGACTTCAAAACTTGTTGAAGCTTCTCTATTTATTGAATAATGGTTCAATGCTTACTTATGAAACAGTGATGTTGACGATCCCAATACTTTTGTGGACCTTTTTGTCTCAAACTCTGAACTGTAAGTAATACACCATAGAGTATAATTCTACTTTTTTCAATGTGCATTTCCATTTTTTTTTTTTTTTGCCTTGTATAAAGAATAATTCTATTGTTTTCACTTTTGGGTTGCTTTGCCCATATAGTTTAAGAACCCATTTGAGGAGAATGAAATCGTTGGAATTACAAATTATATTGATTTCGGCTTTGAGCTAAAGTCAAGGTACTGTTGATTCTTTATCAATTTCATAGAAATGTAGTTTCCTACGGGGTTCTGATCACTGTGTTTACTTCTGCACACAGTAGACGATGCCCCGCGGTCGAAGACTGTTCCAGATTCAACTTTCCATATAGCGGCATCTTGGCAAGGTAATAAGAATTTTTTGGTAAAGGTAAGAGAATTATTCTTTATTTTGCTTCCGTTAGTAAATTACAACAGAAGTGTCAAAATTGACATTCCATATTTTTACAGGGAAAGTGGTGGCATCTCATCTCATCTGTGGCACTGCCATTCAAGTCATAGTGGAAACCTCCTTTCACTTTCAGTGTCTCAAGTATGTTTTATACTTGTATTTGATGGATTGCTGCATTTTCATCTATTCTTCATATCATATAAATTGTGAAATTACAAATATTGGATACTTGATATAACTGACCCATGTTGTCTGAAATCCTGTAAGCACAGCAGTCCTGGTCAAATAAGTTGAATTGTGCCTGAACTTAAACACTTTGGATAAGCTCCAATTATGACTTGAAGGAAGACTCTAGGGGCTCCTCTGTGCAGATTGAGGGGATGCAGTTCCACTACTAGTACGTGAGAAAATATTATGGAATTCGTAACTCTAAACTAGGAAAAGGTGGATATAGTACGTGTGGATTTGAGTCCACAAATCTGTTCATGGTAAATTATAACTAGAAATCCTCTTGTTAACATGCTTCTGCATGACCGTTGAATTCAATCAGGAAATTCCCACAATTTTGCAGCCAAATGATTCAGTAATGTGAGAATGACTTGACCTGATTCTATGATGTAGATCTTGAGCCTCAATTTTTACAGTATTTTTTATTTTAATTAAAATTTTTGCTACAAATAACCAAGATTTTCTTAGCTCGGATTTGGAAAATGTTTCGTGGCAGTCAGCTAAATTGAGGGCCAATATCTTGCCTGAGCCTGATCGTGGCCAATTTTTTGTTATACGAAGTTTCATAACTATAACTATAATACTGAAAATTTGGTATTAAAAGTATTTTATAAAATATATTGGTAATTATAAAAGAAAATTTAAAATTTTATTGATTTTGAATTTTGAGATATTAAATTAAAATTTTAAGTATATTTAAAACATCCGTGTTTACAAATTCGTAATGCAATCCCGTTGATAAATTTGAAATTTTAATATAACGAGGGTATAAATTATCCTTAATAATAAAATGACTACATAATCGACCAAGGTGAACTTGGACCATCGAAAGTCATACTAGTGTAGGCCCCACCACTGCAGAAGAGCGGAAGAAATTTGTACGGTTCTGACCCAATTTTTAAAAAAGAAACTCTAAAAATAATCTTCAAAAAAAAGTTTAATTTAATATTTATATTTATCGTTTTATAAAAATTTAGTCAAATTTTTAAAACTCGATCAAGTCATAAATAGTATTAATTAAGTTTTGAAATTTAATCAATTTAATTTTTTTAATATTACCAAGTGATGAACAGTATTTATCGAATTTTGAAAATTTGATCGACATAGATTATTTTTTAAAAATTTTCATTTGAAGGGTTGTTTTAAAAAAATTTTGATTTTTTAATATAAATCCGAACTTGAGAGCGGAACCCACCCCAAATTTCGTGTATCGTGCATTAAATTCCACCACACCCTGACAACTGACATCGATGCCCCTATCTTCCTTACCAAATTACGACGGAGCCCGCCTTATTCCATGGAATATTCACGGCGCTTCTTTCGTAAACGGAAATCAGTAACATTTTGAAAATAAATTTTTTAAAAATTCGTATTTTCGTTTAAATTTTAAAAATCTTATGATTTTATTCCTAAATTTATTATTATTTTAATAATCTAAAAAAATCATATGGATTTTGATCTAATTCTCAATCCTAATTCATTTTAACCAAATGTTAAAATTTTAATTTATAGATTTTTGCTTATCATTACAAGTATGATACCCATTATGATTAAAACAATAGTAATATAATTTTATATAGTCTATTAGACTTTTTTTTTTTCTATGGATGTATAGAATAGACTAAAAATTATAATTATTAATAAGCATAAACATGTATAATCACGATCTATCAAAATGTCAAAATAATGGTGGACGGTTCAAACTCTATGGATGTAGTATTAGGACGCTATATTCCTTTAATTATATATCAGATTCGAATATGAGAATGGAGAAATAGAATTTAGAAGAATCAATCTTTTAATAGATCTCATATTATTCAGACCAAAATAGTTAGACAAAACTCCGATATCAATCATATCGATAAAAATCAAAAAAAATTTCTTATCTTTTGTACTAATTCTGAATTAATCATTTAGTTTTAAAATTTTAAATAATAATTTTTTATTTTTATTTTTACATGAAAATAAGGTGACAATATGATTGATAAAATTACCTTTCCATTTTTTTTTTAAATGACATGAAATGGTACGCTTTGAATGAACGCCGAACAAGACTAAACAAAACATTGCGTGCTATGTTAACGTTAGTCAAAGAAAATAGACAACCCACTCTTGCGAAGCCTTCCACGTTCAAACTTCAAGCGCAAGCACGCAGCACCCACATTTCGTGTATAGGACTTTTCTTGGTCCAAATTTGAATCCAGGACTTGGCAGGCATACTATAAATAGACACCCAAACCATATCAACCTTCATTCACAAACCAAAGCTTCTTTCTCACATCACCTAAGAAAAATAAAGAACATCCTCTCCCCGCGGCTTCTCTTTCTTTTTCTGGTTCAATCCCCCCTCCTCCCCCCACCCCCAAAAAATCCACCAAAAAGGGTTAAGTTTTTTTGCCAAGGAAAATGGGTGCAGGGACTACTGTTATAGTAATTTTTGTATTAGGAATGATTGCCAAAGTTCTGATTGGGGTTGGCGTAGCCTGGGGTGGCCGAGCATGGTGGAACAGATGGAGGTCCCGGCGGCAAGCCCAAGCATAGGTTTAAATCTAAAACCGTGCTCAACCCTGAGTGATGGTGCTTGTGGCTGTGGTCAGGGTGGGGCTGGTTAAAGTAAACATAATACATTCTTTTGTATGTTTTTCTTTTCCCTTAAAAAAAGGGTGTTCTGTTATGCTAAGTTCTATCTAACCTAAATGTCTCTCAAAAATGGAGAAGCGATGCTGCCCGATAGGGTTCAAGTTGTGATGCTAGTGTTGTAATGTATAAAAACAATATACATGCTCTTTTATGAATATTTATTAATAGGGCTAATATAACATATGATCTGATAATAATAATGATCTTCTATTAATAGAAAATTCCATGGTATGACATTCTGGCCAAGCAACATTTTCCTCTCTCTCTCACTCACTCATTTGATTTTTATGGACATGGGGCATGGTCATGTGAAACTTCTATTTATACCCCACCTTCCAAAATTTTATTAAGCTAAGGACAGGCATTGGTGATGGGAACTTGCGGATCAGAGAAGGAACCATTAAGCACAAGCTTTGCTAAGTGTAGTGGCAGCCATCCCAGTTAATACGTGTCCACGGATCGGAACATGACTCACCGTGGAGTGTTGTTCCATTGATCACCACCATATTTTTTCTTGCCGGAAAGTTAAGGAAACGGTTCCATGTGCTCTGATTCATTTTTTTGATTATGATCTAAGAGCACCACCAAAGTGTTTCGAATAAAGGTTATGGTTATCTTGACATAGGTCTTCCTCTGGCTTAGATCAACCTAAGTTAAATGGAGTTCCATTGATCACCATTGTTGTTCCAAAAACACTGGGTGGGGTGTGAGACTTCGACAACAAAACTTCATTGGATCATTAAAACCTGCAAGTGTGTCATTTTAGCACTTATTTGAATCACCATAATCTAGGACTAAAAAATGGGGAAATCGCCGTTCAGCAGAGCCAGACAGGGCGTCTGATAATTGGTTATTAGTACCTAGACCATTGGCATTACTTATGAGTGAGTATTTAGCTGAATAGATATCAACATAAACAAATGCAGCATCTTTATATTTTGTCCCTATTTGAGTCACTGCATTCTTAAGCTGGTTATTGAGCTCTTAAGCCAAGTCATTGTGGAGTGTTGCACAACCGTATTGATCAACTGTGCCATTTGCAGCGCAAAAAGGTAGGCAAAGAGGGTCAAGCAACCAATAGGGCCAACATTGTGTATCCAAAATGATCTTACCTCTTTATTGTATAGTTGCCGAAAAAAAGTATACCAAAAGTTGCACAAAACATTTGTCCTCGTGAAAAAAAAGATTGATTTATAAACTATGACCGCTAACTTTGAATCCTTGCACTGCTTGAGGAAACAAGTTAACAATCTTTGGTATGGTTGCTCGAATTTGATCAACAGTCATGTTGCTCATGAATCCATATAAGACGTCACTCAGACCTATATGCAATGTGCACAATGCCTTTGTAAAGTCACCAAGCTGGGGCAAGCCACCTACTGAAAAGGGGTTCACTCCTAAAGTGCTCAGGTTCTTGAAAAGTTCTTTCGTGCGCGAATCGGACTGTTTGAACTGAGACACTTGGATTGAAAGATCAAAAGGGGTGAATGCACTAGGAGCAATTGTGCGCAACCAAATGCAAAGTTTTATCCGAATTCATAAGCAGTTGCAATGGTGTCTAAATAGGCATTCTGATAAGGTAAACTCAATGTCTCAGCTACATAAAACATCCCAAAATTTAGCTATAAATCATGATCTGTACAGTGAAATTATTATTCACATAATTGGATTCAAATGTTCTTACCAGGAAGTCATGGATGAGTCGACCATCACAGTCTTCCAGAAGGCTTCCTGAAGAACGTCTTGCCATAGGGAGGAGGGACTTGATGAATTGCAGCAGATCTTGCTCCGGTGTCTGAATTTGAGTCCCCAAAGTTGTAAATAGCAGGAAATGCACAGCTTGATGAACCACCATTATTTGGCCTGCCCCTCCCTACTTCCAACCCAAAACCAGAAACCCAAAAACCAGAACCAACTTTTCGAATGCCATGGTTGTAAGTTTTTAGAGTTCTGATGTGAAACCCGGAAGAACCCAACTGTGTTTTTTCCTATTATGGTGAAGCAGGGGCCAACTTGACATTATATAGGGCAAGATTTCCAAATTTAATAGAAAATTGAAGGGACGAGATGGAGAATCGTACAAGTTCCGAACCCGCTTTTTATCTGAACCTTGCAATTTCCACATAGGGTTCAAGTAAAGACACTGCAAGTATGCACTGCAAAACTGGTAGCAAAGGTCTGTGAACCGAACTACAAGCAACTACAAAGGAGGGTATCCATCTCCAGCTACGTCTCGCACAATCATTCTAGTCCAGCTACCTATGTCTCACTCCTTTATTTCCATTTTCTGGATTGGTATTTAGACAAGGAAAAGACAAAGAAATGGATATTTAAGTCCTGCAGGCACCAAATTGCTTGTAATGTGTTTTTCATTAACCTCCAAACCTAATTTTTAGTAACTTAAAATGTAATGATAAAAATCTTCAAATCTGAAACCATCTGGATTGAAAATATCATTCTAGTGAAGGCCTGGAACAGCCCTATCAGCACCAGAAGATTCAGAGCTCTTCCCCCCCCGGGGGGGGGGGGGGGGGAGGAATCTTTATTTAGTAAAAATAGCTGAAAAATATTGATAATCTCATGTCTGAAAAGCTACATCCAATGCACTTACAAAAATAAGAAATGACTAATGAGCTGATTGTCATGATTCATTACAAAGAATCTATCTGATAAACAATGAAAGGAGAAAAAAAAAAAAAGAGGGGAAAAAAAGGCACTTGAAGTCAAGCTACAAAAGGGAAAATCTTTTGTGCAATTTTGCACAGTGTGCCAAGTTCTGTAAGACACGCTATAGGTTTCACTGGTATTTTTTAATGTTGCACAAATCAGGTGTAAAATGACAACAATATAGTATACCCTATGAATTAAAACTTTGGCTTAAAATCTAATGCTAATTGCTAAACCTTGCCTCTAGCATGTGTACTGTTGATGTAGTTGTCGGGAACTCCAAGTGCTATTCGCAGCCAGACATGGGAAAATGATTGTTGGCAGCCTCTTGCTTTCCTCTAAATAAGGGAAGTCGGTGGTGAAGTGCAGCCCACGGCTCTCCTGCCTAGAAAGGGCACTACTTACAACTAGCTTTGCACAGCAAAAGAGATTCCTCACTTCACAGACCTCAAGTGCTACCATGGTTGGCTCCCACCCTTGCTCAAACAAGTACTTCTCCCATTTTGCCTCTAACTTCGCTATCCTGTCCTCAGCTGTTTCCAACCTTGTTGTAGATCGAACAATTCCCACATACTGCCACATGATTAGTTGCAGTTCTTTTCTTATTTCCCTAGTCTTTCTCAAAATTTTACCTAGTACATCACCACCAAGAGACATTGGCACAACAGGTCTTGACCAACAATTTGAAGCACTGATGTCAAGTCTAGAGCCTTTCATATGATCTATTGAAGGCTGCACTGCCCTTCGTGCAAAAACAAGTGCCTCGAGCAATGAGTTACTAGCAAGTCGGTTTGCTCCATGTAAACCTGTGCATGCAACTTCACCTGCTACATATAAACCCCGCACATTTGTCTCTCCATCTAGCCCGGCACGAACTCCTCCACACATGTAATGAGCAGCAGGTACCACAGGGATTGGCTCGCGAGTTATGTCTAGACCATGCTGAAGGCATTCAGAGGCTATGTTGGGAAAGTGGGAGAGAATTTTTTCTCTGGGTTTGTGACTTATGTCTAGTAGCACATACTTCTCATTACGTCTCTTGAGCTGGTCATCTATACTTCTTGCCACAACATCCCGGGGAGCAAGCTCAGCCCTTTCATCATACAGAGGCATGAATCTTTCCATGCTCAGATTGTAGAGAATTCCACCATCACCTCTGACAGCTTCGGTTATTAGAAAAGCATTTTCTCGGGGCTTTCTTGGTTTGACTGGAAGGCCTTCCTCAGCCAGGGCAGTCGGATGGAACTGAACAAACCTGAGAAGCAAAACAGTTTTGCATCAGATACTAGCAGGGGAGCTGCTATAGCAATCATGCATCATCTCTTCCTAGAACATCAGCATGCTAGTGGAAGCTGATGAACATCACTGCCAGTCTTCTGTAAATTTCAATTAGTTTCTCACTTTATCATACCCTCACTATTCTACAAGATCGGCATCCCCTACAGCTACGACAATAAGATGAAATTTCATTTGTTGTCCAATGCATATGCATAATCCAATGCTTTGTTTCTCCTAATATGCACTGATGAGAAACAGTAGTGGCTGCTATGTAAATGAAATGACGAGGGCACTCACTCCATGTTAGAAATTACAGCCTGAGCTCTATGTGCTATAGCCATTCCATCTCCTGTAGCCACCTATTAAGCACAAGCCAAAAATGAATAGGGTCATCTATGACCAGAAATTCTCAAACTTTAATTAACGTAAAACCGCAGGAGAACTTGGTCAAGAGGGCATTTCGATAGCATTTCTTAACACAAATGCTCAATCACAGATGTTATGCTAAACAAAGGAAACTCCTATAGCAACTTTCAAATTCCAAGAACCTTGCCAAATATTCCATCGTTAGGAATATGAAACTTACAACAATAACATATTGGTCTTATGAGGTGCGATCGATTTCAAGTGCACAAACTCAGGGGTGAAAATCACTACAGCCAATAAATGGGAAAAAAGGTAGGAAGAAAACCAGAAAACTTCAATGTACCAGGGGGTTTGTAGTTGACGGATAAATGTGTCCAGCCCCACCTGATGCAAGTAAGGTCACTTTGGAAAGAAATCGTACAACCTAGAAAACCAAAAAGCATAATTTCAGCACCAAAGAAAAAGGAGATCCGCAGAGAAAAATGATGCCTTGTATTTTCCCAGAAAAGTGAAGATTTCTGCGTTCACCTCCCATGTTTCAGTATTCAGAGTGTCAACACCATGACAAACTGTATCTGAGCCATCCTGCAAACCCCAGTAACAAACATGTCCACATGTTATTCAAAAATTCAAGAGTTTTTGTACTACCCCTAAGAAAGTTGACAATTGACAAAGAGATAAACCACAGATCTAATGGAGTTCTCTACAATACAAAGATTTTTAGGTTCATAGTTAACCACAATGGAACTAAATGATAATATAAGATTTTACCAATATTAGCAAACTTACTAAGAACATGAATGATGTGAGGACAACTTATAATTTCAAAAGATGGTTATTACTGTGTAGAGAGTGACCTGAGATGTGAGCAAGTCTATTGCAAAATGGTGTTCAAACACGAAGATATTTGGATCTTTGATAACTGCATCCAGTAGTGCCCTTTCAATCTCCCTTCCCGTCATATCAGCAGCATGGACAATCCTGTGATGGGAATGTCCACCTTCCCTTGCTAGATGCAAGTTCCCATCCTCACTATGATCAAATGAAGCCCCCATTGCAATCAATTCCTTGACCCTATCGGGTCCTTCTGTGCACACCACCTACACAAAAAGAAAAGAAAAACAGCCAAATTTCATTGAATTCAACAGGTCAAGCCAAAGATAACTGGTAAGTAAACTCAAACAACCAACATGTAGCATCACTCACACAACAGACCAAAGAGCAGCTACTTAGCCACTTCAAACGTCACAGAATTCTTAATATCTCCAAGGACACCAGAAACTGATATTTATTGGATCAAATTCCCTACTCCCCATACCTTGACCTCCATGTTTGGAGCATTTAGAAATAGGTTAGATTCTCATAAAATACCCCCTGCCCCAGCATGACATCAAAAGATCAGGAGAAAACCCACCAAACTTTGACCTTTAACCAATTTATAATTAGTTACAAACCTTACCCTGACAGTTTCTTCATCACAAAGATAAGCCCCTGCTACAATGGTGTCATGCATATGACTCTCAACTGAGTCAGAAGGGCATAACACAGCGCTGACTCCACCTTGAGCATAGTTTGTGTTGCACTCGTGAGGCTCAGCCTTGGTGATAACTGCCACAGTACCATGTTTGGCAACTTCAAGAGCATAACAAAGGCCAGCAACTCCACTACCAATGACAGCAAAATCAAAATACTTTGTGGAACCATCTGTTGAGCATATTGCATTAACTACTTTAACTGGCTTGAACTTCACATCAATTGGAGAGATGGCAATGTCATATCTATTAATACCTACACACTTGGTAATCCTGTGTGACCTGGAAATTCAAAACAAAATTCATATTCTGTTACACCACAACAGCATCAACAAGTTAAAACCTCCACAACCCTTAACATATGATATGCAATTTGGTCAAGAACAGTAAGGCACAAGAGTGACTAGAGGCTGATTTCTTGACAGCACGGATACAGGCGTAACTAACAAGATGAGTATAAAATCTAAGCAAAAAACAAAATCTTGGAAATCATGAGACATTGAACATTGTGATCGAAATATAGTTTCTAGGACACATAAGAACTGAGGAAGATAACCAAGGTTATCAAATGGTATTGAAACCAACAGGAAATGGTTGAGGATCCATCATTCATATGGAAATGAACTACCAATGAAATCAGAATTTCATGAAATTTACTATCCATTAATTCACTGAATAAGAAGACTAAGATTTTTGTGACTTACCATGAAATTTCATTCCATATACATTTATTGAATTTGAGACTAGAAACCAAAGAAGCCTGTCTGTAACCAAGTCCTCTGCAGCCCACCTCACCAAAGTTCAGGTTGCTGCCGCTGGCAGCCATGCTTGTTGCCATTTCAGATCTTCACATGCACAATACTAACACCATACTAGGACCGAAATGAAAAATTAATTCAGTTCACTGAATTTGATTCTAAAGATTGCTATTTACTAGAT
The DNA here is from genome assembly GCA_037126225.1 of Dillenia turbinata. Taxonomy (NCBI): domain Eukaryota; kingdom Viridiplantae; phylum Streptophyta; class Magnoliopsida; order Dilleniales; family Dilleniaceae; genus Dillenia; species Dillenia turbinata. The sequence continues at coordinate 12,315,819 of JBAMMX010000027.1, read as the reverse complement.
TACCCTATTCAATTCAACAATAAATTATAGTCGCTTAAAAAGAATATCTATATAAAGAAAGGACAGCTCCAGGACAATCTGACGAACAGTTGCAATAGCGGGCAATCAAATAATAAATGAACCCCTATAAATTCATGAAAACAACAAACTGATATTGACAGTCTAAACAATTTAGAGATCGGGTAAAAGGAGTCAAAGGAATTCACATGATGTTGTTGAGAGACTAAATGGACCAATTTTTCTATAAAATTCTTAAACTTAAGTTTGCAAGGAAAAAGGGAATCATCATAACCCTGCATCAGCCACACACTCTTTCAAGAAATCCTCCCAAGAACATCTCAACTCAGGCAGTAGGCAAAAGATAAGAAACATACTTTGCTTCCCCCCAAAAGAGAAGCAAACAAAATGCCTTTACTTACTGTACTAAGGACATCTTGCAAACAACACACAGAGAAAAAGAAGTCAAAAAAAAAAAATACATCTTTTCTTGGACTCCACATTTTTACAAAAAGCACAAACAAAAAGAGGAATGATACAAAAATGTATACAGAAGGTATGTTCCAGAAAAGGAGCACAACAAAAGGAATGAAACAAAAATGAATACGGAAGATATGTTCCAGAAAAGGAGCATTTCCAACTAAGTTTTGGCAAATCAAATTCATTCAAATATGAAATGTCCCCAAGAAAAAGACAAAGAAAATCACAAAAGCAAAAAAAAAAAAAAGAAAAAAAAAAAAGAAAAGATGCATTTCCCGGATCAAAATACTTCGTGTCAAGACCATTTGATACACTACGCAATGTGAGACAACAAGAATTTCATTAGGCAAAAGTTTCTTTCAGTTTCAACCCGTGAAAAAAATATTATTTTCCACAGAAAAACAAAATTAAATTACACAATCTCTTAATGTTGAAATTCTAAAAGAACAAGAAATGCCAATTCATTAACTTCAATGCAAGAAATAGCAAAACCCAGATGCAGGAATTAAAAAAAAAAAAAGGCATGAAAAGATCAAATGGGTATCATCGTACCTCACCCAAAATTGTTCTTTCTTTCCTGGGCACAGACTCTGTCCAACGAAATTCAGCAAGAAACAGAGACCCACGTAAAAACCTTGTCCTCGTCGAACTTGAGAACCCGAAGCGAATCAACCAATCAACAACAACCCCCAGATATTCATAGAACTCACTGCTTAGAAGGCGTTACTAAACAAAGAAAAAAAAAATAATACAAAAATATTGAAGTATTAGAATCAGAATCTAGAAGAGAAAAAAGGAGAGGTGATGAGAACGACAGAATCCTACATTCCCAAGGCGCCACAGGTGAATTCTTTCGCTCAGCAATAACTCGATGCACCCCTGCGCATGGCGCCTCTCATTCGCCGTACGTTGTTTGTTCTCTCTCTCCAATTTTCTTGGACAAATGCATTCTTCCCATATGAATTTCTTGGCCGCTTCGTATTTACCATTTACCTTTCGAAACTAAAGGAGGGTCTTGTGGGGGTAGCCGGCATGGGGCACAATTTCCAATCTTTTGATTTAATGGATATTCTTTTTTTTTTTTTCCAAAAAGAATATGCCGATATATTACTTCCCTACAATATAAAATACTAAAAATTAACCTTTTTATAAATAAAATTATTCCAATTTACGTTCGATCAAAATTTTAATTCTTTCAAGAGATAGTTTGTTTTTTTTTTTTAAATGGGTAATTGTGCAAAAAAAAATAAATGTTGATTTTGTTCTTTAAGTCAAGTCAAAAAAAGGATGAGAAAAGGACACTCCACAATTTCCGCGAAGCAATTTGGTGGGGTGTTTGCTAATTCTATTGGGTCACTTGAGATTCCTGGACCATTTCTCTTTTCCAATGTGGAAGAGGAAGAGAGGCAATGGTGACTTGAGAGATGTGGGTTTATTTTGACCTCTCTAGCTTCCAATGGCCAATGAGGTCTCCTCCTTTTCTAATTTGCCTACAATAGTCGTACCTTTTTACAATAGAAAATCAGACAAATAAAATAAAATATTAACATCTTTTAATGAAATATTAAATTCAAAACTTAAAAATAAAAAAAATTATATTAAAAAAGCAATCCATTAAATAAACTTTCATAAATGTTCAAATCAGATTAATTAAAATATAATTTTAGATAATGAATGGGGGCAAGGCCGAGGACCAAGGGAGCAAAGGAAACAAAAGAGAGTCTGAACACATAATTGAGATTTTGACTATTTATAGCTGTTTAAAAGAGCAAATTATAGGGTAGAATGAATAATTTCATATAATTTTTATGTATCATATAATTAAAAAATATATATACAGGAAAAGAATCGCGTGAATCTGTCCCATTAACTACAATTTATTAAATATGTATAATAATCCAGAGAGAAAAAAATAAGTAGTCGATAAATTGGACACCCTGAACGATTAATAAATGAAAATTTTCAAAGGAAACATCGGAAGGGGGTGCCTTGTTAAACCCCGGTGGGAATGCATGAAAGACAAGGTTTTCCCTTTGGTTTAAAAGAAGAACGGTCCCCCCTCTTATAGACACAAATTAATGGTCATAATCTATTTTTTTGATTTGAAAATTATGATTTCAAATTTTTGTGTAATAAAAAAATAAATAAATAAAAGAAGAACGGGACCTTCAATGGCAAAAGACCACGAAGGTAATTTTGGGTTGACTAATGAAAAGTCGTTTTATTTAAATGAGGTATTAAATCTCTTAATCAAATCTCGAATTTAAAATTTTAGAATAGAAAATACTATATTAAAATAGTCATTCTCTAAATAAGATTTTTATAGATGTTTAAATTAAATTAATTTAAATATAATTTTGGATGAAAAAAAAAAAGGCCAATTTTGGGCAGGAAAAGGACATATTCAAAGATGAGCTTCTTGGAGGAAGACAAGAGGGAGCTGAAGCTTTAGCCAGGACACAGAAAGATGGGCCATTGTACTTTCCAAGCAGAAAAGAACAATTTCGATACCCACACCCCGCAGACCTCATCTTTTGTGTGGGGTGTGGGATCTTACCATTCCTGCATTTAGATCTGAGAATGTAATCGCCGTTGATGGTTTTGCTTTTGAATTTGAAATGGCATTTTTCTTTAAAATTCGAGTGGCATTAAAAGTTGAATAACTCACTTTGCATGGTCCTCCCGGTGTGAAAATTTGTCCAAAATAAAAAGTAAGGATAGTAAATATCATAATTAAATTTTGAATTTAAAATTTAAAAATAAAAAAATCATATTAGAATAAATTTTTTAAAATTAAATTTAAAAATATTTAAATAAATTAATTAAAATATAATTTCAGATATTGATAATATATATATATATATATATATATATATATGAAGAACCAATCATTCAAACCCAATCACAAAGCACTGTTTGGACTGACCGAACGGCCCAGCCCAAGTTGAGACGAGATGGGTTCAAAGAATTGACCCGGTGGGTAGGGACTTTCTATTTCGTTCCTTTTCCTCACACGCAAGTCAATAAAATTTAGTTATTTCATTATATATATTAATATATATTATATATATTTATAATATAAAAAATAAAATAAAATAAAATATATTAATGTATTATATAATAATTAAATTTTTAAATCAAATTGAAAGGTTTTATTATACACACGAATCGAATTCGAATTCCTTTTATATATTACTCATGAGTACTGAGAGAAGCGCGGAGTATTGCGAGTCACAATTCTCGCCGTTCATCTTTTCCTTCATTTCCTCATTCGATTCTCCTTTTCTGTCACCTCCCATTTGATTTGAAAACCCTAATTAAAAACTAGACAGAGAGATGTGGGTGGGAACCTTGTTGAAGAAAGAACCACCACCGCAAATGGTTTGGTCCCGCCGCTCTTCGATTTTCCTCGCACCAGGTTTGATCAATTCAAAACCCATTTTTTGAATCTTGGCCTTTCTCGTTTCCAATTAGTTCAGTAACCACGACATTGCAGTATTTCATCAACTGAAATTGACTGTTAGAATGAAATAAGCCCCGGTTCTCCCTCCTTTCATTATCTGCAATATGCTTTGAACTTTGAGTTATGGAATATGGGCTTAGCATTTGAGTTGTGTTTGGTGGAGGGATAGAACGTGGGAAGAAAGAAAAGGAGGAGGAGAAGCAAGAGGGGAAGGAAGGAAATGAATTGGTGTTTCTCTCTCATTGCTTTAATGCTTTGAATCAAAAAATCTTGTGGTGTTCAATTCTAATTCCGGTTTTTGTGGGGTTAAATCTAATTCCAAAAAAATTTAGATCTGAAAATCAATAAAATAATAAGCAATTTCAAAAATGAACTCCAGCAGAGTTTGTGGGTCATGTTAAATAACAGATCTAGAATTGAACTCCAAAACCACTTCGGGTATTTCAGCCTGAAACCTAATGGATTCCATAGTTCAATTCTAAGAGAATTTATAATTCTACAAAAAAGAAGAAATTACAAAATGAACTCCCAAGATTTTGTGGCCGTTGTATAATCTTTTTATGAATGCTATTAGATAACAAATTTAAAATTGAATTCCAAGATCATTTTGGTTGTTTCAAGTAATAATATTTAATTGAATTTTATATTTTACTCTTTCACTCCAAGTAAGAAAGAGCATTTAAAAATGTAGTAAATTGAAGAATTCAATTGAAATGAATTGAACTCATTTTCATTTGGTTTCAAGCACAACAAGAGTGGAGGGAGTGGGGAAAATATCTAATCCTTCCTTCCATTTTCAAAGGAGGAGATAGGGTAGGAAGGAAATGAGTGTTCCATTGCTTCCATTTCTTTCTTCTACCAAACAAAATAACTTTTCTTATTTTCCTAGTTTTCCATCCTTCCTTCATGTCGCACTCTTATTGTTCCAGTTAGGGTCCTAAGATATAAAGCATCAGTTGTAAATACCGAGTACCACCCATTAATTTGGTCCAGGTTCAAGCATTACTCTTTTGAACACATTTTCTTTGCAGGGTTTCACATAGTTTTCAGTTCATTGGTGCGGCATAGCTGTTTGATGCTTTTGATGGTTTGCTAGACAGTTTCTAATATGGTATGTTTCCGAGTTCATGCAGGATGTTGGAGTCATCATACAATTCACTTTTTGGGAAGTTGCATTGAAATGCCTTTTCGAGGATTACTTGGAAGAAGGAAGGCATTTTAGCACAAGAATTATGTTAAAGCCTGTTGATGATCCTTACATGGATTTGATTGCAACAGTATTGACCGAAAGCTTAATCATTGTTTTCACTATTTAGTTATTATCTCTTATATGAATTAAGTAATTTCATCTCAGTCAACTGCCAATCACCTGTGAAGTGCAGAGATACACATGGATAGGAATAACAATAGGGTGATATGACTGATATGCGAGAAAGAAGCATACAACGTGGTGGGATATGAGAATAAATTGTTTTATATGTGCATTACACTACAATTTTTTTTTTCCCCATTTTAGCTTTCTTTTACTTTGTAATCATTTGATATTAGCATAAATGCAATTTATACCCTTCAAATCTAACTGTTAGTAAACTTCGCCATTAACCCACAATATATCTATGCACCACATCAAATACATCAAGAAAAAGATCCATATAAATGTCAAGGACTCCTGAAGTGCCAGAGAAGTATTTATATGCACCTGGCACAATTTTATATGCTACACAATGTTGGTTAGATATGTATATTTTCAGAGCATTCAGTATTGGGTGAATTGCAAATATCAGACAGTATCTGCTTCTTTCATGGTTCCATGAATTTTAAAGTAACATTTGGAAAATAGATATTGATCCCTTGATAGCTAAACCGTAAATCATGCATATTCTTTGCATTGATTTTATAGTAGCACTTGATGGGACAGTGTGAACTAATTCAATGAGGTGGATGAGATTGAGTAGCAAATAGTTCGAATTTGACCTGATCTTTCCCTAGACTGGATAGGATACTCTAGTTAGTTCACTCCTTAAATGAGATGACCATGTAAAACACATAGATACATTTTTATTTTACCGAGAGTTCTCTTTGTGAATGACAATAATGGATTCCAAAAGAGACTAATTGTTTCTTTCTCTTAAAATTTTTCAGGTTTCAGGCCCTCTTGGTCAAAAGCCAGATGAGAAAATTGTGGGAAATGTGCTGTTTCGCTGGCAAAGATAGAACATCTTTAAAAAAAAAAAAAAAAAAAAAAAAATCAAATGATCAGTAGTCTTGACTTCAAAACTTGTTGAAGCTTCTCTATTTATTGAATACTGGTTCAATGCTTACTTATGAAACCCTGATGTTGACGATCCCAATACATTTGTGGACCTTTTTGTCTCAAACTCTGAACTGTAAGTAATACACCATAGAGTATAATTCTACTTTTTTCAATGTGCATTTCCATTTTTTTTTTTTTTTTGCCTTGTATAAAGAATAATTCTATTGTTTTCACTTTTGTGTTGCTTTGCCCATATAGGTTAAGAACCCATTTGAGGAGAATGAAATCGTTGGAATTACAAATTATATTGATTTCGGCTTTGAGCTAAAGTCAAGGTACTGTTGATTCTTTATCAATTTCATAGAAATGTAGTTTCCTACGGGGTTCTGATCACTGTGTTTACTTCTGCACACAGTAGACGATGCCCCGTGGTCGAAGACTGTTCCAGATTCAACTTTCCATACAGCGGCATCTTGGCAAGGTAACAAGAATTTTTTTGTAAAGGTAAGAGAATTATTCTTTATTTTGCTTCTGTTAGTAAATTACAACAGAAGTGTCAAAATTGACATTCCATATTTTTACAGGGAAAGTGGTGGCATCTCATCTCATCTGTGGCATTGCCATTCAAGTCATAGTGGAAACCTCCTTTCACTTTCGGTGTCTCAAGTATGTTTTATACTTGTATTTGATGGATTGCTGCATTTTCATCTATTCTTCATATCATATAAATTGTGAAATTACAAATATTGGATACTTGATATAACTGACCCATGTTGTCTGAAATCCTGTAAGCACAGCAGTCCTGGTCAAATAAGTTGAATTGTGCCTGAACTTAAACACTTTGGATAAGCTCCAATTATGACTTGAAGGAAGACTCTAGGGGCTCCTCTGTGCAGATTGAGGGGATGCAGTTCCACTACTAGTACGTGAGAAAATGAGAATAATATTATGGAATTCGTAACTCTAAACTAGGAAAAGGTGGATATAGTACGTGTGGATTTGAGTCCACAAATCTGTTCATGGTAAATTATAACTAGATATCCTCTTGTTAACATGCTTATGCATGACCGTTGAATTCAATCAGGAAATTCCCACAATTTTGCAGCCAAATGATTCAGTAATGTGAGAATGACTTGACCTGATTCTATGATGTAGATCTTGAGCCTCAATTTTTACAGTTTTTTTTTTTAATTAAAATTTTTGCTACAAATAACCAAGATTTTCTTAGCTCGGATTTGCAAAATGTTTCGTGGCAGTCAGCTAAATTGAGGGCCAATATCCTGCCTGAGCCTGATGGTGGCCAATTTTTTGTTATACTTAGTTTCATGAAGTATAACACCGAAAATTCGATGTTAGAAATATTTTATAAAATATCTTGGTAATTATAAAAGAAAATTTTAAATTTTATTGATTTTCAATTTTGGGGTATTAAATTGAAATTTTAGGTATATTTAAAACATCCGTGTTTGCAAATTCACAGTGCAATCCCATTGTCGATAAATTTGGAATTTTAATATAACGAGGGTATAAGTATATATGAATATATATTTATTTATTTATTTATTTATAAAAAAAAAGAAGAAGAAAGGGAGAGAGGAGACACAGCGTTTTGCTCCAAAACGCTGCGTCCCCAAAGAATTAGGGTTAGAAAACCCTAACCCCTTTTCTCTCTAGTCTCTCTCCCTCCCGTCTCTCTCTCTTTCTCTATTTCTCTTGAATCTCTCTCTTTCGCCTCCCTCCACCTCTCATCGGCAATGCTCTCTCAGTCTTCTCCGATTGCCATCGTCAAACCCCAGCCGGCGAAGGTTGCTCGTCTCTCCCTTTCTCTCTCTCTCTCTCTCTCGCATGCAACCACTTCTCCCTCTCTCCCTTGCTTGCTCGCACGGTGCTCTCTGCGAGTACCTCTCTTCTACAACCCTCGCTGAAGTCCCAAACCAAGAACCGCAGACCTTCGAAAGCCCTAGGCCACAACCTACACTCCATCCCCTGTGCAGGTAAGGGCGATTCTCTGAACAATAGTTTTAGGGTTTTGATTTTCTCAGTGAGTTAGCCTAACTGCTAGAATTTACTTCGATTTGGAAGCACTGTAAGACTCGGGCTGAACTGAAGGCTCACGAACTACAGGGCTGCGAGCTGCGAAAACCCTAGGTGAGGGAATTTCTAATCCCTTCTATAACTGAACGAATTTAGGGTGAGAAGTCTTGTATATGTCCTGAAAATATGTAGAATCTGAATGAGATGCATTCCCCTGAAATTTTGCATGTGATTACTAGGGTTAACTCTAAATTCTATAGGAATTTAGATTGTTTAGTATGAGAGAACATGTTATTAACCTTGTTGGGTGGATTGGGTTAGCTTTCCTTGAAGTTTGATTGAAATGTGCATGAAAAATATTATGGTTATGTAAATTCAGGAGAAAATTGGGCAAATTAAGGAATATTGGGAATTAAAGTTAATTGGAGAGGTAAATAATCTTAGATTGATGAAATGAAAATATAGAATTGTGATTGTGTAAATTAAGGTTATATTAAATTAGAAAAAAATATTGAAAACCCTATAATGGGATTTTATTTGATAATAAATTGTGATGATTGGTCTAGATTAATGTTTTAGAGACTTGAAAGGAGTCATTTCGAATTAAATTGATGAATTGGGAGTGATCACCCTCCCTAAAGGTGAGTGGACGGTTAATTGTGTTCTTAAATGAGTAATTTGTTTTAAAATTGTTTTACAAATGATTTGGAAAGATTTTTGCAGGTTTTGTATAAATTGTTTTGTGATTGTGGGTTGTCCGAACTGAAACGTGAAGTATCAAATGCATCCACTGCGTTTGTAAATGCATGTGTGTCATATGTTATTAAATATTGTTTTATAAATTGTTATGGTATGAAATTGGTGATTCTTTATTGGAAATTATGGTGCATGATTTGTAAAATGACATGTTTGAGAAATGAATGGTGCTGTTAGTTAATGACTATAGTCATTCCCACCATGGAATGACTCGACGGGGTGGCGTGATTGGGGTTAGATGTGCGGGGGAGATAGACGTCCCTCCCTCTGCCGAAGTCATACTATATTTGGTTTGTACCCTGGTAAAGTACGAGCCAACGCCAAAGAAGGGGGTAGTGTTCTGAAATATTGGATTGAAAAATCCTTGGCGTGCTTTCATCTGGATTCGGCCAAACCTAGGACGGAAGTGTTTTCGATGGGACCTTGTGATTTTCTGAAAGAATGATTGATGTGGATGCATATTTTGTGAATTATCATGATTTATTGCGAATGTCTTTATATAGATAAAGTGTTGTTTATGAGTTATATTTTGACTTTTTCACATTCACCCCTCATTTATGGACACAATCACACCATTGCACTTCACTCACTGAGTATCCCCAATACTCACCCCTCTTTTCATATTTTTCAGAGGATACTTAGCTGGGAGACTGGACGTTGGAACTTGTGAAGGATTATTTTGCTGGTTTGCATAGGTATTTAGCAATGTAGGGTTTATGGGAATTGTAGATTTTAGGACTATGGAAAGGAAATTCTGTACATCTCATACCGTGCGGATTTTACTGATACTGGTTGAATTTTTCGAGTAAGTATTGATAAAATCCGAACGATTATGATTTGAGATTTCATTCTTTTGTTTGATGTTGTTTTTGGAAAAATGTTTTATCGTGCTGGAACATTTGGATTGTAATGTTGGATTTCGATATTTACTTTCGGTGTTATGAAGTTCTGTACATTTCATACCGTTTGAATTTTATTGATATTGGCTTGTTTTCTTCAGATAAGTATTAGTAAAATCCCTACAACTATGATTTGGGACTTCAATCATTTTGATTTGGAATATTTTGGGAAATTGTTTTGTTTGTACTGGGATATTTGAATTCATATTTATAGATTTTGATATTTTACTTCAGATTTGTAAATTACGAAATGATTGAGAACTATGGAATGACTGGAATGGCCAATTATGTATGTGTGTATATATAGGGATCCCCTATTGTGTGCAGACGCATGCTTGTGTGTACAGAAATGAATCGGGTGGGTCCTTTGCATGTGTGTTGTTATATGATTTTCTTATTTTGATAGATTTGTGTATCGAAAGAATTATTGTACAGTCATATAGCTTTGTGGAGTCTCAGTATATGAGGAGATTCTTTTCGTGTATCGAAACAACACTGCGGTTGTTGCGTGCTCGATCCGAGAATCGAAATGTGACATAAGGAGTTTTGTCTCTAAAGTTGCTTTATATTTCTACTCAATTATATTTTGAACATAGTTATAATCGTTGCAATTCGACGAATCAACCTTTGTATTAATAATGTTTCTATCTTCTAGATGGAAATTTTTTCTTACCTCATATTGTTTATTTGTGTGTTTATTTATATGAACTTATGGTAGATTGGAACATTGTTTAATTGGGTAGTCCATAGTTCATTGAGTTAGGTTTAGATTCAAGATGAACACTAGAGTTGCCTCATTTTGTTCAATAGAGAAATAAAACCGCATAAACTATGGAAAGAGAAAAATTGAACTGAAGATATACCATTAGTGACTAATGTTCCGTGTCTGCAGCCACTTGAGATCGTACTGTTGGAAAGACTGCATTGGCGTTAGGCATTCATGTAGAGAATCTTAGAGAAGCCAGGTTTGTCATAATGACACACCATTATGACATAGCTAGTGCGTGTGCAAGTATGATTGATGATCTTATGTGGGAGCAAAACCAGAAATTTATGTCGAAGGGGCTGAAGGACAACATGTGTTTGTAATTTTAGAGAGTGGTTTTATTTTTTAGGGAATAAATAACATTTGAGGTTACAATTTTTTAAATTATATAAATATAATATTTTTTCCTTAATTTTTTTTGGGGGATTTAATTTTTAGGAAGCAAACATATGTGGGGTTATAATTTTTTAGATTATATATATATATATATAATCTTTTTTCTTAAATTTTCCCTGTCAGCTGAGGGAACTGGCCCACTCTGCTCCTGATCATAGATATTCAAGCCAGCAAACCCAAGAGCATGCTGCAATGTATTAGTCAGCACCAAAGAATCCATCTTCCTTTGGTCTTGGTTGTGCTCTCAAAGTTAAATGTGCTTTGCCTACACATTTTTGCATCATCCCTCCAGTTCTTGAGTTAATCAATTTGCGGACATGGTTTTTGGAATTGGTTGGTTTGATTCTTATCTTTCTTATGAGATGCTGCCCTTGTTATACTTGCAGTTGCCAAAGGGCCGATCCAAATTTTGTGATGTTGACTCCAAACAAGGAGCATCTAGCAGAGGGCATGGTTTGGAAAATTGGGAAGAGACATGCAGCATTCAGATGAATATCGTGGCAACTTCGATTGGTTACCAAGAGAGTTGAGATCCATTGATAGAATACTGTACTTTCACTTAAATCACATATCAAATTCAAAAATTTACTCGTCATCTTCTGACGTCCTTCTTCCTCCCCTTGTTTTCCTCCTTAGATCTAGAGATTTCCAGGGTGTACTATTTTGTGTTCATGTCATGTGATGCTAGCCTTTGTTGGCAAAGCTGCACATAGATTTTAATAAACTACGTAACATTAAGTTTGGTGTAAAGTGTAAAAAAAAAATAAATAAATAAATATAGGGTAAAATAGAAGATTACTCTTGTTTGGTTCAAAGTGAAAAGGGAAGTGGACGTAAAAGAGTGGTGAAATAACACTTTCTCCACGTCAGAAAAAATTTTCTTTTATTTGTGGACGGATAAAGATTATAATAAAAATTTATGAACAAAATTATCTTTTTTTTTTAATTTTATATGATTTAGAGAGAGTAATACTCATTTCTTTTTTCCTCTCTTCCACTTTTCACTCCAACTAGATAAGAGAAAATAATATTTATTTATTTCTCTTCTACTCTTGCCAAACAAAATAGAAGAAAATATATTTATTTTCATAAGATGAAATAAATCTCCCTCTTTCCTTCTCTATCCCTTTCCGTAAATCAAACTTACTCTAAGAGTTTACAAATCATTTAAAATTACTTTATTACTGTCATAGTATTTTATTTTTTTTAAGAAACTAAATTTCTTTTAAAGGAAAAAAGGTGTAACATATCGTCTCCAAATAATCTTGTATATGATTTTTTTAATAAATCAGTAATATTTGTTAATTACATTGGATGAGATTAAATCATGTTCGAATTTGGTTAGATTCTTAAGGAGTAAAATTTTTCATACATTTATTTATCATATAAAAGAATAGAATTTAAAACCTTAATTAAAAGAATATCAATATTTAGTGATTGAATCAATTTTTTTCTATAGATCTCTTGTTCATATATAATAGTTTTGTAGTCAATAAATTATAATTCAATTAATATAATTATTCTTTCTTTTATAAAGATTTCAAATTCAAATTTTTTTATTAAAAAAAAAAGGAGTAGTTTAGCATGCTTTTAGAAACGTCAAAACCCAAACCGAAAGTTTACCCAAAAAAAGAAAAAGTAAAAACAAAAAAAGAAAAAGAAAAAACCCAAACCCAAACCCAAACCCAGTAGTTTCGGGCCTACGTGGGCCCGTGGGGTGCTTGAGGGTCCGGTTGGGCCATGTCCACGCGTGCACATCGAGATAAGACCTGAACCATACAAATTAATTTCAAAAATAAAAGGAAGGAAATATAAAAGTGGGCAATGGAATCGTAGCAGTTGGGAAAAACAGTTATGGCTGCTTATTCACTCATTTCTGCCTCACTCTCCCCAGCTCTCTCCTCTCGATCACTCTCCACCAGAAAGCCTAATTTCTCTCCCTCCCCCAAATCTCTGTCTCTCTACAAAAACCCTAATTTTCTCTCTCCTCTTCTCTGCGTCATCCGCAACGCTCATGACGACAACCAGACCTGTAAAAATCTCTTCTCCTCGGCTTTGAATTCTCTGTTCGTTGTCTGCACTTCGCTTGCTCTCTCTTCCTCTCTCTTCATTGCCGATGTCGATTCGGCTTCAGCTTTCGTTGTCACCAATGCTAGAAAGTTGCAGTCGGATGAGCTCGCTACTGTTCGTCTCTTTCAGGAGAACACACCTTCGGTTGTCTACATCACCAATCTTGCAGCCAGGTCTCTCTCTCTCTCTCTGTGTAGAAAATGTTCTTGATGAATTAGCGCTTAATATGGCTGAGTTGTTGATTGTGATGAAGATTTTGTGGTTTAGGCAGGATGCGTTTACTTTGGATGTTTTCGAGGTGCCTCAGGGATCGGGATCAGGGTTCGTGTGGGATAAAGATGGACATATTGTTACCAATTATCATGTGATTCGCGGAGCCTCAGATCTCCGGTTGGTTTTTGATTCTTGAAATTTACTTGCCTTTATTGCTATTGTGATTAATCATGGTGCTGACTAATTGACCAGCTTCTTGGTTTGGATTGGGAACTCGGATCATCTATTGCGAGTTTGTTACATTTTCATTAGCCCAAATCTTTTCTTTTGGATAATGGTGGCAACTTTAGCCACTACCCTTTCGACCAGTAAACCCATTGGGAACACTCAGTAGCCCAGAAACTACTGGAACTAGGCAAGAGAACTAGGAAACCCTATTTTTGGACTCAAACTTTCTATAGTGCAATTAGCAATGATCAAACCCTTGGACCTTGTCTAAAGGGACGTGCATCTCCCACCAGGTATGTTAGGATTTGGATGCACTCGGTTCAATGTATGTCTGTCATTAGGTTCATCTTATCATTAGCTTCAGCAGTGACAAGAGAATGGAGGGGTTGTTTGTAAGTGATTTATTCCATTTTAAATAGGGTCTGTCTATATTTTGACTGTCTGGATTGTGGATGCTTAATATGTTGGGGGCTTATTCAGACTTTCTTAGAATGTTGCCATCAGAATGGCACTTGCAAAAATATTGAAAGAGTTAACAAATCTTGGGTTTTTTCCCCCCTCACTAATGCTATTTCTTTCTGTGAAACTTCAGCTATTCCTTATATACTGGTAGTACCTATCCAAAGGATGGATGGATAAAACACATTGGGAAACTGTAAGGTGGTTCTGGATGTATCATGGTAAACATATTCTTTTGTTATCCATAAACAAACAATGAAGAGCATGCGTAAATGAAAAGTATTTGGGGTCTGCACAATACAAAGAGTGACCATTATATTAATTATAATTAAAAAAGGTCCTCGTAGAAAGTAGTGACTACGGTCGTAACACGTTTCCCCTGCAATCAATAGGTTGGAAGTTCCATCTCCCCCTTCTCTAATGTAAGAACCAAAAAAAATAAAATGAAAAATTGAAATGAAAGTATATTTACTGTAGTAATATTGAGAGTGATACTCCTCATTAAGGGATGAACACCATTAGAAGTTTGGTTTGCCTCTCATTCTAAATCAAGCTTATCAAGGCGGCAAAGCATGTAACAACAATTTTCATATCTTCCAAGCACATTTCTACTAAAATAGAGCATTAGTCATGAGACAACTAGACATTACTAATTTTCATAAATATCCAAAACATTGTCTGAAAAAAGGTATTTGCTTTTTTATCCTCATTTCCTGCTCAAAGTTTTATGAGGTGGCCTCTGAAGCTTCTTGACATTGATGATCATGTCATATATATATATATATATATATTAAGATAATATAATACATGGTTCTTTGTATTTTGCTATTAATTTGGTACTAGTTTACAGGGTCACTCTTGCTGACCAATCCACATATGAGGCAAAAGTTGTTGGATTTGACCAAGACAAAGATGTTGCTGTGTTGCGTATTGATGCCCTTAAAGATAAATTGAGACCCATTCCTGTAGGTGTTTCTGCGGACTTGCTTGTTGGGCAGAAAGTATATGCTATTGGGAACCCTGTGAGAAAAAGCATCTCTTCTTTTAATGTTTTGGTTTGCCTACGCTAGTATTTTCAAACATCCTCGAGTAAGCAAGAAGAATGATGATAGTTGTTTCTACTGTTCTTCATCTACCCTTTTTTGTCTCTAACTTTCTAAAGCTTGTTATATGGTCAATCTAGATTCACAAATCATATATATTGATGCAAACTCTAGACGACCGCCTGATTTTAAATACATTCATTTTGGCCTCCAACTTTCAATTGGCTTAGCTTTTTTATGCATTTAATTTTTGCAGTTTGGACTTGACCATACACTTACAACAGGTGTTATCAGGTACTTTGTCCTTGCAATTTTATCTTCTTGGCATGTTAAACGCATTCATGATGTAGTTTGCCTTAATCACTCTAAGGGAAGCTTTTAAATTATTTTGTATGCCCTTTTCTTTTCTTTTTCCTTCTTTTGGCATTGGAAATATTTATGAATCTATAGCCTTGTAAGTTGAGCCAAATGGTCAGACAGACCAGGATTAGGATGATGTTGGTCTAACTTGGGGTCAAGGGGAAGGCATGAAGGGAGAATAGATATTCCATGAGAGAAGATTAGGTGATGTCACTTTTTCTCAGTGGCGATGCCATGTGTCCTTGCTGTAGAAGATATTATTGAAAAGAATATATCCTGTTTGCCACTTTGTCCATGGAGCTAAACACATTAAAAGTATTGTTGGTTTTCTCTTATGTAGCTTTTTTTTTGGGGGGGGGGGGGGTTAAGCAAGTCCTTGCTGAACAATGTGAAGATAATCCCGGTTCTGTCATCCTTGCCAAATAAAGAACCATGATCGCTGAGGCATAGTTTCAGAATCTATCATCTTAGTTTTGTCACATACCCCAAACAATACCACATAAAGTATTTAACCATCCTTACTGTCGGTACTTGTGTCACTAATTCTCTTTGTGATAAGATTTTTTACAATCAACATCCGGCAAATCCAAGGTAAAACAATTTATAAAGGCAACTACTCCATGTATCTGTTAAACTCATGCATTCTTCCAAGGAGAAGAAATATGGATTGAATCTTAACAGTGTAAAGGGACTTTAAAAGCAAATGTGGTACTATTTGCAGAAGACAAGGGGATCATAAACCCATCACAAATAAGAGTGCAAATATAAATAACACTTGACTTGGTGCAACGGTAACTTAGCCAGGTCTAAGAAAAATATTTTCTTTTTCATAGAGATTGGCATTTGGCATAATTTCTAATGCAGACACAGACAGCAAACAAGAAAATGCTAAGTTTTCTGTAAAAGATACGACCACCCAAGTATGTACTTCCATACGACTCTAGTGTCCGTGTTATTATCTTTTACTGAGGCATTCTTCTTTTATCTTTGTAGTGGTCTTCGCAGAGAAATAAGTTCTGCTGCTACTGGTCGTCCAATACAGGACGTTATACAGACAGATGCTGCCATCAACCCTGGTAATAGTGGAGGGCCACTTCTTGATAGTTCAGGGAGCCTAATCGGCATTAATACAGCCATATATTCCCCATCTGGCGCATCCACAGGTGTTGGATTCTCTATTCCGGTTGACACTGTTAGTTCCTACTCCTTTACAATTTCTCTTAAATTAGAATAAGAGTTTACAGTAGAGATATTGAATCATATAGATTCAAATTCTTCTTTCACATGACTCAGAAAGTTTTTCATATGATTCTTCATTAATGTGTTTGTTTCCATTTTATCTAGGTAGGTGGCATAGTTGACCAGTTGGTAAGATTTGGTAAAGTTACAAGACCTATATTAGGGATCAAGTTTGCTCCTGATCAATCTGTGGAGCAAATAGGGGTAAGTGGGGTGCTTGTCTTGGATGCTCCTCCTAATGGCCCAGCTGGCAAAGCGGTATGTTGATCTCTAGCTGTAAATTTTGTCTAGCTAATCATAGATGGTATTAATTTCTTAGGAGGCGGGCTCCTCTACCTCTTTCCCGTGATTTTTTATTCTTGTGCCTTTTGTCTTGAGACCCTGAAAAAGTTTTTGTTTTCTTTTCTCCAAGTGGAGCTGATCAGCCTTTTGCTGTAGGGCCTACTACCAACCAAACGTGATGGCTATGGTAGACTAATTTTGGGTGACATTATAACATCTGTGAATGGGAAAAAGGTCACAAATGGGAGTGATTTGTACAGAATCCTAGATCAATGTAAGGTTGGTGATAAGGTACGTTGCTGATTCCTTCCTTTGCCAACCTCTTCTTTATCTTTGCCATATAATTGGCACAGGTGATGCACCGGGTAATTGCACAGTTGGTAACATCTGTTTGCCCTCAAGCATTCTTTCCATGTGAACCCACACGCCATTTCATCAGTGTGGTCGATACGTGTGCTTCGAAAACCATCCAGAATGATACACATCTTCTAAGCTGAAGCACCAGTTGTCTTTCATGAATCCCTGTAATCCTCCATTCTATACTGAAATGACACAACCATACAAACAAAAGAAAGGCCGTTCATTTCTGTTGTGTGAATACCCATGTCAAAAACTGCTAGTTTTCAAGCTTCAAGGTTACTGTAGATTGTGGCCAAAGTCAAATTGTCCATACAGAAAAACCCTTCATGCTGGCAATGTATAAATTTTATGAATTGATCATTACTCTGTACCCAGAAATGCCCCTACAAATTGCTTTCAGAGAATGTATGACACGTTCAACTCATTCGTAGAATGCTAAATCCTTGTGCTAAAATATTTTCTCCGGTTTCTTATATGTTACTGTGCTTGTATTTTTGCAAACTCTCTCCCTTCTGGACATGACTGAGCTGCTTGGTTTCTCAATTTTCAGGTAATTGTTGAGGTGTTGCGAGGTGATCACTTAGAGAAAATCCCTGTGATTCTTGAGCCGAAGCCCGATGAATCGTGACATTAGAAATGCAGGCATCATGTATAATTTTTTGCTGTAATATAGCACATGTATATTTTTCTGCCAATTATTTTCGCCTTATTCCGTGAAGAAGGCCTTTGTACATTACCCATCCAATTTACTACCTTAAATGTCAAGAGTCATTTTGTCAATGTCAGAAACCATACTAAACCGTAATTGCTGCAGTAGCTCCAATTCATGCTCCCTCTGGTCTTCAGTCGTGCTGCTATTTGCATTTTTGAGTGCAAGAAAATAAGTTGCGTACGCACAATAACTACAGGGGATTTGGTAAGTAGAATACTTGCCAGCACATGCAATTGTGTGAGAGGGAGGGAGGGAGCTCAACCACACATACACTGCTGCAACAAACAAAACCGTTGATATATATTTATATTTTAGTTACACAGATATTTAAAGTCGGGATCTTCAAGTTGATGGAGAAAAGTTATGACTACTAAACTGTGTCTATAAAAACAATAAAAAAGTTAATATTGGGACTAGAGAGGGGAAGGCTCCACCTTGGATCCATCAATCCTCTTTTTTTTTTTTTTTGATTTTTATTGATCGGTATCTGAATTATTCTGATTAATCCTTAATCCGATTCGAGTACCATAGGATATGTTAAGAGTTAGTTTTTTAAAATACTTTTTCTCTAATTTCAATATTCAAACTCATAATCACTAAGTAAAGAGATATCACTTAATCAAAAAAATTTGGTGGGATCCATCAACATATGTTTTAGGATAACTCGGACCTTGTCTCTAAACCCACTCTTGGTTGCGTTTTCAGGTACCACAGATCAAACTTTGGCCTGAGCCGAAGTTTTCACATTGAGACCATAATCACTGGGCCAAAAGTTCTATAATGAACACATTCTAACATTTTTTTACTATTACACAACGATTTAAACCTGAATCTCATGGTTGAAAGAAAATGATTATAACTATTAAGCTGTCTACCTAAAGAAGAAGCCACTCTAACATTATTGCTGTTAACAAGATATAGAAATAATATAATACTATTTATTATATTAATGATTTTAGTTGTTCAATAAAAAAGAATAATTTCTGTTGATGAAACTTTATACTTTTTTTGAATAAATTTGTATTAATTAGAAAATGTTATAAATAAAAATAAATCATCTTTAATCATAGTTGCATATTGAAGGGCGAACTTGACGCAATAGTGGAATCTCTCCATTTATGTCCTAAAGGTACGGAGTTCGAATCAGTCTCCTTACAAAAAAAAAATAAAGAAAAAACTATCTAGATATTCGTTTTCTAAAGCCCACAATGTGAAAGTTTGGATAATGATTAAGCACTTTTAATCATAGTTGCATATTATATTATATGTGGCTGCTAAAATTATTTTCAATCAAATACGATGTATAAGACTGCCCATCTTTCTCTCCGCCCCGCCTTGCGATCACTAAGCAGCTCTCCCACTAGACCACTTCCTCAACCAATCAGAAACAATTAAGGTCAGTGTGATAAGCAAGACCAGAACCATAGGGAAACGTGCACACCAGAAACTTGAATTGTGACTAGGAGACTCTGATACAGATTTTCTGTGTGAACAAAACATCATGGTTCCTTTCTCTCTTTGTAATGCCCTTTCCTTTTCTTGTCATAATTCTACTGCACCTTTTATGATATGCCAAATCTCTTTAAGGAATGTGTGCTCTATCTCACTACTCAGACTCACTTGATAACCCAGTTTTATTTAGGTCATGCCCATTTCACTATGGACTCCACAAAATTGGAAAAAAAGTTGGATTCTCAATATCTTTGCAGTATTACTTAACTGACTTTATATTTTATCTTGGAGTAGCATAGGCTTGATGGAAATTCAAGGGAGGGTGCAAAGCTAGTTGCTTGAATCATAAATAGTAACAAGATTATTGTAATCTTCGCTATGTGGATGTAGTATTTTAGTCATCTACTCCCTATTCTAAAAATTTAAAAACGTGATTCTAAATTTGGGTCTCAGATGTTTGAATTTTGTCTTGAATATGGATGGATTTGTAGGGCAATGTATCAGGTACTGGGGTACAAAGGCATCAGTTAAAGTTCTCCAACTCTTGCTTCGGTAATGAGCAACCTTATACCAACTTTTATTCAGCTGGTGTAGATTACACAAGTAACCTCAAACTTTTTTTCTTTATTCTTTGGTCTTTTTTATTTCTTAGCGTTCTGAATATTTCTTTTTGTTTTTGGTGTTCTTCTATTGGAAAAAGAATGGAGACAGTGAATTTGAGAAGCTCAACCAGCTGGGCTAAAATCATTGGCACCTTGGAGTCCATATCAGGTGCATTTGTGGTTGCTTTCTCTAAAGGACCACCAATCACACGCATGAAACCAATGTCCACCCCCAGCTATGGTCCATTCAGAGCGTCGGAATCCAACTGGGTCATTGGGGTTCTTCTTCTTACAGCTGAGCATATTATGATACCACTTTGGTTCATTATCCAGGCAGATATTATTGAGTATCCATCAGAGCTAGTTGTAGCCTTCTTTTATGCCTGATTCGCAACCTTGGTGTCTGGAGTCATGGGTATAATTGTAGAACCAAAGCTAGATGCCTGGATTCATTTACCTGGTGTGGTATTCGTTGCAATATTATACTCAGTGAGTTCATAGATTAATGTGGAAATTGATTTGTGGTTAATCCGTCGCTACCTGTTCTTAATTTCCTGTTCTTCCTATGTAGGGAATAGTTGGGTCAGTCTCGACAAATGCTGCATCTGCATGGGTAATTCACTTAAAAGGGCCTGTTTATGTGGCAATGTTTCAGACACTGGCCATTGGCACAGTGTTGGTTGCACACATTTGCTTTATTGCCTGGTATTGCAGTGTCTGATGCCATGAAACTAGATATTGAACCTAAATGAAGCTAGTTTCTTGCATTTGACTATGGAATTAATTTTATATGAATAATTTTTATAATATTAATTTTATAGCTTAAATTATTACTTTTTTAATTTAGCAGACATATCCCTATTTTATTAATAATCATAAAAAAGGTCATTTTACATCAAACTAACAATAAAATCTAGATTCAAAAGTTCATCTCTAAGTATTTACGCCGGGGGGGGGGGGAGGAGGGAATATAACCGTTTAAACATGGGCCTGTGCCAGTTGTTCTCAGAGAGAGAGAGAGAGAGAGAGAGAGAATATGACCGTTTAAACATTGTCCGTGTGCCGGTTGTTATGAGATTCAAAACGGAGAGAGAGAGAGAATATGACCGTTTAAACTTGTGACAGGAGAGAGAGAGAATTGGCAGGTTATTATAGGCAGTTTGTTCGTGGGTTCGGACAGATTAGTAGGCCACTGAATGATCTAGTCAAGAGAGAGCAATTTACTTCAACTGCACAAGCGCAAGTTGCCTTTGATCAATTGAAAAAAGCACTTGTTACAGCTCCAGTACTAACTCTTCTTGATTTTCAGCAGACATTCATTGTGGAAACTGATGCTAGCAGTCATAGAATTGGTGCTGTGCTCATGCAAAATGCTCATCCTATCGCCTATTTGAGTAAGGGACTATCAGAAGAAAAGCATTGTGGACTGTCAGTATATGGCACGGAGTTGATGACCTTGGTGTTTGCAGTAACAAAATGGAGGCAATACCTTTTAGGTAGGCATTTCATCATTCGTATAGACCACCAAAGCCTCAAATATCTTCTCACACAGAAGGTACACAGTGCAAGCCAACTTAAGTGGCTAAGTTGTTGGCCTTCAATTATGAAATTTGTCATAAGCAAGGGAAAGAAAATGTTGATGCTGATGCTTTGTCAAGAGTGCCGGGAATTTAATTGTTAGCATTGGCTTTAACAACTATCCATTCCACCCTCCTCGAAGAAATTAAGAAAAGCTGGGATAAGGATGAGAAGTTACAGCAATTGGTAGAACAAATTAAGGATAATAAGGATGGTGATAAGAAATACAGCTGGTCACAAGGCCTACTTAAAAGGAAAGGAAAGTTGGTGGTCGGTCAAGTGGAAGAGTTACGAAAGAGAATCATTGAAAGCATACATAGCTCTCATATGGGGGGGGGACACTCAGGTGTAGGAGTTATTACCAAAAAGATTGCAAGCATGTTATATTGGAAGGGGTTAGAGAAGGACATTCGGAGGATCTTCGAGAATGTGAAATTTGCCAAAGGTGCAAATATGACCGGACTACATCCCCTAGACTTTTACAGCCATTACCAATTCTTGAAGGAGTATGGGAGGAAGTTACAATGGACTTTATTGAAGGACTTCCCAAATCTATGAGAAAGAACGTGATCTATGTGGTGGCGGATTGCTTAAGTAAGTATGCGCATTTCATTACGCTGCAGCATCGTTTCACAATAGTAGGAGTAGCACAAGCATACATTGAGAATGTCTATAAACTCCATGGGTGGCCGAAGGAGAAAATAAGTGATAGGGATACTATCTTTCTCAGTATGTTTTGGCAAGAATTCTGTAAAAAACAGAGTATTGACCTACATTATTCTACAACATACCATCCTCAAAGTGACGGCCAAAAAGAGGTGGTAAATAGATGCTTAGAAACTTATTGGGGTGTATGACAGGAGATTGTCCAAACTAGTGGGTGCTGTGGTTACCTTTGGCTGAATTATGGTACAACACTAATTGTCATAACTCTACAAAGTACTCTTCTTTTGAGGTGTTGTATGGATATAAACCACCGTTGCATATTCCATATGTTCCCAAAGATGAAGCTCTGCCGACAGTTGATAAGAAGTTGAGAGAAAGGGAGGAAATGATCAGATTGCTTCGGGAAAATTTGCAGAAAGCACAGGATCGAATGAAGAGCCTAGCCGACAAACGAAGAACAGAAAGGGAGTTCCAAGTAGGGGAGTGGGTGTATGTCAAACTGCAACCTTACAAGCAAGGAAACATATTTAGAAAGACCAACAAGTTACAATCTTTGTACTATGGCCCTTTCAAAATATTGCAGAGGATAGGATCGGTAGCCTACAAGTTGCAGTTGCCCCTAGGAAGTCAAATACACCCAACATTTCACGTTTCCAAGCTCAAGAAGAAGATGGGAGCCAATACAGCAGTGCAGCCGCAGCTACCTAAATCGATGGATGCTTTGGCAGCTATTCCAATTCGCATTTTGGATAGGTGAATCTTCAAAGAGGGAACCGAGCTGCTACTCAGATTATCGTTCAATGGAGCAATGGAATAGAGGATGCGGCTACTTGGGAGTTCTATTACGATATTCAGAAGAAATTTCCAGACATAAACCTTGAGGACAAGGAACAGTTTTAGCGGGAGTTGATATGTGGAAGCTATGATATGAGGGAGTTATTTGTAAATTTGTTATTTTTATTGGGTAGTTATAATAGGAAAGATTCAGTTGAGTTGTTAGAATAGGTGGGGCAAAGGCAAGGAAGAGAGAGAGAGTGGGAGAAGTTAGTTACGATGGAGAGATTGTTAGTATAAATGTAACTGGTAGCAAGGAGGTATAAATATAACTGGTAGCAAGGAGAATGGGTGTGCAAGAAATAGATTTGAATCTAATACCTGAAATTCTTCTATTCTCACTCTTCTTCTTCTACCCTTTATCTCTTTATTACATATCATTATTTCTCTACCACATATCAATATCTTTTTTTCTACTTATAGTGGGTGTCCTCAATTTCTATATGTTTTTGAATGTTTACACTGGGGCCTTATATCTACTACCTTATTTTCGGTTAATCTTGCTAGAAAAGGAACGAAAAACTACTTAAATGGTTATTAATATGACTAATGTAAAATCTCTGCCTCAACTTTAATTTTGTGAACAAGTAATTGTTCTTTATGTGGTTCAGTTTTTGTGGAAAAATTTGTGGTTTTTGTTGGGGTTATTTCCTTGTTTCTTGAATAAAGGGAAAAAGGAAAAGTTCGAATAAAGCATTCATTTGTTTAGGTAGTTTGAAGGATTATATCTATCTTTAAATGATCTCTTGCAAGCATGTTGGAAAGGAAGTGCAGAAGAGCCATATTTGGATCTTTGATTTGCGCTCTCAATTTTGTTATATTTCTTTGTTCGTTAAGTAGATTCAAAGTCCTTTACCATGGGATGTTACAAGTCCTTTATTTGCTAATCTATCCATTTTTGTATAATATTCTTGGAATTCATGGAGTGGAGTGAGGATGGACATTAGATGCTCTGATGAGATACAACAATGAAGAAGAAAGAAAATGGTCGAGAAACTGGTAAGTTGTGCACTCTCAATTTTGTTATATGGTTTGTTCTTTAAGAAGATTCAAAGTCCTTTATCATGGTATGTTATTTATCCTTTATTTGATGATCTATCCATTTTTGTATAATTGGATTGGAATTCATGGAGTGGAGTGAGGATGGACAGAAGATGTTCCGATGAGATACAACAATGAAGAAGAAAGAAAATGGTCTAGAAACTGGTAAGTTTTGCACTCTCAATTTTGTTATATGGTTTGTTCTTTAAGTAGATTCAAAGTCCTTAATAATGGTATGTTATATATCCTTTATTTGCTGATCTATCCATTTTTGTATAATTGGCTTGGAATTCATGGAGTGGAGTGAGGATGGACATAAGATGTTCCGATGAGATACAACAATGAAGAAGAAAGAAAATGGTCTAGAAACTGGTTAGTTGTGCACTCTTAATTTTGTTATATGGTTTGTTCTTTAAGTAGATTAAAAGTCCTTGATATATATCCTTTATTTGCTGATCTATCCATTTTTGTATAATCGGCTTAGAATTCACGGAGTGGAGTGAGGATGAATAGGAGATGTTCTGATGAGATACAACAGTGAAGAAGATAGAACAGTCATTTGAGGCTCATCTACATGAGGTACATTTTGGCCCCACTTTATTCTAGACAGGTCTCTTTGATAAAACAGTCATGGGCTGTACTCATTCTGAATGCAGTTAAGAAGGTGCTTTATTGCAATTTAAGAGGTCATAATTTGTGGCAACATGACTTGCTTTCTGTCTAATTATATTGGGAAAGAAAAATAAATACATGTAAGTATAAACTTGGGGGGGTGTAAAATTTACAACAATGTTCCTCAAGCACTTCTCCATCCTTTTTTTATTTCATATATAAAATTAATTCATGAAGTGAAATAAAAATTGTTTGTTTAATTTTTGATTTCTTGAGTTTTGAAGTTCAAGAACCCGTAGCCAGGGGGACTACAGGGTAAGACTTCCTCAATACAGTTTTTTTTCCTACTTATAGTGGTTATCCTCAATTTCTATATGTTTTTGAAAGTTTACCCCGGGGCCTCATATCTAGGTACCCTTTTTTGGGTTAATCTTGCTAGAGAAGGAATGAAAAAAGACTTAAAACATTATTATTATGAGTAGAGAATTTGACAAAATTGTTTTAAGACCTGACTTTGTTGGTTGTCAAATTTTCAAATCCTGGTTAATGGGGTTTGGTTTCTGTGGAAAATTTTGTGATTTTCGTTGGGGCTTTTCCTTGTTTCTTGAATAACCAAAAGGGAAAAAGGAAAAGTTCAAATAAAGCACTCATTGTTTAGGTAGTTTGGAGGATTATTTATAAATAAGTTTTCCATGTTTCTTGAATGAACCATGTAGTTGGGGTTTTTCCTTGTTTCTTGCATGGGGGAAAGGAAGTGCAGAAGGGGCACTTTTGGATCTTTGATTTGCACTCTCAGTTTTGTTATATGGCGTGTTCTTTAAGTAGAGTCCTTCATCATGGGATGTTATACATCCTTTATTTGCTGATCTATCCATTTTTGTATAATTGGCTTGGAATTCATGGAGTGGAGTGAGGATGAATAGAAGATGTTCCAATGAGATATAAGGAAGAAAGATCAGCAAAAATCAAACGTCGTGAACTCGAAGGACACAAAAATCAAACGTTTGAGGCGCATCTACATGAGGTACATTTTGGCCCCACTTTATTCTAGACATGTCTCTTTGATAAAATAGTCAGGGGCTGTACTCTTTCTGAATGCAAGGTGCTTTATTGCAATTTAAGAGGTCATAATTTGTGGCAACAAGACTCGTTTTGTGTCTGATTGGATTAGGAGAGAAAATAAATACATGTATGTATAGGTATACACATTGTTCACGTAGGTATTAGGTATACACGTTATCACTTTAATATTGTCTTTTCGGTATTAGCATGCAGCCATCAAGTAAACTTTTGATCACTTGAACTTTTCTGCTCCTGCAGTTTTGCGCTCGTTTTGTTTGTTATTTCTCTTTGGCGGGCTCTGCTTTGATCTTTATTTAGTTCATCGCCAGGCTGGTTTTTCCCCCCTCTTTCCTTTTAGCTGTTTTCTAAGGTAGTCACTGCTTTGGTTTTTGTTATGCACTTTGACTTTTGTCTTTTATCGTTATTTGAAATTGTTTCCAAATTGGCCCAAGAAGTGAAATTTTACATCTCTGCAAAACTTTGAAGTTGGGAGAGACTGGAAGTTGAAATTATGCAAAGGACCACAGAGGCAAAAACTTGGGGAGGTTAAATTTACGACGCTGAGCCTGTAAAAATCTCTCTCTCTCTCTCTCTCTCTCTCTCTTATATATATGTGTGTGTGTGTGTGTGTGTATTGTATGTGTGGATGTGCAACACTTCACGGGGTCTTTTCCTATCTATGGTTGTGTTTGATACTGGCCAACATCCAAATCGGGACCAATTTGGATGTTGCATGGTTGGCTAATATCTATTGAGATGTATATGTAAATTAATTTTGACCGGGTTGGGTTTTTTTTTTTTTTTTTCATGTAACCATGCTTCATCAGTTGGTACACTGGGTGGCTACATGATTGGAAAAACTCCAGGAATGCACAAAAAATATGCTACTCGTTATTGTTGGAACAATGCAATTAAACATTTATCCATATGCACGTTGGCTTGCAGTTGAAGATCAGAGCATCATTTGGTTTGAAGGCAGCAAAGAAGCATCACGTAGCTCCATTTTCAGCAGGTTTAGCGATGCGCCATGAGGTAATTTAGGTTATTACTTCTCCTTTTCTTTTCTTTTGATGTGTGTGTTTGGTTTTATTCTTTTTTGCATGCTTTATGTGCCATACCTGCTACAACCTAAAATTTATATAACTAGATAAATTAAACGATCCTACAACTTGTAGATGTATTTCTTGATAAAAACTTGTTTTTAGCATCACAACACTTGGAGTAGCAACACTACGAGGAAAATTGTTTCCTTTGCAAATTACCATTTTTTGTCAGCATTTATTATTGTAAATTATAATTGTCCGGGTCAAGTTCATTGCCTCTTTAAATGAGTTGCCTAATAAATTTTTATGCAGGTCCAAGCATACCAAAAATTAGTTTGTGAGAAAATTTGAAAAAACTTATTAGCTGGGTTTCTAGACTTATTACTACCTACATGTTTGGAGTACCATACTATGCTTATAAGAGTAAAGCTAATCAGACTACTAAGATATTGAGAATTTTCAATATTGAGATTATTGCCTTCATCTTCAACCTAGGAAAATAGTTTTCATGCAATCTTAGATTGTTAGCCAAGTAACTCTATGGCTTTTGTAGAACTTGTCAAAGAGTATCTAAGGACTACAAAACTTGAATTGACTTTGTTCCGACTATTTGCTTTCCTCAATAATAGTAAAATATTTGAGCTTGTTCCACCCTCAATATTAGTTTAGTCACAATTTACTACTATTCTTCATGTTAGCTGATATTAAAAACTTGATAAGAGTAATTCTAGGTTCATAAACTCTAGTTTGAGTTTGTTGTTTCACACTACAAATGTATATTTGTTGTTTTCATCAATATTTAAGTAGTTTTTTTTTTTTTTTTTTGGATATTTTGACACGGAGAGGATTAAATATTATTAGAAGGTGCTTGATATGAATAATATGAGTATCCAGACATGGATAGGGTAAATCATTTAAACCAGTTTTTCTCTGTGTTTTTTCCCCCCAAAAGGTTTTTCTTTTGGTTTTTTTCCCAATTTTTATTTGAGTATACTCAGGTCTCCCATGAATATAACCATGAACGCATTCATACAACTAAAAGTTGGAAGGGCACTACTGTTCTTCTGTCCCTTTTAGGAAGCCTTTCAGAAAATTTTCTCACTTTCTATGGAATTCAACCTTTTCATGGAAATGGGAAAGTGAGCAAGACTTGATCTGAGCACCTTTATTAGAGTCAAGGATTTTAAGTTATTCGGGTAACCATTTGACCCAAATCTCTTGACAAAGGTGGGTATAAGAATTTATGTAACTTTAGTGGTTAATGGATTTGAGTAAGAGACCAACTAGCCTCTAGGGAAAGCCAATTTATCATTTAAGAGGGAATTGATCCTATAAATATAAGGTAATTGTGCTCTTTGAGGTGCACAAACAGGCATTCTTTTTTATATGAGTACAAGATAATCATAGATATATATATACCTATCCCGCATTAAACCGAAGAGCATTTTGTACATCATGTGAGTTTAGGGTCTTTTTTGACAAGATAATCATAGAATGTTGATGTATGACAAGCATTTTCCTGTATGATGTTTATCATCCATCCTCTGTGTCATTCATCAAATCTGGAAGTCAGGTGGACGGTCGAAAATATCTTGCATATAAAGTACTTACATATACACCAAAACCATATACATATATATACATATGTTTGTAACAAAAGCCTTGATGGACCCGGGAAGCCACTATGTTAGCCCTGTCTTCAAATTTTGCTTGGAATTCAAAATAATTTTACCTTTTGAAGATCATCTCTTCCTTATCATCCTTTAATATCTAAAGGGACTTGATTCAGATTTCAACCGAATTCGAGCCAATTTTCTACCCTAAATCTCCTCCCAACACTGAAAACACCTTTGCCTCTATGCTTTCCGAATGCTTCCCTTGTTTCATAAGATATGCATATGAGGGAAAACAATTAAAACTAATTCTTTGTGAACATTGTGTAATGCCATACAACTTTAAACTTGAAACAACAAATTGATTATTATTTACTTAAACCAAAAAGTATTCAAGTTTAGTTACCATAAAAAGGAGTTTGTGTGTCTATAAATGCCTTTGATAAGATTTGATTTTTTTTTTATATACCTAGTTGGAGGACAAGTTTAAGATTATATATTAAGCAGTGTCCTTAAGGAAACAGTTTAGTAATCATAAGTCTATTTCTCTAATCTAGTGATCTTAGATTCAAAACTCAGTATAATAAAATAAATTAATTAATAAATCAGAGATACGGTTTATAAATTTTACCCAATTTTTTATTGAAGTTATTTGGTAAATAAATTTTTAGGCCGTGAGAGAGTATTAAGTAAACTAATATGTTAATATGAATTGGGCAATTATCTTAATTATGTAATTTATCAAATTTTAGTTCTGCAATTAACATCAATGCTCCAAACAAATTGGTTCAAGTGATGTCTCTCATGGAGAGATTAAATGTGACGTCTCTCATGGAGAGATTAAATGGTAGAATTTTTTTAATTTCATTTTTCTTTTTTATTTCGATTTTTGTTTAATTATATTTTGTTCGATAAAAAAAAAAAAGAAAAGGTTCAAGTGACGCCGTCTGACATGATTGGTGATTTGTTTGGGCCTTATCGGACGACGAGGCCCAAAAAGGACGTTGTCTTCCTGCTTAAGTCAGACCGGTCTTATTGGTCCACGTCATAAACGTTTTTTTTTTTTGGGTGAAACAAGAGAAAACAACAACACAACACCTAAGAAGCATGGATCCTCCTCTTTCTAAACCAGGACGCTCCTCGGGCATCCAGCTCTAACAGCTTCCAAGGCTCAGAAGGAGGGCTGCTAGCAACATGACAGCCAGACTCAGCCCGAAGACCCAATTTAGCCAACCTATCCGCACACTGATTGGCTTCTCTGAAGACGCCACGTCATAAACGTTGAACTAGAATAAATACGTCTTCTGCTTCTCAATCAAAGTTGAGGTTGTGCCCGCTTCCACCTTCACCTCTCCTCGTCAACTCATTGCAAATTTATACTCTCTCTCTCTCTGCAAACCAGTGTTTAGAGGAATCATTGGCCAACCCATTGGTTTTGCAAGTCCTTGTGTCTGAGGTGGTGGGTTTCGTCTCGAGGCTTATGTAAATAACTCATTGTGTGATGGACTTGGTGCCACTCAGTTTTTTTAATGCCATGGCTTCTTAGTTTGCATATGGGGCAGCTCGGCCATCGGTTTAACCTGTTTGGGATGGAGTGAGGCTGCTTGAACCAAGAGAGAGTCTCTGCATTTGGATGAGGAATTCAAAGTCTATTCAGAACCAGCTGGTTTGGTTGTGAGGGAGTGTTTTCTTTTGAAGGAGGAGTGACAGGACCGGTCCAAGAAATGGCTTGTTCAGGAGTCTGATTTGACCTTTACCACTTTTGAGGCTTTGGGCGCATTCTCGTGGCGAACTAGGTACGTTTCTTTGCTACTCTCTTTTCAATGTTTGCTTGTTTAATATTATATGCCAAAAATGTGTCTGCTTTTTACAACTTTTTGGCCTGCAAATTAAGAATCTTTTTTAGGGTACGATTTAGTGTACCCCTTTCAAGGTCATCTTAATTGCTTAACATTGTGAGATATGAACAGAACACTGAATAGCCTCATTGTCCATCCTCATATCCCAACCAGATTCGTAGAAAAGCATGGTTGATAAGTTATATGTTATGCAATCATTTTCTGCTTTCCTCTCTTGTTTTCTTTTGCCCATGGCGTTGTCCTCCTTTGCTTCGAGATGATTTGGTCTGGATTCCTGTGCAATTTAAAGAGCAACCGACTAAACCTTCCTTTTATTTTTATTTTTATTCATATTATGGAAATACGGCTGGTGGGTCACATTAGATATATTTTTCATATAACTCCCAAAATTCTGCTTAATGTAGGACTTGCTCTCAAGTTTCTAGTAAAATAATTAATGAACATAACCCTCTGTGTTCATTGCGGACAATTATCACCATCTGTGGCTGCTAGCATTTATGGAACAAGTTTCATGTTTATTATATATTTTTTTTATTATGTGTCAACAAGCGATAGCTCAATCATCCCCTTTGAATTCGAAGCTCAAAAAAATATTTTATCTTATAATATAAATTTTTAACTTAGTATTTAAAAAAAAAAGGAAAAAGAAAATTAAAAAGAATGTACGATAATGAACAATGTTGTTGAGGAAAGCTAAAATCCAAGTTGAGATGCTGGTACATGAGTGATGAGTCATACAATTACGTTGTACAAAAGAAAGGACACTGTGATCTGCTGTGACTGCTTTCCAAGCTGTGTGTACTAAAAACACATAAGGATAGATAGATAAGCAAATACCAATATCATACCGAAAGTATCTTTTGCTCTTCTTTGGCATATAAAATTACATAGCTGACTCTGAGTGGTCTCATCACAAACTCATACATTTTCTTGAACAACATACTCGTGACCCCAATCATCAATCCTGTGTATTATAAAGAACACCACCGGCAAGGACTTACAGTTTCAGTTTTCCCAAACTTAACTCTCCCTCCCTCTCTCTCTCTCACTAAAACAACTGCGGTGGAAAGAGGGAAGAAGTATAAGAAAAATCTGTGGACATCGGAAGAAGCTAGAATTCTTATGGGTTATTAATAGAGTATAAATTGATATGATATTTATAATTGATTTTGTTTTATTTTTGAATAAATGTTATATTAATAATTGTATTTTATTATATTTTATATGTTATGAATGATAGAGAAGACTTTTAAAGAAAAAGAAATGAAAAAACCTAATTTAAAAACATTGAAAATTTTGAAAATATTCCTAATATTTAGGAATATAAATTTTGGAGAATTTCAATTTTTGTAATCTTTTATTTTAGTTAGGCTATCTATTTGATAAGTTAATTAGGTTATTTGTCATTAAAAAAATTTTTTTTTTTATTTGATAGTTGTCAAAAATTAAAAAAAAAAAAATTCTTTTACAAAAATAGGCAACTCATTCTTATACATATGAGACATTAGAAGAGAAGAGGAGGAGGAAGGCTCTAGAGGGCGTAGCCACCCCTCCATGTCCAGCATTAGTTTAGGTTTATTTTTTTCTTTTGTTGCTTCATCTTTTCCAACAACATTTAATAAAAGCATTCCTTTTTTATTCATTTAGGTTTTTTCTTTCTCCTCCTGCGGCTACCATTATTCTTTTTTGTCTTTGGGTGCAAGCGGTTGCTCATTCTTGGCAAAAGGGCGGATGCTTTGCTCAAATATTTTTTGGCAATCAAATTTTATTTTGTGATTTTTCTCTTTTCTAATATTTTTATTTTAATTTTATTTTCTAATTGATGGTTATTGAAATCTTGATGATTGATGATTGTGAGATTTAATTAGATTTATTAAATCAATATCTCATAGGTATTTATTTAATTTTTGTGCTTCATGGATTATGATTTTCTAGGATTTATTAAATAATGACCAATGTTTAATAGTTCTAATATAATCTACAACTAATTAAAACGGTAAATCCGTAATTGTTTGTTAGTTTTGATAAAGTGGTAATTGGCATTCGTGTTATGAGATTAAATAATCTAATTTAAATGAACTCGTCGTGTGTTTGTTATTTAGAATTGGGTCTCCCTAAATTTTAATACTATTGAGACTTTTAAAATTAACGAATTTCTCTTAATTATCGACAAAGTAAGGAGAGATTGGTCATTAGACGTTTGTCGACGACTATAACTAATTTATTTATGAGTGTTGAAATTTTTAAATAAATCAATGATCAATCACATGAAATTAAGGTGGATATAATTCATTTGACTAGAAAAATTGATTTCACCTTAGTTTTTATTCTTTTATTTTTGAATTCTTTATTTTTGATTAATTAGTTTAGTTAATTCTCCAATCCCCATATTTTTTACTTTATTTTATTTTTTTTAAAAGAAGTAAATCTATCGTTCCCTGTGGAGATGACCATATTCACACTTCCAGTAAGTTCTCTGTAAATGTTAGTCCCAAAAAAATAAAAAGAAAACAAAACTTAAAAGAAATAAATCACTTAACACTGTTCTCCTGCAACGGTGCCAAAATTTGGTGAAATAAGTATTTTATTTTTGATTATTTGACAACACATCAAATTTTGGCGCCGTTGTAGGGGAACGGTGTTAAGGGTTTTATTTTTTTAAATTTTGTTTTCTTTTTATTATTTTTTTTGGGAATAACATTTGCAGAGAACTTACTGGAAGTATGTCAACGATATAGAAGAGAAGGATTTTAAACACTCAAACATGGCCGGTCAAAAAACTTTAAGAGAGTTGTTATTTTCTGATTTTAATGAACATACTTTTTACAGTGATTTTCTTAATATTGATACTCCTCAACAGTTTGTAATATGGTAAGATGTTCCAAGGAAGGTTAATGAGGTAAGTTTTTTTTTTCATCGATCAAAAATTGGATGCACTAGCATATCTTGTGGAAAAATTTGTTGTAAGATAAAGACAAATGGTACAAACTTGTGGAATTTATTCAAAAATGGATCATCCAACCGATAAGTGTCTCATTCTTTATGGTGATCCATATTCTAATATCTATAATCAAGAATGGTGTAATGAACCATATTTCGATTATGGAAATTGGCAATAAGGATTTCAACAACAACCACAAATCCAATCTCAATTTCAGCCTTAACAAACTTTTTCAAGTCAAGGTACGTCTCTAGAAGAGATTGTCAAAATTTTGGCTAACAGCACTTTGTTAATTCAACTGGAAAGCCAACGATTTTAACAAGAGATAATAGCCAGCATCCAAAATTTAAAAAATCAAATGTCACAATTGATGGCAACCATGAATCGATCGAAAAATTCATCAAAAGAAGTGGAAGACAATTCATCAAAATCCAAAAAAAATAGAGAAATTGAGCAAATAGAGAAATCATAAACAACGAATGAATTCACCGATGAGATAAATAACGAGTCCAATACTTTGAAAACAAAAATTTTGATTTTACTATCTTTTCCTAACAGATTGGCACAACCAAAAGAAGAGGAAGAGAAAAAAAATTTGGAAACTTCTCCAAAAAAAGGATTCAACATTCATTTCTTAGAAGCAATAAAATAAGTGGCAAGATCATTCATGAAAAGAGTCAAAACAAAAATTGATGCGGATTTGGGTACTCTAGCTCTTAAGTTTGATGGTAAAGTTGAAACTTTTAATATTTTTGATATCATGAAGTATCCAAATGATTTTAAGTCTATTTTTCATGATAGCATGGTGGAGTTTATTGTTCATGATAATTTTGTACAAGATGAATTGGATTTTTTTTTTTAAGAAAAACATGATAGATGAGGTTGCACAATGGGACAAATTTTTTTATGACAAACTCTCATATTGGAAACAAGCATTGATAGGCCATAAAATCATTTACTTCAATTCAAAATTAAAGTTCATGCCAAGTAAGTTGAAGTCAAAATGGACCAGACCGGTCTTTGAACGAGGTTGAAATGAGGAGATAATATCGAACCAAAGATATTAAGCAAATACGCTTGTTGGGAGGCAACATAATATTTTCTTTTATGGTTTTTATTTTATATTTATTTGGTTTGATTTAGGTTTAATTTTGATTTTTTTTAGGTGAATAAAAGTTAGAAAAATTTAGTAACCATAAGTGTTTTGTCATTAAGGTATGCCCACGCCTTAACAAGCCTTCATTGTTGCCTAAGTTTTGCTAATGTTCTCAATTGACCAGAATTACACATGAATTAGGGCGTGCCCACGCCTTAAGAAGGGGTCCAATGTTAATACCAAAATTTTTTTTTCAAAACTTGTTGAATTTGACTCTTCATTCACCACTCCACCCTAGAAAAGTTTTGTTCTCACTTTATCTTTTTCTTTTTGTTTTTATTTGATATGATCGTTATTTTTTTTATTTTTTTATTTTTTCTCATTTAGCATACATTGGGACAATGTATGATTTAGGTGTGGGGAAATATTTCATATTTTTGTTTTTAATTTGTTTGTTTTTCTACAATAGGTTAAGTTTTGTTTCATTTTATTTAATTAAAAAAACACAAAAAAGAGAAAAAAAATTTAAACTTTTTAAGTTGATGCGTGTTATTTGGTTGGCTAGAAATTTATGAAAACTAACTCGTATTAATAGTTTTTGTACTTATAATGACCGTTCATATCTTTAATAGTTTTCTTTGAATGATAAACATGCAAGATTCATTACAAACCCCATTTAAAAGTGAGGTTTTAAGGCTACAGCGAGCAAATTCATTCCTTGTGTTTGGAATTTCTTTTCTTCATGAGTGAATATCACACTTTGATTGAACATTCTAGAACTTATAATGTTATGCATTTCGAGATCACATCTATAATTTCATGCATTGAAATGATAAAGACATCTAAGTTTTACCCCATTTTAGTTTTCGTAAAAATCTCTACCCTGAATTTTATTCCCTTTAGTGAACCAAGTTGAGTCTGAGACCTTTTCTTTCTTCATAACCCTCAATACAACACCACAACCCTATTTTGGTTTGTGTTTCAACCCTTGTACCAAAATGTATGTAATTAATTGCATGATATTAGTTATATGATTGCCTCATGAGATATGTATTGATTAGAGTTTTGATAATGATATTTGCTACATATGAAAAAAAAAAGTTTAATTTTGTTCATCTTTTGTACTAAGAAGTTTTTCATAAAAAAAAAAAAAGAGAACAAAAAAAAAGCAACCAAAAAAAAGAGAGAAAAAAAAAGAAGAGAAAAAGAGCCAAAAAAAAATATTGCATCAAGTCTAATGTTTTTATGTATTCTTGACTATTGGCTATGTTGAGTATGGGTGGATAGTGAGATCATGTATTTTTTATATGTTATTTGTGAGGGGCAAATGTGTTAGTCGTAGAAAAAAATTTTGTGATAAGTTACATATTTTCTTTGGTATATTTTAAATCCTTGATATGCCCTTTATCCTACGCTTAACTCTAAACACATTACAACCAAATGAAAGACTTTTAGATTGGTGCATGAAATTCAAATTTATAATTGGTGGAGATTTGATATATTTGCAAGCATATGATAATACCAATTCCAATGTGTTGATTTGAATGTTATTGATATATTTTTTATCCATTTTTTGAGTGAATTTGAATGAACCATTGGAAAGAATTGTTGAATCTTACAGTTTTGATTTCATTTGAAACTGTTGGAATTTGTAATAGTTGTTCTCATACGAAATATTATGAAATACTTGTTGTTTTGATTATTTTTCTAGTTTGACTCGCATGACATATATTGATTTAGTAGTTCGAAAGAAAAAATATGTTGATTTTAGTTGTGAATAGTTGAGAACAAGTATCATCTAAGTGTGGGGGAATTTGATAAGGCATAAATTGGTGTAATATTTACAATTGATTTTTTTTTATTTTTGAATAAATATTACACTAATTATTACATTTTATTATATTTTATATGTTAGGAATGATGGAGGAGACTTTTGAAAAAAAAAAAGGAAGGAAAAAGCCTAATTTGAAAACATTGAAGATTTTGAAGATGTTCATAATATTTAGGAATATAAATTTTGGAGAATTCTAATTTTTGTAATCTTCTATTTTAGGTAGGTTATCTATTTGATAAGTCAACTAAGTTGTTTGTTATTAGAAAATTCATTTTTTTTATTTGGTAGTTGTCAAAAATTTAGAAAAACGTTCTTTTAAAAAAATAGACAACTCATTCCTATATATATTAGACATTAGAAGAGAAGAGGAGGAGGAGAGCCCTAGAGGGGGCAGCCGCCCCTCCACGTCCAGCATTAGTTTAGGTTTATTTTTTTCTTTATTGCTTCATCTTTTCTAGCAATATTTAATAAAGCATTCTTTTTTTATTCATTTAGTTTTTTTCTTTCTCCTCCTGCAGCTGCCATTACTCTTTTTGGTCTTTTGGTGCAAGCGGTTGCTCATTCTTGGTAAAAGAACGGGATGCTTTGTTCCATTGTTTAAATATTTTTTGGCAATAAAATTTTATTTTGTTAGTTTTCTCTTTTCTAATATTTTTATTTTAATTTTATTTTCTAATTGAAGGTTATTGAAACTTTGATGATTGATAATTATGAGATTTAATTAGATTTATTAAATTAATATCTCATTGGTATTTATTTAATTCTTGCACTTTATAGATCATGATTTTTTAGGGTTTATTAAATAGTAGTCAATGTTTAATAGTTCTAAAATAATCTACAACTAATTAAAATGGTAAATCTGTAATTGTTTGTTAGTTTTAATAAAATAGTAATTGACATTCGTGTCATAGGATTAAATAATCTAATTTAAATAAATTTGTCGTGTGTTTATTAATTAGAATTGAGTTTTTCTAAATCTTAATACTGTTGAAACTTTCAATTTTAAGAGTTTCTCTAGGGTTGACTCTCAATTAGGGAAATAATTAACGAGTTTCTTTTAATTATCGTTGAAATAATGAGAGATTAGTCGTTGGGTGTTTATCGACGACTATAACCAATTTATTTATGGGTGTTGAAATTTTTAGATAAATCAATGATCAATCACATGAAATTAAGGTGGATATAATTACTTTGACTAGAAAATTTGATTTCACTTTAATTTTTATTCTTTTATTTTTAAGTTTTTTATTTTTTATTAATTAGTTTAGTTAATTCTTCAACCCCATATTTTTTATTTTATTTTATTTTTCTTAAAAGAAATAAATCAACCGTTCCCTGTGGAGATGACTCTATTCACTCTATATTATTATTTTATAAAATAAGTATTTTATTTTTGATTGTTCGAAGACACACCGATTATATAAAGGTTCATGGTGAAGGGCAGTGGAATCGCATTGCTAAGAGAAACAGGTGAAGACCCTTTTCTTATTACCCTTTTTCTTCTTCTTCATTTCAACTGAGGTCCTAATTTGCAAAACCCAAGTTAAAAATGTTGAGCCTTCAGCACTTGGTTGTGGGTTTGGCATTTTGAGCTTGGAAAATGAGTTCCTTGCGCTCTCTCTCTCTCTCTCTCTCTCTCTCATTTCAGTTTAAGTGTTCATAAGAGGGGAGGAAAAATAACTAAGTTGAAATAGTCTTAACTTTTTAGCAATTGGGGATGTGGGTTTTGCATTTTGAGTATAAAAAATTGGTTCTAATGATTTTTTTTTTTTTTTT
Organism: Dillenia turbinata; assembly: GCA_037126225.1. Classification (NCBI taxonomy): domain Eukaryota; kingdom Viridiplantae; phylum Streptophyta; class Magnoliopsida; order Dilleniales; family Dilleniaceae; genus Dillenia; species Dillenia turbinata. The sequence continues at coordinate 12,277,799 of JBAMMX010000027.1, read as the reverse complement.
GGATTAAATTTTTTGGTCTTTCTCTTCACGCGATATCTGACAGTTGTGTTGTGTACGTCTACACCTAAAAAATAATGCTTGGGAATTTGTTATCCAATTAAATAGAAGGGGTATTCTTAATTCTTAAACTTATGATTGCCAAGGCAATGGCGCCCTTGACCAGAATCTTAATATCTTGGGATAAGGTATAGTGTCCAACCATTGTGATTGGTTGCCTTTAGGGCATCTAGGTAAATGCAGATGAAGCACTTGGGACCACTTCAATGTGGATTCATTATAATCCCAATTCAAGGCAAAATGGCATATATCCCAATCCTTGTCTCCTGCCTGATCAACTATTCACTCTGGCTCTGAAATTTTGTATTTTAACCGAACAAACTACGACATAACAAAACCTTAAGCTTCTTGGATTTTTGCTAGGAGTGATTTTTTAATGTTCAGAGTCCTGAGAAATGTTAGAACCTTGTTAATGTTTTAGGCTCCACTTCATAGATGAACAACTACAGAAGTGAATGAGAAAAAACTTGGGTATGGCCAAAAGAACTTAATACTTAGAACTGCAACTAGGTGATTGTGTGCGTTTCAGGGTATTGTGAGTTGGCACATCTTTAAATTTATGAAGTGGAGAACCTACGGATGACGACGGGGTATACAAGTTGGCTATGGATAGACCAAAATGGTGAGATTATCATACTAAGAGCCACAACTAGCAAATTATGATTAGAGCAAGAAAACTTTCTTTTTTATTATTATTCTAATTTCTACAATCTTTGGAGTCATTTTTCAAACTACATACTGAGGAAAGACATTAGGCTTCAAGCTTAGAAACATAGTTTTATGCAATGAAGAGAGCCTCAATCTCTGACTTCTATTGAATTGAATCCCTAGAGCTTCCAGTGCAGTATTGTGGCAACATCTTTTACCTACCAAAGACCAAAAGAAAAACGAAAAATGCAGGTGTGAAATAGACAGACCATATGGATCAAACCTTCTTTTCTTATATCATCTCAAGAGAAATAGAGTCCTTATTCATACAATGAGAGCAGTATGAGCCGCTGATGATCTTCAGTTTATATAATTAATTATTGATTATTGCTCATGAAGGTTAAATACAAGGTAGATTGAAAGGAGAAGAAATGGTCTATGGGATTAGAGATTGAAGGGGGTGGGGAGTCACTAATAGTGGTTGATGTTTTCATACAGAGAGTGGGGGTGTGAGGCCAAAGTCCAGACTCCACAGCTCAAACGATCCCTTTACAAAATCATAGTACCCGCCCTTGAGTCCTAAGGTTTTCTTCACCAACCCATCTCTCACAAATGGATAGGTAAGCAGATTTCCAAGTGACACATTCACAGCTTCCTGCATTACATATAGATGTCATTCTTCTCGCAAATTTTGCTAAGTAATGATATTTGCAGAAAAATATTGAGTCGTCATAAGCAAATGAGGAAAAATCAGTAGTTACCTTCTCACAATAGGTGCATTGTTCTGGTAAAGGTGCATTGCCATACTCGGATACCACTTTAGCCTTGGCAGGCTTACCAATTCTAACCCAGTCTTCTATGAAGTCACTGCAGATTCATAATTCAACAAAATTGGCGCATGTATATGGAAATTAGAAGTGAACCAGCATGAGAAAAATCGGCTCAAACTTATTTGGGGAGGTTGGGAATGCAAGATGAGTCCTTACGTAGTGTTGGGTCCTTCATCAGGGAAAGTCATGAGACCCTTGATCCCACCACATGCACTGTGTCCGATGACCACAATGTACTGAACCTGCACCAAATAAACACATCTAGCTCAACCCCTCTTCCAGAATCACATTGCTAAGACTCCTAGTGAAAAATTTCTCACCTTGAGATGCAGAACTGCATACTCCACAGCAGCTCCAACGCCTGCATACTTGATCTGCAAAATCACAGAACAACGATGGAAATTATGGGACTGACCAAATTATAACAAAAACAAGGTACGACTAAAGAAAATGGTATTTTAAGATTATACCTTATCGAAGGCGGGGACCATGTTAGCTACATTACGGACCACAAAAGCCTCTCCTGGCTGGAAATCAAGAACATGCGATGGGCACACTCGAGAGTCTGAGCATGCGAACACCATGAACTGCAACGTTGAATTAACATTCACGAATTCGGTTCAATTAAGAAAATACATAAATTCATAGCTACCCATGAACTCAGTTGTGTTACCTTTGGACTCTGACCCTTTGCAAGCTCACCAAACAATGCTGGATTTGTCCTGCAAAATCCCAAAAAAGACAAAAAAAAGCCTCGATTAAATATCATACATAATACATACATACATTATTAATCTAGTCAGATACTCAGGATTAGAATACATGCACATACTCATATTTTTCTCTCTTGAATTTGACAAATCCTGTTTTGATCCTCTCAACTGGATCAAATGATGGTTTGCTATCAACTGTCTGCAGCTGAGCAGTAATCTGCCCGATTTTGGCAGCTGCTACTGGTCCAAGCTCCTTTTTCTCTCTGCAATAATAATAGACAATTTAGTAAACAAAATTTAAATATCTGATTAATTTAGATTGCTTATTTGGTGATCATTAAATTAGTTGAATTATTAAATAAATGATTAATGGAAAATACCTGAGGAGTTTCTTGAGACCTTCAATGGCTTCGTCGTAGGATCCACCCATGTCTTCTTCTCTCTGCAAAAATATGAGTGGTGGGGAAGAGGATAGAATAGATTAATTAATGAAATGAAGAGAGTTTCCAAATGGGGTTCCGAGAATTTCGGACTTAGTACAGTCAGTTGCGAGAAAACTACAATCAAGATGCTCGATTTGAATCTATAGAGAGAGAGAGAGCGAGAGAGAGGCATGAAATGAGGAGGCAGTGAAAGCGCAAGTCATGGAGTATTTGTTAGCATGTGGAGTTTGGGATGCAGAATCGGACAACGTGTGAATGATTTTTGTTTTGTTGATGTTACTTCAGTTCACGAGGATAGCGCTCGCCTTCTACGTCACCTACCCGCATTCACTTTGTGAGTTTCTAGTTGTGTCCGTTTCTAATCCCCACCTCCACTTGTCTCCACAAGCCTTTTCCCCCATTCTCTATCTCTCTCTCTCTCTCGAAGAGGGCAAAACCCTAATAATAATAAAAGAAAACCACCAAAATAATAATCAATTCTTGTAAACAGCTAACCTTAAAACCATCCTCAATTAAGAGGGTGAGCAAAACCATCACCAAAATCGGCAATGGGCAAAGCTATATTAGAGTAGTAACATTTGTTTCAATGGAACAATGTAGTGGTTATAAACTTTTTCTTAATTTAAAAATTTCAAATTTAAATCTTTATTTAACTAAAGAAAGAGTATATTGATCAATGATTCTATGATCCATATTCCATGAAATGTTAGAGTAATGCCCTCTCACAAAAATTAATAAAAAAAATTCAATATCAACGTGTCACAATTTCATTCACCTATTTTCTTTATAATTATATACTATTATAAAATTTTACCTTTTTTAACATTAATTTTCCATAATTTTACTATGCTATTATTTGGTTATTATTCATTTTGGTCAATTATCAATTTTTTGTATGCCATATGGTTATAAAGAGAAATGTTGGCTTCTCAATATGCTTTATCTTTTGAAAAGAAAATAAAAAAAAATGGTGAATGAAAGTAGGACACCTTTTTCTATAACTTTTCTGGTAGCAAAAGTACAAATAATATTTGAATTGGTCTTGCACGCGTAATTGCTACTTTAATGATACCAAATAGTTTGAGGAACAACCTAGCGATCATAATCTTTATCTTAATTTAATGATTATAAATTTAAATATTAGTATAACAAAAAATATATATATATACCCAATGTTAGTCCAAGATATGTGACTAAGATGAAAGATTAGGAAGAACACCACAGCCTTGATTTTAACGAAGGCAAAACACTAGTTATCAATCATAGGAGGTGTAGCTAAAAATTTATGTAAAAGGTGATCTGCAACATAGAGAGAAAAAATAATAATAATATTTCATAGAATTTTAACGATATTTCTAAAATTATCACTAAAATTTATATATACTAATTTTTTTCCTTAAAATTTCAGACCCGAATCCCTGCTTGTCTCCGTTGATTAATCATATGTTTGCGTTGATATAACTTACATAGACCTCACAAGCACCCACATTATTAGAATCAAAATGCCAGTGTGGCACAGAGAGAGAGAGAGAGAGAGGTACGTGACATACCGGCCAAGTAGGGGTGATAAAGGGCGCAGAAGCAGAAAAAACAGGCTCGTTCCTGATGAGACTGGGAAGAGAAGGAGAAGATGATGCAGAGCTGAGCCTTGCAAAGACACAAGGACTCAATGTGGCCTTTTTAAGAGAGGCTCGACGGGTGGAGGAAGAGGAGGAGAGGGAGGTGAAGCACCAGCCGCTAATTGAAGCCGTCGACATTTGCTCGCACCACCATTGCATTCATCACCTTTTATATAAATCTTATCAGATCTTTAAAAAAAAAAAAAATGACTCTTTCTCTCTCTCTCTCCCCCCAATCCACAATGTTGGATAATGAAAGCGAAAGCTAGGTAAATCAGAGCTTCAACCCTCTTAGATGAGGTTTGGACGTTGGAGAAATTTTCTCTACTTCTTTCTTCTTTTCTATTGTGTGTGGGTGAGTGCGTTTGTCCATCAACCTTATCATTTTACCTTCTTCCTGGTTTCCTCTTACATTTGGTTGGTCTCTTGTAAAGTTGGTCGGCCCGAGGACGCGACATGCATGCAATGACCGCTCGCCACACATCTTCACTGACATGGCAATGTTTAGCTGACTAAGCACCAAGTAATGGGTCACATTTACATTAGCTAAGTACAACAAGAACAAAGCCGGTTTTGGAATAAATATATATGTAATCAGTTTTCTCTTTATAGTTTTGTAAAGAGACTGTTTCAAGTTCACCAAAGGAGCAATTGAATCGTTACACAAAGATTTATCCAGAAAAAGAATTTTTTTTTAAGATAATGAATCCTGTAACAAAGAAAGTGATCTAATAATCATTTCTTTATCATCAACCCTAGAATCAAATGATGATCTTGAATTTGAAAATCGGTTTCACTTCATCATCCTTAGAGTAGATGTTGAGGAACACGAGAAAGAAAACCATTCGTTGAAGAAGTTGATGACAAAAAACATCAACAGTACAATGAAAAAAAAAAAAAAACAAAACATTAACGATGTCAAGCCTAGGAAAACAATGCGAGCTCCAAAAAGGGTCTAGAATTAATTGCAGGAAATGAAAATTTAAACCTAATGAATAAATAATTTGATTATCTCTACGTTATATTTAAGTGCAATTTCAATTATTACGAACTCAAATTACTAAAACAAATTTTTTCGGTGAACTTATTAAGAATGTCATTCGCATGAAGGAAAATGAAGAATATAGGAACATAAATTAATCATAAATAGGAATATTCTTTTACAATGGGACCAAGATAAGAGGAAGAGGAGGAAGAGGAAGAGAGAGAAAGAGAGAGATGTGATGAGTTATAGAGATAAGGTCCTATCCAAATGGTTGGACAAAATGTGGATGTGAATGGTTCATTCATAGGATTCTATCTATCTGGAAGACTTGGTTTTTAGGTTGCTTGCACTGATCCCTGGTCTGATCTTTCTACATTTGTCACTCGTATATGCATATGCCACTTCACTTTCTTTGCAGATATGAACGTCAAGAACCTAAACCAAATATCTCCCCCTTTAGCCAAAATAAATATATTAATAAATAAAAAATAAAGTCCATCAACTAGATCTATTTGAGCTCCAATAGAATTTCATTACCAGTCTGCATAAAGTTGCAAAGAGGCCTCTATCTAGGAACACCATAATAAGCGGTATAAAAAGATGACAAGATTAACATTACCACATTTTATGGGTATGGTTTGGTTGCATATGCATGTCAACTATCCCTGATTTGTGTACAAATGAATGTGAATACATATTCTAGGAAATGGGCATAATTCCTAATTTAGAAGAAATTTCCAAGATCAGAGTGAACCTGCAATGAATGCTTGGACCCATCATGCATGCCAGAAGATTGTACTTCATTTCATATACCAAATCCATGGCCAGATCAACATCCGGTGGGGCTTCATTGCTCTTCGCATAGTTAAAGTGAGCACTTCCCCTAATAATGAGTCACAGCAAGCTTAGAAGAAACCATGGACCAAAAGAGCTTTTTACAGCTTCTTCAATCCAAGCTATGTTAGAAAAATCAGATTCATGGTGCAGGAGATGTATACATAGGCTCTCTAGATTCAGGGGACTTTAAAGAGCTTTCTATGAGGTCTTGAATTTGGTCATCCAGAATTTTAAGAAATGTGGACATTCGCGTGTCATATTTTGGATGTTTCCCTAAAGTTTGGGCTCAAATGGGTTACTGTTGGTCAAGCAATCTCAAGGATGTAAACATAATGTTGTCATCAACTCTCATAGCCTTCTATATTTCTCCTTTATAATCGATGCGTCCATAATTATCTGTCACACTACTAATGTACCCATTACCATTACCCCTCTTGAGGTAACAGAGTCGTGAAACAAAGTACATATAACAACCATCACCAGTGAAATTAACTATATGAATCTTTCTACGCCAAAGCAAAGTACATAGAAATTCTTTTTATTCAAGTGCCACAAAGTATGAAAGATTTTGGCAGTCCTGATGGCCAACTAGTAAAAATAAAGAAAATAAAATTAATGCCCCACACAAAAGAGACAACACCCCTTATATACATACATACATACATACATACATATATAAATATAGTACATGAAATTTTATAAAATGTAGTGAACCAAGGAACCATCACCATGCCGTATTCATACAAGTGTTCCAACACAAGCTGCATCCAAATGCACGGAAGCAGAGGAGTGGTATATGGTATGATAATAATCCCCTTCCTTGTATTTGTAGGGTGTGATCCATTTACCGTAGTAGTACAAGTAGACTGAATAAAAGCGTTCTGTCCAAGTCATAGTAACTCAAGATTGCTATCGAAAAGCATTCAGTGCTCCAAAAAGCCATTCTGTGGGGAAGCATTCAACTACTTGGGAGCCAATCTGATTGGGCAAATGGAGAATGCAACACAACGGGCTGCTTTTGCCAGCAAGAAGCGCTCATTCTCTGTCAACGGCCTCTCAATAACCTTCACAATATTGGCATCCTACAATGTGAAAATTGAAACAAATGATTGGACAAGATGATAGACTAGTGGCGCACTTTGATAAGCATAATTTTCCCTGTGATAATGGAAAAATAGGTAGTTCCAGACAGAATGCAACACCTTCTTTTGCTGTTGTATAGAAGGCCTTACATTTGCTGTGTCACCGATTATAATTACATTGTTTACATTTCCCCTTTCATCCCTTTCAGTTGGTGAAGCTGTTGAGTGCCTCCATTGCCCGGAAATGATGAATTTATAGTAGTACCTGAGGTGATTAAAAGAATAATAAAATATTACTGTAAAGAATAGAGAAGGGCATAGCAAAATATTCATGAACTAATAAAGTTCCCTTCTACAAAGCCACTATGGCCACAAAGTCCCCTTTCATCAGAACATACACAACTGATGGAAATTGAAATTTTCAAATCGTACGGATCTTACAGTTTAGCACAGAGTTTCAATATCTGGATTCATAGCCCAAAAAAAAATACAGAATACCACATATGCAAGTGGTTTTGCTCAAGAAAGACTGCTTTTAACTGCCACTTGACCCTAAATTTCTCTAGGCTAGGTGGACTGAACAAATTACATCCCCCTTGCCAGGATAAAGTATCCAATTAGAGGAAACAATAGCATGTCAAAGCGATCAAACCCTATAAAGAATTCCTACATAGGGTACACAAAACTTACTTTCCTTGTGGAAGTCTCATTTCGACTTCATATCTTGGTCCACCTTTGTGAACCGCCCTTATTGGTTCTTTCCAGTTTCCAGTAAAATCACCAACCAAAAATACTTCCTCCCCCTGCGATTACAAAGAAAAAAAAAATTGTTTCAAAGGATAAAATCTGAAATAGAAAGTTAGAAAAGGAATTACCGAAGAGACCGGTGTTACCTCTTGTCCATTCCACACAAAGGTAACGGCATGGGTAGCAGGTCCATCATGTCTGCCATTTTCAACCATTGCTATAAGATCCCATGTTGCCCAGGCAATTGCTGCTCTGCATTATTTTATTTTAAGTAATAATAAGAAGAAATTAAGATTACACTAGAAAATCATAAGTTCATTAGTGCTCTTACAGATAAATGTGTTAATGTAAATAAAAGTAAAGAAAAAAACCCCACACATAGGGCACACTTGCAATTTAACCTCAAAATTCCGATAGAGGGACCACTTAAGCTAACGCTAGCCTTATTAAATACACTTCTTTCAAAATACTTACATTCAGTTATCATGGTTCACTTTCAAGCTTCGGGATCAATAAATCGCCCAAGTAAAAGGGATTCACAAAAAAGATGCTATCCAGAGTCAACTGGAAAAGCAGAGACTTTGAGCAAGAAACACATCAAGGCAAGTACCTGTCAGGTTTGCAAGAATGCAATCCAGTGACAAAATTGTATGCAGCATGAAGGGAAGTATCAGTTATCCAGTGTAAGTAGGCTATCACGCAAGCAGGGGATCGATCAAAACCAGTTGTACAAGTGACAAAAACACGATGGTTCTTTTTCAACAAACGCAATAGAAGCCCCACACAAAACGGAAGTTTCTTTCGCATGTCGAAGGAATCTGCATCCCTGCAAAGGAGACCATGGAACTCTTCAATGCTCTCAACCAATTAACTTCAATATGCATAAAAAATAATTGCCCCATTCTGACCATCTATGATAAACCTTCAAATTCTTAGTTCCATGCGTGAACAAATGTGTGAAAGCCAGTAACACACAATCAGAATGTAGAACCATATCCATATTAACAGGAATATGCAATATACTAAGAAACTAACAAAAATCTTGCGTTTCACATATGTCCAATTTTAACATTACAAATCACTCATTATTTGCACCAAGCCAGATCTGCACTAGAACAACTAAAGAAAGAAAAGGATGCAACCATGCCAATGACTTCAAAAGAATGACCATTAAGAAGCATTAATATCATCCAAGTATAAAGGTATCAATTACCTTATAGGGTAGTTAATCATGAGAATGCCAGATCGTTGGCACGAATCATTAATTAACTTGGGATTGAGTCCCCAGTTTTCTGATTCAATTCCACTTTGGAAGTTCATTACAGCAGTGATTCCCTGACACAAACATTTCCCAAGTATAAAACATGGCAAAGAACCAGCAAGAAAACCAAAGGGGAGAAGACACATAACAATAGAAAAAAAGGTAAAAGGTTTAGATTAATGGCAGTCATAACAGTACACACCACAACATTTGCCAAATGCTCTACATCAGCTTCGGTCTGTATACATGAACCGACATATATTTGCTCTGTAATCTGAGATGACACAACAGAGGCAGAAACTTGACATATGAGCATGCATAATGATTTTTTCATGAACTTGCTGAATGGCAGATTCAGCAAAAATGAAATTAATTAGTGTAAAAGGAGAAACACACCTTGCTATAGCGCATGCCAAGAGAATGGTTGTAATATAGATCACCTTTCGATCGTTCTAAAGCTTTAATATACTCTTCTAGTGGGAAGCTTCCATGAGCCCATTCAACATCCTCTGAATCATCTTCGGAGAAAATGCAAACAAGTTGGCTAATGGATGTACCAACATTGTTTCTTAGTATGTGATGGAGAGAACTGCCATTTTGACCTCTTAGTAATTTCCATCCTTGAGGTGTTAGAAACTTCGATGAAAACACAGCAAAGCCAGAATTCCCACTGCCCTCTAAATTTGATGGTAATATGCTTTTATTCCACGTGGCAACAGGAACTCGACCTCTGTTGAAGAGATTGTCAAGATCACTCACAAGATGCAGATGTTGAATTGGGAATGGAGAAAAGGGTCTCTCAAGGACTAGACTATAGGAGCCAGCTTTCTCTTTCAGCATATTCCTGAAAGAAAATTTTGGATCAGTAGTCTAAAGAAAAGGATTGCCTCAAAACCTATGTTGCATGCATAAAATGAGCATGTCCAACTTTACATGCCCTTTGACGTGACACAGCACAATATGACATTTCGCAACCAAGAATAGTATATATTTTATAGTGACACTGCTGTCTCACTATGTCTGAGATGTGTCCCCAGTCTGACTCTTTGCTACATAGACTCGGCCTCATACAAAAAAAAGACAATTACAATTACCATCCTGGTACCAACAGATAAAGATGGGAACCAACAAACGAAATACAACATAACTCTGTCATTGTAAAGTCGTCACAGATTCTAAACTTTGAACCGCATATAAATGAATAAAAATGCTAGTGCCATACCGTGTATCACCATAGTCCTTGATCTCAATAAGCTCACCACCAGGTGAATCACTTGCTTTCTTTAAAGTGTCACCTACCATGATTATTCTTGACCTCTCTGCATTACCCTACAAAACAAATTTACTGAAGAAATTGCGTAAGGCAGCACTACACAGTGTTAACTTATAAACCACTAGAGAAAATCAGGATCTAATACATATATATACATACATACATACATACATACATACATACATATATATATATATAGTGAATGTGAACCTAGATGTTGCAACTTACATTTGAAATGACCCAATAAAGCATTATGAATTATGACCTCAAGTCGTTGCAAAAGATTTTAAAATCCGATGTCATCATTGAAGTTCTTGTGTGGCATACGAATCTAAAAAGAACATACTAAAAAAGCCAAGAACCAGAAAATACTATGAAGTGGCATAGTTCTATTAGTTGAATATTATATCATTTATAGTCATGTGTTTGCAGGTGACAAATGAATCTGTATTATATCAAATTGGGAACTCTTAGGATTTCCAACATCTGGGTTACAAAGTTGTGCACGTCTACTGTGGTCAGCATATCATACCATAGAATGGACCAGTTACTCGCAATAACACTACATTAGAATCTAAATTAGATATTGTGAATGTGAATCCACATTAGAAAATATTGAGAATGTGAATCGGGATATTGCGACTAACATTTGCATGGCCCTGTAACGCATTATGAATTATGACTACAACTCGTTGCAAAAGATTTTTAACATTCAATTTCAACGTTGAAGTTCTAATATGATATATGAATCAACAGAAAGTACTAAAACCGACAAGAACCAAAAATACTATGAAGTAGCATAGTTCTATTAGTTGAATATTGTATCATATGTTGTCATGTGTTTTCCGCCGACTAATGAATCTGTACCACATCAACTTTGCTGTTCTTAGATAACCCAGTACTAAATAACTAATAAACAAATGAATACCAACTTCCTGACAAATCAAAGATTCCTATGGATTTGAATTTAGATATCAAACTAGAATTTCACCATAGAGAGAGCGAGAGAGAGAGAGAGAGAGGACAAACCCCTTTCTTGAGAGCATGGACGAAGATCTTTCCATCAGCGGAAAGAGCAAAACGAATCCCTAGCGGTTTGTCAAGTGTAACCATGTATTCATTCAAATTCATCTTCAACGAACCGTTCGAATCCGAAGACACAGCATAAACCCTAACATACCCTCTTCGATTCACACCAGAAACCCTCTTCCCAAACCATCCACTGATCCCCAAACCCCAAAACGACGTCGTGATTTGATCAATCCCTCCTCCTCTGCTGCACCTCGACAGTTGCAGAGCCCCCGAAGACATTGTTTTCGCGAAAAATCAGGTGTTCGTTAAAGTCAAAAGATTGATCAAAATTTCTTAGTAAGACGTTTTCGAGCTGGTTCTTCAATTTTGATGTCTTTTCGAGTATGGTGGATGAGTAAGGAACACAGAGTCTAGGTAAGATTGTAATGGTCACGTGGCGTGTTGTTAATGTGGGATCTGCATTCACGAGTATCTAGGACCTTTTTGGGGAAAACATTGATGAGTCAGTGACACGTGGGCTGGGAGTGAGACTGGGAGCAGAGCTGTTTCCAATCGTGTCTTGCCAGCTGGCTTAGCTCTTCATGTGAAGGAGATATTTATTGGGTGTGGGTACGAGCATCACAAGACAAATACGGTCCCACTAAATTAAGGTTTATCGCAAAAATCAGAGCATCCAATTAAATCCCAGAGAATATGATTATTCAATTAATTCAGTCCAACGGTGATTAACTTCTATTCAAATGAGATTTTCTTAAATTCTTGTGTAGATTATAGAACATGGTATTTTCTAATTCCTAGTAAAAAATCTTCTGTATATAAATTTGACGTAAGTATATTATTTAGCTGGTTAAAATCATTTTTTATATATTTTATAAATTCATGTTTAATTTAATTACAAAATAGTAGTAAAGAATAGTTTCAATCTTAGATCAATAGGTTAATTTAGAGAGAGGTAACACAAAATATAATATTTATTTAAAATTATAAATTTTAGAGACCAGAATTTATAATTTTTCAGAATGATAATTCTTTTTGTACTTAACACCTAAGATATATTTTCTCGACATTCAATGGACTAAATTAAAGAGTATACAATTTCCATTTAACTTCGAGGTATGGTTACCATACGTCCCCTCCCTTCACCCGTAATTGGAGGTTCGATTCAAAGCATTGCATGCCATGTTGCAAAACATTTATAAATATATATTTACTAACTTAATTTAAAAATAAATGAATAAATTTACATAATGTTTTGACTTAAATAACCCCATTCAATCAGTATAGATCTCTTTTCGCAAGTGCATTAACCCCTCCCCTCTACATCAGTCTAGGCTCATTGACACGTTGATGGTTTTCATGAAAATACAACAATCAATAGCCTTTTCGTGCAGAGGGACATGTGGGGAAGTAAAACTTGAGCCATTTGGAGTTGTCTCTTTCTCTAGCTAAAAGAGGCTTCCATTTATGCACTCTTTATATCATGGAGAAGACACAACAACAAGCAAATGATAAAAAAAAAAAAAAAGGACACAACCCCAACAATATGATCATTCTAGACAAGTCATTGATAGCTAGCTTGCAATGTTTTGCTTCTACCTTTTCAGAATTTTATAAAGAGACATGATCCTTAGCTTCCGGGTCAAATAGGAACATCATACGGCATATGCACGTCTTATGTTGTAATTTTTCCAATTTACTATGCTAGAGGGGGAAAAAAGAAAGAAGAAGAAGATGATGATGATGATGATGATGCCATGCAATCTCATGCTCTCAAGCAATAACGCTTCTCTCTTCGACACTTTCCAATTTAATTTCCTCCACCAACCTCAAATGAATAATATTAGCTGAAATATGAGGTTGATCAATGTAGTTGGTGTAGACCTAGGACATAATCATGGTCAACCAAAATAATTAGGACATGAATAATTCCATTTATTGCTATATGAGGTTTTTCCACTTTATTCTTTAACTAGAAATATTTTCCAAATTTATTAAATTTTTATGATAAATTCGGCGTAACAAATACGATTTTTCACAATTTTCTTCAATAGCAGATTGATGGTCGTAAAATCATTATTCAACATCTACCATTTTCTTTAGATAGAATGATAAAATGATCGATAGCTGTTGAACACCATCAAATATAGACACCCAATTATGGAATCATTCTAGTCTTTAGATGTATTCCATTGTAGTTTTTGATTAAGTTGCTTCCTCAAATAGGGAAGAAAATATTGTGAAAGAAGCTTAAGCCTAGCAAAAAGCCTAGAATCAAGCTTGAGAAACTGGAAATAAATAAATATATATATATATATATTTTCAAACTCATAAAATCCAGCATGAGATAATCTGTTTCTGAAAAAAGCAAGTGGGGTCTTCCATGGTCATTTATCGTGCATACATCATTATGCTTTTTGCTTTAATTTTTCTAAACATTAAAGCACTTTTGATGTTTTTCAAAATTAGTGGGAGCTTTTTTGAAGTCGATAGAAAGGAAATGGAAAAGAAGTGAACCAAATTCATACATGGAAAACGAGGAACTGATTTGGTTTGGTGGGGGAGATTGAGGGTTTGGTGGGGGTTGGCCCACTTTAAAGAAGTTCTATATCAACAAGAAAATTGGCCTCACAAATCTGATACACTTGTCTGGACGTGCGTGCTCCTTAATTACTACTCACAGGAAGAAAATAGGTGAATAAAACCAAACTCCTGCAGCCGCAGGACCGATGCTTTTAATATCGACCCAGTAATCAATTCAGCCCGATGATATCATCTTATATCATTGTAATATCATATATAATTATAAATTATATATTTTAAAATAAAATAAAATTTATATATTTTTATAAGAAAATAAATTTATATTAACAATACATAAAAAATATCGATTGTAATGTTCCTAGAAAAAAATTTAGTGATCACAATCTTCTCTCTCAATCCGATGATCTCGAATTCAAATTTTGATATAACAAAAAAAAAAATGACTATAACGAAAAACCGATCGGACCGATTTGAACAATTCATCGATTTTAACAATTTTAATTTATTTCAAAAGATTTTAATCGAATTTAATTTTATCTGATTTAACAGTGTAAAATGAATTACACTATGGAATGATTCACAATCGAACCGATCAAATCGGTTGGCCAAGTCCAGTTTTAAAAACATTGGGTAAGACATTACACTTCCTTAATTATAGGTTTTGGATTCGAATCATGGAAATAGAAAAATAGAATTTCAATGAACCAACACCTTATGAGCCCTACAACGTTCGGACTGAATTTGTCGGTCGAAACCCAAATATCAATTAATGGTAAAAATCCATTTACACCCAAAAAAATAGGTGAATAAATTAATTTTTATGTGAGAGTTTATATTGGTAAATTATTGATATATTTTAATTATATTTAGTTAAAATAATTAAAATATTGATAATACCGATTGTTATTTAAAAAAAAAAAATAGTCAATTGGGTGTATCTATAGCATTGTTCTGTTGAAGCACAAGTAAGTGTAGTTTGATAATTAGTACACATTGCTTGCTTTAAAGTAATACGTTTGAATTTTAAGGGCAATTCTAATTTATTTAATAATTACACAGTGGGTTATTCTACTGTCAAATAAAAAATATATATATTATTTAGGGTAAAAAAAAATAGGTGAATTAATTTGTTTAATCATTAAAATGCTTGACTTCATTTATTTATCTAATTAAAAGATTTAATTATAAATACAGAATTCATCATTTTCTTGCATGAATATAGTTATTTAAATTTAACTTATATAGCATGCTCTAAATTTTAATTTTTCTTGCTCTGTTAGAATGCACACTAAGGGTCTCTAAGGAAACAGTCTAGTAGTCACAATCTCCTTACTCAACCAATTCCAGATTCAAATCTCTGAATAACCAAAAAAAGAATATTTTAAATTTTATACAGAGAGTGTTTACTTTACATAAAAAAATATTATATAAATAAAATAAAATAAATTGAGATAAAAAAAATTCGAATTTCCCAAACACCCCATGACTCCACAACAAAAACTCCATAAATACCATATGATTCAAATTTAGAATACAAAAAATGGAGGCTAGACGACGGATTTTCCAAATTTTCAATTTGATACATATTTATAGACTTTTTTTTTAACCAGATCAATCCGTATTTAAAGTCATATTTTGACTAATTCGAGTCGATCTTGAACTCTCTTTAGGGGGCTCTCTCACTATAACTTTTTTCATTCTTAAGATTTAAAATAGAGTGTTAATTAAAAAATTTAACATTTTTCCTAGTAGATTGTTGCGTATTTATAGGTTTTGTACAACTTAGATCCGTCAATTGAAAGTCATCAACAGATGTGAACAGTGTAATTTGATTTGAATTATTTCTAGGTTAAAATTGGACTTTGTAGGAAGGTGGGAGAGAATTCTGCCTCTGAATAGGTTATTATTTGGAGTGCTAAACACTCATAGCAATTGTTGGGAAAGGGAAGGGAAGGTGTTTGGAGAGTGTTAACTATGGTCCATTCCATGCTTAAAATGGCAGGCAATTGAAGGCACCATTCGCAGTTGCTCCATTTCCAAGTTAGGCATCTTGTTGATGTCCTTAGCTTATTGTGATATTTGTCACAACAACAAAATATTTATACAAAGAAATTTTATGCATTTTGCCTAAAATTTCTGTTTTGAATCAAAATTGAATTAAAATCAAACTTTACCAAGTTCTCGAACCATTGTTCAAGTACTCATTTTAATTCTTTTATCCCACCTGTTTCATTGGTGGTTTTGATTTAGATAAGAACCTTTGGCATGTTTATGTGTAAGTGTGGAACTAGAAATTTATATTAAACGTCATATAAGAGATGGGGGAGAAGAGATGGCAAAAGCTAAACTTTTTTAAGAATTAGTGGTATTTTTAATACCTTTAGTATTATTTTTAAAATTTAGTGATATTTTTGAGATTTTTAGGCATATTAATTGAAATATATATATTATTAACCGTTTCTTTTTTCAAAATTTTGGTTTAGGGAATCTCCGATTATATATATTCAAGAGAAAATCCTTAACTAGAGATATCAAATTTAAATTCTGTGAGTGAAGAAAAGTGATTTAGAAAAGCCAATCCCTAAAATGAGCCATACAATACTCGGACCAGATTAATAAGACAAAACCCGAATAGGTGAAAATCAAAAAGAGAGAGAGAGAGATAAGGTCTGTAAAAATAGTATCTATTTTGTAAATATTATGTTAGGTCAGCATGGAATGATATTATTGCAATTCAATTACATTAAACAGCATACTAGAGTGCAAAATTCGAACTTATGATACTGCCAATAATATGATATAAAGGAAGTGAAAGTATTCAATGAACCGAAAGCTTTGAATTTCACAAAATGAAAGTAATCTCACTCACTCACTCACCACTGCAATTTGTGTGATGGTAATTAATACTAATTGGTATTGATGGCGCGCCTGATAGAGATTAATTTAGTGGTCTCCCACCTTAATTCAATAGACTCCTTCACCTTTTAATTGCTCATTTCCTTTTTTTTCTTTTTTATACGAAATTTAAATTTCAAATTACGAGTTAAAAATGAGAGTTATGACTTTTAAACTATCTACTTAAGAATTTAATTACCCTTTTCTTTCCCATTATGGCACTTCTTTCCATTGAAGAGAGACAAATTTTGGCCGACAACCTTTTCGATACAATGAGAGGCTTTATGGTACAGACTCGAATTGCTTCGTCTCCATGCCCAACCTCAAAAGTGTTTCTATCATGACTAAAGTTGCCATGAGCAAAGAGATACCGAAATCACCCTAACCAGTACAAAGTGAAAAAGTAATAATCAAAACATCAAATGCTTTAATTTGGGCAAAGTTCAATCATGCAGTTTGAGATAAAATTAGAAATTTATGTTAATGCGACAGAATTTCTATACTTAAATACCAAATTCAGAAAATTTTTTTAAAAAAAAACTTAAGTATTCATAAAAGAACAATTTAAATATCAGATTACTCGACTCTTACTAGATATTGTACTCATTCCCAAGGGAATAGTCTAGATCACAATCTTTATCATATAATTCGATAATCTCATATTCAAATCTTAACATAAACAATAAATAAATAAATATTATACTCACACATTCTTCAACGA
Organism: Dillenia turbinata; assembly: GCA_037126225.1. NCBI lineage: Eukaryota > Viridiplantae > Streptophyta > Magnoliopsida > Dilleniales > Dilleniaceae > Dillenia > Dillenia turbinata. Next base: position 12,260,115 of record JBAMMX010000027.1, on the reverse strand, counting down.
CAAATAAGGTAACATGGGGTTTTTTGAAATCTAACCCTGAAGTAGCATAAATATTTTTGCTGGGCTCCATCCACCGAGGAATTTCCAAAACATTAAAAAATTGAAATTCGATAGTTGTAAATCAAAAGTCACTCACATTGTGACATTAGACAATCCATAACCTTATAATATACAAAAATTGGAACTTAGCCACACCCTAAATTAACTAATTAGAAATCCTCATGAATTGTGACCGACCGACCATAACCTATCCTATTAAAAAATAATAATATATTCATTACAAACTATATATTTACAAATATCAAAATTCAAATTGAACTTCAGAATTTCTGCATAAACAAACAAACAAAAAGGGAATTTCACAGAATCTGTGCCCAGAGAGAGAGAGAGAGAGAGAGAATAATTTCCTTTTTCTTTTCTCTTCAGAAAGCTGGGAAATTTTTCCCCAAACTATTGACATTAGCGAAGAAGCCAAACAGATCTTTCTTGTACGGAAGATACGATTTCCTTCTCTCCCCTTCCCTCATCGCTTTGTTCTTAACATAGAAATCTTCATGAGCCGATACAGATACCCTAACTCCGGCGCCCGAGACCCCTCTCGACGGGGATCTCACTTTGCCGGCGAACTCATTTTTCGTCTTCTTCTCGGTTTTTTCGTCCTTTTTGTTCTTCTTGAATGAATTTGAAGGCGTTAGAAAGACGAACGAGACCCCTCTCGACGGGGATCTCTCTTTGCCGGCGAACTCATTTTTCGTCTTCTTCTCGGTTTTTTCGTCCTTTTTGTTCTTCTTGAATGAATTTGAAGGCGTTAGGAAGACGAACGAGTCTTTGCCGTCGCTGTTGCTACGGCGAAGTAAATCGAGAAATCTCCACCGTTTAGAACACGATCCGGTCGAATTGCTCTTGTTGCATCTCCCCGGAGACGATTGAACCGATTTCGGAGTCCAAACGCAGTAAGTTCCTGGCGGAACGTTGTCTAGTTCGTCGGCTTCCGACGAAGAACACGAGGGAGGATCGCGATCGTCGATGAACAGTTTCTTCAACGGAATCCGAATCGACGAAACGGGGTCAGATTTTCTCGAATCGTTGAAAACAAGATCGCGACTGAAGATAGGGAAAACCGGACGAATGGGGGAGCTGATGAGGATGTTGTTATGTTCTTCGAAATCGGAAGAGAGAATGAACTCGAAATCTCCGTCTTTCCCATCATCCTCTTCCTCATATTCATCACCTTGATTCTGTTCCGTTTTGAATTCTGAGTGTTCAGTGTACTCTGCGCTTTGATGGTGCTCTCGAACGACTTTATCGGCAACCTGTGAGAGTTTATCAGAAGAGTAGATGCTGAAACTGGGACAAGGATCTAAGACCGTGTTGCTTTCCTGCATTTTAGAGAGAGAGAGAGGAGAGAGGGGAGAGAGAGAGATGTAAGAGAGAGGGTTTAGGTGTGGAGCCTTTTATATGGAGAGTAGTTGAGGGGAGAGAGAGAGAGAGAGAGAGAGAGGTTATGGAACTGAATGGGCGGATTTCATGGGAGAAGAGAAGTACTTGTAGAGAGAGAGAGAGAGAGAGAGAGAGGGTAGTATGGGAAAATAGTATTAAATAATACAGTGAGTGTGATTGTGATGAAATGGAAGGGAGGGAAATCGCAAGAGGTGACGCTATTCTTTTTATGGCGAATTTGAGTTTAATCTCGTAACTTTGGTTTTACATGTAATTGAATTTAATATTGTCCATATTTTTCTTAACTCAGAATCACGTCAGGAGGGCAGCGACAGCCTACGGCTCTACAGCAACCAGCTAGCTGACTTTGTGTAGGGTCAGTCATGGTCTCATTCTCATTCACGCCCGCCCGTGTGGACGCCCTGTTTTTCCAAACCGCTAATCCACGATGCTAGAAACTTTTCCTATTTTTAAATAACTAATATTTATATAAAAAATTTTATATTTATATTTTTTTATATTTAATAAATTATTATAATTTTTACTTTAATATCATTTATCTTGTTATAAATAAATAATTATAAATTTGATCATATTTTCATAAAATAATTAATATTTACATAAAAATATTTATATTTTTATATTTTTATTTTTATCGATATTTTATTTTTTATATTCTTATAAAATGCCGATTTTCCTAATTTTTATTTTTTTATTTTCGTTTGCATGTAACATAATTGCTAATCATAAATTCAATTCTCATTTAAAATTCATAAATTTAAAATTATATAATATAAAATTACTAAATAAATTAAAATTATCACTAAAATTATAACATATCCCGAATGTACAATGGTTAAATTATATTTACAGATATTTTGATATTTTTACTTCAACTTTCTTAATTAGTTTAAAATGTAAAACTTGATATGCAAATTTTCTTTCTTTGGTAAATTATAAAAGTCTTAGTACAATAAAGGGTGATATAAAATTTTGAGCCCTCTTCCATATCTTAACTAAATAGTGGGGAATTATGATATGCAGATCCAAATATTGAACTGTATTCATTTTTTTCTTTTTTTTTTACGTAAAATTTGAATTCGACTCTATTATTAAAAAAAATGAAAAATATCACTTGAATTGAAAATCATTATATTCATTTTGCTAGGTAAGTATATCTCGCTATCAAACAAGCTTACTCCAAATAAAACCCAACCCCTATAGGCAAAATATATATAAATATATATATATATACACATTGATTTTTTTTTTCTTTTTTGCTCAATATGGATCAGTACAATATTTAAACCCCAACCAAGCTTTCTCGGTGCTTTAACAATCCAAGCTTGCAATGCAAATGTCAATATCATGAATTCTAAAAAATTAAAGTAAATTTGCAATTATCCATGTTTTGTTCTATGATAATGAAAATTGGTACCCCTTAATTAAAATTTTAGATTCTAAATTCACGTATAGAGAAAACACAACAAGTTTTCCTCTTAAAAGATCAACCTATTTTAAATCGGATTTAGAGAGTGTTTGGAATTATTTATAAGTTAATCAAACCAACTTATAAATTAAAATTGTAATTATAATTATTTAATAACTAAAATTTGTAAAAATACTTATAAACCCAAAAATTATTTATAACCTAATAAAATAATAAGTTGCTCCCACTAAATTTTTCTAAAATAAATTATTTTGATCAATAAAAATATATTGATGAAGAAACTTGACTTCACAAATCCAGCTCCTTGCGACTCAAACGGATACTCGATGAAGAAACTTGAAATATGTAAAAGACCGTCGAATAGTACTCTGACGGGGGAGGCTCGCCCTCCAATGAGGGAGACTCCTACACTTAAGTAAAAAAAACAGTTTTCAAAAGGAATGAAACAGACTGAAAGAGGAAGGAATGACGAATTTTCCTGTGATTTGTGTGTCGAGTGTAGAGTCAAGAAAACTTTCTTGGTTTCGATGTATCAGAGGAATTTATATGCATAAGAGTCATGTGTATTCAAGGTATTACAACTCTAATTTTCTTATGAAAAAATCTAAAAATTTCAGAATTCAAACGTTTGAAATTTGAAATCATTATCATTTAGAAAATTTAATTATATGGGGAGAGTTTTCTCTTATTAATTAAATTTTTAAAGGTTTCCTTCCTTATCCAGAAAATACGTTTCGTATTGAGATAGGAAACCTAATCAAGGTGATATTCAATTGAGTATTATCATTCAGGGATTGAAGTGATCGATTTTTTAGGTGCTCGGTAGTTATCGGTCGAATGGAAGATGATAACCATTCGGTTATACCGAATGCGCTTGTGGATCCATCGTGTCATCCTGATCGGTCTGTTGGTCCGTTTGTTGTTCGGTTTAAGAACTGAACCCCTCGTGATCATGAGTGTCAAGTTAGGTTTTCAGACACTCAGGTATCGCACCGACTGTTGTTTAAATTATGTCTCATCACCTATTATGGTTTTCTTTTTATTTTATATAGTTATAAACACTTATTTTATCAAACAGTTAACTACTTTTAAATAATATTTATTCAAACAGAAAACTAACTTATTTTTTGAAAAGTTAAAATGGATTTATAAATTAAAAAGTTGTTTATCAAGACTAAATGCTCATAACTAGTATTTTTTAAACAATCTCAAACGACTTCTTAATCAGATTTAACATAATTAATGAATACTATTGATTTATTTTATATATATAAAAAAAAAATCTCAGATTTACTTTTCAAGGGTTTCACAAAGGTATTAATAGGGAGCCTTCTCGAATTTGTTTGAATAATAAGAAATTTAATTTTACTGAATCCATCTAAATATTATCCATTTTTAGAACTCATATAAAATATTAAAATAAGAAAAAATTGACGCTTTTCTTTTGATATAATTTTTAGTTAAAAATATAATTGGATACTAAAACTCATAAATTTCTGGGATATGGGTCGGCGTGGCTCCAAACAAAGCCTCACTCTGCATGTTGGGTCCAATGACGTGTGATTGGATTCTATAATTTTATGCTACCATTTTTGAGCTTCAACACATGATTTTTTTCGTTCTTTTTAATCGAAGTTTCTTTTTTATTTCCCCTTTCTTGCTGTAGAAGGACATTCCAAAGGCCACAATGGGTCGTTGTAGCTACGATTCGACGCACCAAAGCAGCACACTTTGTAGTAGGAGAAAGAAGATGGTAACATGGACAAGAGGCAGTACGTCAATCAACAATTACCTTAATAAATAAGGGTATTAAATTTTTTAATTAAATTATAAAATTAAAATTTAAAAATAAAATATATATATATATATATATTATGAGAGATATCTCTTAAAATGAGTCTGATAATAATTAAATTAAATTAATTAAAATATAATTTTAAATATCGATCAATAATATAAAAGATGGGAGGCATTTGGTCGCTGGTGCCCAAAAAGTATTGGAAAAAAATTTCTATTGAGGTGTACAAGTCCATGGAAAACAATTCCCTTTTTTGCGTGTCCAAATAGAAAAGCGGATCTAAAGTTGGAAGCAATGATAATCAAATCTTCAACTTTCTAGAAAGAAAATCAAGAAAAACAATAAATCAATGACGAATTATATATATATATATATATATATATATATATATTTCTTTCTCACGATCAATATTATTATCTCTGAACATGATTATAAAAATTTTATTTTCTAACAAAATTATCTGATTTGACTTATTTTTACCAATTTTATCGAGATATCGAGATATGTTAATATTTTTGATACAATAATTCTTTTACTTTATGATAATCTATGCAAGGTTTGAAACAAATCATGCATATTCGATACTAATGCTCTCAAAGTTAATTAAAATAAAAACTAAGAATGATGGTGATAGGGATGGGGATTGAAATCTTAAAAGTGAAGAAATCAAAAAGCAAGAAAAACGTCCTAATACAGAACCTGAGGGCACAGAAGGCGCTACATGATATCATATACTAAGATTTGATTTTTTTTTAAAAAAAAAATATATATATGTTATGCGTATGTGTTGGAATTAATTAATGAAGGGACTAACCAACTACTTGTTCATGCTTTTATCTTTTTCACCGACGTTGGCTCAACTGGATGTGGAGTTGAGTATCGAGGTTCGACTTTCGCCGCCGAGAACATCAAACCCTCATATGTATGAAGAGTTCCCCGTTGAGAGACCCGCCCTTCAAAAGGAACTATTGCAACGGTCGGTTCAGATTAGTGAGGACAAAACTCCAGATACCGGACGGTGTCTAAGACAAGGTACTAAAAAAAAAAACTTAATCTTTTTCATTTTTTTTGTAATTTATTTCTAATACAATTAATGCTTACCTAATTGCTCACGCATTTAGGTCACACAACTTGGCTTTTTTTTTTCTTGATTTTCTAATTCATATATATATATATTTCTGTGTAAGGTATGTAATTTTATAAAGGTGTCTCGTCTTAGGTTATAGAAATTAAATGGAACTAGTATTTTTGAATCCTTGGTCTTGGCCTTCAGGTCCCCTTGCAAAAACAAGATTGAATGGGATAATACATGATGGGAGAAAAGAAAAAAAAAAAATCAAATAGAGGCGAAAATATATAATTTTGAATATTAATCTGATAAAAAAATTTGTTTATAAAAAGTAAAAATCCCTTCCTACTCACGTTAACAATTTTATAAAGATACATGGACATAGGTTGCACAAGTAATGTTTCCTGGACAGTACTACTCTGTAAACCACACCTACATGGGGTGAGTCGCATTCAAGCCCCAGTATTCAACTTATCCATTGACCCTATACCTTATAACCTGCAGATATAAACAGAACCACGAAACCAACGCATCTTAGGAACCATACAACATACGTTTTATGACTCTCTATACCTCAGCCTAACCTTCGGTTTCCTTGTTTTCCGCTTGATTGCAGTAGAAGATGCAGGCACAGCCTCTACGTTTCGAGCTCGTCTTTGTTGAATTATATCATGGTACATTGGCCAGAATTGCGTCTGAAACGCCCTGTAGATGAAGTAGGGCAGCAGAGTTGACACAACCACAACTAGGGTTATCAGCCAAAAAAGAGGACTTGGGGCGCAGGCTTCTATGATAACCATGTATGCCGTTGTAGACAAAGTTGGTGATAAGTAACCGTAGATGAGTAGGAATATATACCAGAAGGCAATACTGCCCCAGATAAATAAATGTTGTATCCAAGTGAAGTAATTGATTGACAAGGCCATTTGGCAGTTGACTGCCCATACGACGCATGAGTACATTGTGGCTCCAAGGATTTCAAAGTCGACTACACGACCATCTTTCTTGAAGGCCTGGTTGGTGATGGATTTTGTGGTGAAAAAGAAGATGATAATAGAGCTGATGACCCCGTTACACATCCAACCGAGTATTCGGGACCAGTTGAAGAGAACGTTCTGCACACCCTCCAGATACAGAAATGGATACTGCATGACAAAAGAGCGAGTAAACAACTAACCTTCCGTAAATGAAAGCATATTGCTCATTATTCTTTCACTATGCTCATGGATGGGATCTTCTTAATTAATGCCCTTTAACAACAGTCTTCTTAGATGTATTGCAGTTGCATACCTTAAGGCAAAGCCGGGCAGAAACATCCTGATCAAAAACGCCAAGAGCAATAACTGGAAGCGAAGTGAAGAAGACATTGTATAATGACATGTACCAATCGTTGTAAGCAGCAGCACCAGAGAATGAAGCATATGACTCGAACCAGAATAGTGTGAAACCGAAAGCAATGTTTTTATAAAAGAAGTAGCATATCTGCATCCATTAACACGAGGAAAGGTCAGTACCATGCCAAACTGGAGCCAAGTTGCAGTTCCCAGCTCCTATAGAGATAAACTGAGTACAACATAATAAAACTTCATTAGTGTGTGTGCACCCCTGAGAGATGGTGAGAGTTTGCAAAAGGGCACAATAGCACAGCAAGATATGCAAGGTGGATGCCTTTTATGGTGGTTAATTCATGCATCCATGTTTCTTCTAGTTCAACCTATACCTACATGCAGACATAGTATGCGCTCTATATTCGAATGATAACTTTAACCAGGAGAAAAACTGACACAGTATTGCACTCAGAAAATTGAATTGTTTTCTTATCAATAATTAGGGCTTATAAGAGAATTGATATACCATCATTGATATACGCCTGTAACACCAATGGCCATGGACGAGCAACAAACGCTCCAAAAATCTGAATTGTGCTATTTCATAATCACTTGACATTGCTGCCTGAATTCAAAAGAAAGTAAAATTAGATACGTAAGTCCAGCAAATACAGCCATGAGCACTTGCAGGATGGTGGTCTAATCCATTTTCGCATGCCCAAGGTGACATGAAAGCAACTGCCATGGTAAAGAGAAAAAAGAGTCTGCCTGTGTATGACGAAATGTCAGATACTGAGGTGAAGACCTATGGGTGACGTGAGAACAAACTCTGCATTTTTGTATTAAAGCACATGGCCGGTAATATGTGAATAGAAGTTGTATGCAACATTGTTTAGCTAAAAATGAACGCTACCCCAAAGAAGAAAAGAGATGGTAGACCAAAAAGATCATGACTAGGAGACTAAACCAATACCAATAGTAATGGTCATGTTTCACGAAAGTTTATAAGGGAGAAATCCTCATAACCTGCATCCCTTCAACACCACTAATGCCAACTCCAATATCAGCCTCTTGGAGCATACCGACATCATTTGCCCCATCACCAATTGCCAGTGTCATTTTACCTGTTCCAATCTTCACCAATCGTGTAACCTGCATGGCTTCTACAACTCAATCAGATTACTTTTTACGTCATTAATAACAGAAACATGCCGGTTATGATATAAATTTCTTGCAAAGAAAGTAATTACAGCACTTACAAGAGCCTTCTGCTTGGGTGAAGAACGACAGCAAATAACAGATGAACAGTTTACCGCAAGTTCCAAAAATGACTTCTCCAGATTCTTTGTCAGAGCAAAAGTCAAGGACTTTCCATCAATTATTAATGCAAAGGAGTCTGAACCTTTTTTGGACAAACCAAGCTGATCTTTTCCTTCTCTTAGTTGCTTTGCAACACTGTCACTGGAAGCCTACAGTAGTCAAACTTTAGAAATTGTAACATCAAAAAGATTATCTGTAACATCACTTGAGAATCATTTACCAGTGCTATTTCTTCTTTGTTCCCTTGCTTCTCCAAGGCCACTATATCTGGTGAATCCAGTGCGATAACAATCTGCTTCATCCCTTGCCTAAGTAAGCTACAAGCATACCTGTGGGATTTTCAGGAGTTACAAATTGTAACAGTTAGGACCAATATTACTTGCACTTTATGCTTTATACTACTTTGTACTTCACCCTATATTGATTGCAGTTTCCATCTTATCACCGGTTAGGACCCATATTCTGATCCCAGCCTTCGCAAGTTTGTCAATGCACTCAGGAACCTACACATCAAGCAAAAGATTAGGAGTCCTCGACCAACCTGGAATGCAAGGACAGCTTCCTAAATATCAAGACCATACAATAATATTGTTGTTGCTGGTAATAATTTCATAGCAAGTGAGATGTCCATCTTACAAGAGAATTTGTGGAAATCATAGGAGGAAGAGATGGTATACTAAGGAAGTATTTTAATTAGCAGATGGCAGCATGAACTGACCCCTTTTTGCAGTTTGTCCTCCACAGCTGTAGCACCAACAAGAATCAATTCTCTTTCAATCTTATCAGTTGCTGCATCTATCAAAGCATCCCGATCTGCAGTAACAGATGTTTTGGCCTTCAAAAACTCCACTTCCCATGTTTTGTACTCCTTTTCATCAAGCTCACGGTATGCAATCACCAAAGTTCTTAAACCTGCTTCAGCATATCTTTTTACATGCTCCTTGGTCTTAGCCTCAAATGCTCGCCCATTTTTGGACAGCCTTTCAAACATTACACTGCAAAGAGGCATATGAACAACACTAGGATGTCAGGCCCAGACATACCTTTGCATTGCAACACAGAATATGTGGAATGAAATCAAACCTGTCTGCACCCTTGCAAAGGAGTAACAACTGATTCTCAGGAGTCCTGACAATTACTGACATTCTTTTACGAGAACTACTGAACTCTAATACGTGAAGAAGCTTGTATACCCTGCCATATACAGAGCAAGTTACCAGAAAAGAAAAGCACCTTTTAACTCTTAAAGGAATCAGGAGGGACATGTAGTCCAAGAATTTTCTACTCTTGATTCTGTCCCTGCATACAGTTAAAGAGTTTTCATGAACTATATATGTAGTGTTACATCAACTTCAATTGGTCAATAAATTTATAAGTTTCACAAAAAGTGAGCTACTAAAGAGCAGCTTCCATGACCCATCATATTTAACTAGTGGGTCAACCTTAATTCTTTTAGTATCTATGTGGACAGAAAGTTCTGGCCAGGAAGACTGAGATCAGTTGCCAAAGTAGAAGCAATGAACAGTTATCTTAAAAAGAAAGAAATGAAAAGGGAGGAGAAAATGTAACCAATCTCTTAGAGATGAAAAAAAAATTTACCATCAAAGCAGCATGAAGAGTGTGATGAAGAAACAAGCAATCTTTCCTAACCTGACAATTGTTTTGCCACTGTTTGGATCTATCTCTTGCAGTGAGATGCTCGTTTGTGTCCTTTCAAAGAATATGAAACCAAGCTCACGAGCAGCAATGACAAAAGCAGCTTCATCCGGTGACTCTGCCTCATATGAAATTTCTTCTGTTTCTTTGTCTGCATCAGGAACAACTGTGTGGCAGATTGCCAACAATCGAAAAAATTTCTGTATAAGATCTGAATTAGATTCTTCAACCCATTGGCCATTCATGAGCCTCTCGTCCCTGAAATTAAAAGCCTTGACTGCCCTCACAGATTCCATTTGATCTCCTTTGTTCTCTGGTAGATCAGATAAATCATCATCTTCTTCTGGCAGCTTCTTTCCTTTTCTCCGGGCCAGAGCCCTCTCCACTTCTGTAATACCACGTCCATAAGGGACGCCAGCAATTGAGCATTTTATAAACTCCATGGAGTTACAAGTTAAAGTACCCGTTTTGTCAGAAAGTATGGTATCAACCTGACCAAGTTCCTCGTTCAAATTGGACGTGTGTGCACGTGCTGGTTTGTCTGTTTCCTCATAATACATTTCCTGATCTTGATTTATGAAAATGGCCTGTAAAACCTTCACGATCTCGATGGACACGTATAATGATATTGGGATCAAGTATCCGTATAACATTAGGCCAGTCAAAAAATGAAGAAATGCAGCCAGCAATGCTCTATTGGGATCATACAAGATGGTTGTGTCATCAGGTCGCAGGTACCACCTCCTCATCTTTCCCCCACTTATATCCTTCTCGGTTCCTAAGCCAAAATAGACGGAACCAGCCAAAGATATGAAAATCAGCATGCTGAAAAGGATATATATTATCTTATCCATTCTCCTTTCAATTTTACTCCTCTTGGAAGGAGGGTCAACAGCATTTTGCATAACTTTTGTATCATGCCCAGTAAAAACAACTGCACCATAAACAAACTCAGTGTTTCGAAGCTTAGAATCCCTCAACAGCAATTGTTGTAGTGAGAGAGTGTAGGGTTCATCATTGTAGTATAGAGTTCCAATAAAAGAATAGAGATTCTCATTTGGATCCTCACACTTAATTACTGCCTTAAATTTCCGAAATGAGTCATCATCATTAAGAGAGGATGTCAACTCCAAAGCATGCTTGAGTTTCAGATTAGTTTCTCCATCAAGGTTCTTCGTGTCAACATAACAGATCCCATCCTCATAGCTTGATGAAAGCAGAACTATATCAGCAGGGAAATAATCATCCTTAAATATCTTTACGACATCACCAACTCGGAGTCTTTTCCATTTGGTTTCCTGGAAACTATGACTATCGCAATCATAAACTTGGACTGTGCGATTGTTGGCCTCTATATCCTGCAATCATTTAAACCTTCCTTTCAAATAAAAACCTTGAAAGGTAATCTCTTGTTTTCTTTACTTGGATAAGGTTAAGATAATCATTGTAGTTTTTCAAGAAAACTTCACCGCAGAATATATAAGCAAAAAGTGTCAAGCAGAATGTATTAGGAAAAGAGAATTTGCATCACCAATCTGCAAATACCTAAGTAAAGATAATTAAGGATTCTTCTATATTAGAGCCACAAATTACTTGCAAATGTATCCTTCCTCTGGAAATCGTTAGCTTCTAGAGACCATCATTTCTTAACATATTAAAAGGCAAGGGTATAAGTTCTATACCCCAAAGAAAAACCTTGGATGCTTGGTGGTTCTTATACAAGTATATTATTAGAACAACTAGAATATGATCAGATCCACTATTGCCAAAATTCTAAGGTAGTTTTACTTAACTAACAAGTTGTTCTTCCACCTCATAAATGAAAAGGCAGTATGGCAAAGAATGAGGTATATTTGTCAAATTTCCTAACATACTTCACGGATAGAATGAACAGACATGGGTACAAAAAGGAGAAATGATGAAGCATATTGTCAAATTTAGATGGCGACAAGTGTTAGATTACAGAGAGTGATGAGAACATCCATTGCCATCCCACAGCAACCACTTGGCTATGGCATAGATAATTTGGCACAATTGACTCACTTGATAATTAAATTCAAACATGCACGCATACATACAAAGGTTCTGCAGCACACATTTGACAACATTCATGAATCAAATATTATATCACGAATGATCAATGACACTAAATTTCTCAAAAAGGAACCACATTCTACATAGAACCAATTGAATTTATGCCAAAACAGATGGGCATAGTCCATACAAATGAATCCAGACATAGCAAAAAATTACTTTCAACAAAATTTGCAAGAAAACAAATCAAACACATACCTGCTTTCGCCTCCGCCAATCCTCCACGCCTTCCTTAACCATAGTGGCTCCAATCACAACTACCAAAGGCAAAAGAACACTACCCGCCGTATACGGCGCCAAGGGACTAAAAGATACACAAGCGACAACAATAAAGTATATGTTTGCAACTCTTCTAAATTGCTCAAACAAAGACTTGGGTATGAAATTTACTGCAGTATACTTGGTTGTAGACACATAATTTCCACTATAACTAGACTGAACAGCTTCTGGGTTATCACAATCATTACATTGAACCACTCTTGAAAAACCCTTTTGCCCAATTTGTGAATGACCCTCTTCAGCTGTTGGCCTTGTACACAAATATGAATAAATTTTACTAAATTTTATTCCCCTCCTATGATGCACTCTACCATCCATTTCCCAAAACCCTAATTTTCACTTCCTAGATATCCCAATCACCAACCAAATCCATAAACCAGAAGATGTCAAATGTCAAATTTAGTACAAAAGACATACGAGACCAATGTGAATCAAAATTAGTACAAATAGCTGTCAAATGAAATCACTTCATGCTTTTCATAGGTACAAGGAGACAACGTGATGTGGGAAAGCAAATTTTGGTTACTATATTTGGTGGGTTGAAATAAAACTGAGAGGTTGGAAAGATATTCTGGACATTGGTGTCGGCAGACGGAAAAGAGAAAACGTTGGACAGAAAATATGAGACTATATTTGATTTTGTTGAGAATTCCTTGCTTTGATGTTAAGTTCCAGAGATCTCTTTCTTACATTCATCAATCTGAAATGGACAGAAGAGTTGAGTTAGAAAGAGAGAGAGAGAGAGAGAGAGAGAGGGGACAGATGAATAATTGATGGGCTTTGCCGCTTATATAAGCAAAGTTCATTTTTTGAGCTGAAAAAATTAATACAAAATTGAAGTGACATAATCTAGATGACTAGATTCCGAGAAGCTGATTTAAGATTTGGGTCGTACATTTTCAGAAAAATTCTTAGTCCCCTCCTTTCTCTCTCCTTTTTTTTTTTTTTTTTTCCCGATCATTCAATAATATTATTTAAATGGAATTCAAATAATAAAATTTAATTCACCAAAAAAATAATGATAATAAAATTTAACCGAAAGAAATGATATTTATTTGATAAATTTTAAATATTACCATAAAAATTATCTATATTTGATAAATTTTAAGTATTATCTTAAAAACCTCACCTAGTATAAAATATCTATCTTAATCATAATATTATATATATATATATATATAAAATAATCAACTTGAAGCTTTTAAAGAAAAGTGAATAGTAAAAATTAAATTATAATTGTATCCTCCAAAAATGTATATAGGAGAGATTCAAAACTAAAACCTCAAGAAAATAATATTAATTGAGTTATAATATTAACAATTTATGATGTTACCATAATTTTACTATAATGCTCTTTCATTAGCAACTCAAATTCCTATGGATGTCGTTATAAAAGCTTTTTATTGTGCAAAATTTCTTTTAATAAATAATAAAATTCTACAGATATTTCCGTCCATGCATTAAATAAATTCATAATATTAGCATAATAACTTTTTTGCAAAGTTGTTTCTTGAAAAAGTAACATTTGTTACTATTTTTAATTATGTAAAATGCTTAAAAAGGCTTATCCAATATTGTTTATTATTATTTCTAAAAAAGTAACATTTTAATTTTTTACATTTTTATAAAATATTTAATTCTAAATTAAATTACTATTTAATAAACTAAACATTTAAATTGATAGAGCTGATCTAAAATTTTTTAATAAAGAAAAATATATATAATTTTAAATATTTTTATTTTATTAAAAATTATAATATATATATTTTAAAAAATATAATTTAAAAATATATATATTATTTATTATTTTTCGGTAGAAAACTTCCCACAGCGTTTGAAGTCAACGAGGTGGGGAATTTTGTGACAAGTGGCATCTTGATGGCGTCAACATCAAAAGACATGATGTTTGTACGAAAACGAGGAGTGTATTCCCAATTCCACCGGATTATTCCTCTCACTCCGATAGAAACGATGTCGTTTTCGATTTCTTTACTGTCAAACGTTGTCGTTTCCTTTTGGTCCGTGCCGCGTGGCATTGACGAAAGCCGCTGTCCGTCTTTTCATTTTCCAACGGCCGAAAGCATAAATTTTTCAAATTTAAGTAATTATAATTAATTTAATAACATATTTTAATTTTTTATTTATTTAAAAATATTTTAACTAAGTTAAAATTATTCAAATTTTTAATTTTTAGTAATATAAAATGTTATATAAGTTTTAGTTAATTTGCTTTAAATAGAATTTGTTTTTTCTTTTTAGGTGTCTCAAGTGAACATATCAATTACAAATAAATACATATATAGGTGTCAATTAATTTATTATTAAACATATTAAAATTTAAGAAAAATATAATTAGATATCAGCATATTAAATTAAAAATAAATGTTGCATTCAGATAGTGCTCTCGAAAGATCTGAGCTGAGTTCAAGCTGTGAACTTATTTGTTTTCTTTATTCTTTTACAAAATTAAAAATATAAATAGAGTTTTTTAAATACTATAAAATAATTTAAATATTATTATATAGATAATTTCGAGACTGACCCCAAATATGATTTAAATAAATTAAAATTAACACTATTGTCTAATTATAAATCATACAAATCATCAACAAATAGGTAACTGATCAATAATAATTTTTAAATATATAGAGAAAATAGACGTTTTAAGACCGAGTCTAATTACATTCGAATCGATTTAATTGAATTAAATATAATTATCAAATATCGATAATTTATTAAAAAAATAAATCATACAAAACTGGCTAGTTAAAAAAAAAAAAAAAAAAAAAAGCTGAGGTGAATATTTAATTTTCATAAACATTCGTAAATACAGCGATACAATTAAACTTTATTTCTTTTTTGGATAATTGAACGGATTCTTGGGACGTAACGGGGCCTAGCGTCTAGTCGTCTACCTCGCCCAGGCAAAAGAATGCGGAAATTGCAACAAAATCCCTCAAATTGTCACATTTTGCTCGTTTTGTTTACATAAGCATAATTTTTTTTCGGATTTGAGCTCATTCCAATATGTGTTTCCTTCAATTAACTAATTTAATTGGTAATTTTTTATGTTATAAAATATAATTATGTGGCCTTACTAAAATTTGGAAATTCATGTGTAGAAAGTGCCATCTCTAAAATCAAAGGTAGCCTTTACTATTATTTATTTGATTATTTTAAATATTATTTTGAAATATAATATCACATATTCTGTATCTGAAACTACAAATCAAAGTCTATGAATTCTTTTGGTACAAATTCGTCTACGAATTTTATAGTAGGTTCTCTTTGGCAAGTTAAAAATATGTTAGTTGAAATTGGGTAGGTTTTTCATGCAAATAATTATTAAAATAATTAAAAAATTATGATATTTTTATTTTTATTAAAAATAGTAGAAAAGAATTAAAAAGAAATTAATTTAATAGTAAACCAATGGCTTAACCCGTCATGGGTATTTAGTACAAATTAATTTTGATGGGTGCAACTCAAGTACTCTATCTAAATTCCTCTTATTTCAAAACCACAATTCATCTTTTTCCTTTTTTTTTTCAAGAAAAAAAAGGTATTTTTCCATCAAATTAATTCCTCCCCCCCCTTCACAAAAAAAAAAAAAAACAAAAAACATTAGAAAATGGGCAGGTTAGGTACCTAAAACTGCAAAACTTGATTTGATTTTCGGGTCGAAGTAGTTTTGTTGTCATCCCTCGCTTCTTCTTTCACACCTTATGCCATTAATGGCATGTTGAATGAAAGTCAACCAATGACTTAAGCTTTACAACTGCCCATTTTTATTTATTTATTTGCATTGGAACCTGAGTTAAATTAGTCATGCAAAGCAAACTGTTAATCAATTTAGTGGGTTAAAACGTTATATTTTTTAATTAAATTTTAAATTTAAAGTTTAAAAATAAAAAAATATTATACTGTGAGAGTTACCTTTTCGATAAATATTTGAATTAGATTAATTAAAATATAAATCTGAATACCAATTGGTATAGTGTAAAAAAAAATAGGGATACAAGACCCTCGTTTCTTCTTTTCGGATGTACTTGGCCACCAAATAATTTTGATTTGGGGAACCCTTGTTGCTCCTTTCTCACTCAGCTGTTGTTTGTTTGAAGAGGGCATTCCAATGACCAAACCCTTGACAAAGTCATTAGCTACCAAACGACGCATTGGCCACAGCTCCCACGAGGCGGCCAGTAAATAGAGACAAATGTGCAGGCGCAGTATCACCTCAAGCGAGGTTGGTCTAAATTGTCAAATGCTTTTGGTCCATCTTGTTAGATTACCGAACAATAATAGATTCTCTGTTTAGTTGTTTTTGTTCTTTAAACTCAAGACTTGGGAGTAGGCTTGCGTTGCTATTGATCACAAATAATAATACCAATAGACATCTCTATAACAATATTGAATTCAAAATTTAAAAATAAAAAATATTAAGTTAGGAGAGCTATTCTCTAAATTAAACCCAATAATATTTGAACCGAATTAATTAAAATATAGATTTAGATTTGTCAAAATAAAATTCTGAATATCAAATGATGATCAAATCAGGGTACCAAAAACAGATGATCAATTTGTCGTCTATTTTATTTGACAAATGTGAATCGCAAAATTTGAAATAAAATAACTAAGACAGTTCAAAAATTTGAATACCCATTTAAGTCGATTTAGATTAATCTTTATATATATATATATATATATATATATATATATTTATAAATCGGTTAAAACCCACAATTGTCACCTGGTGCGCGTTTCATATCACTCATAGTTAGAATGAATATGTCCAACTTTACTTTAAGCACGCTCAATGGATATGGGTACGTTGCAAACAATCCTAAAGGTTTTGGTCAAAGTCTGGTGGATGTTTGATTGCTTGTTGATTTTATTTTCTAATTTTGTGGAAACATGAGAAAATGTTAGTTTCATTCCTCCGTATCTCTCGCTCTAAAAATTTTGATTTCAATATTTTTATGTATAATAATGTTTAGGAACTAATTACTGAACTAATTACAAAAACATATAAAAGTGTCTCGTATCTTTTTTTTTTTTGTTATAACGAGATTTAAATTTTAAATTATGAGATTGAAAGAAAGAGGACGTGACCGCTATATTATTCCTTTGGAGATAGATCCCTTTAAAATTATAAAAGAAAATCTTCATTCTCTCTCTCTTTCCTTATTGCTTCCCTAAAATTTGACCCCAAGGGAGATTGGTAAGTGATATTGGTTAAATAAGAGTAAAGGTGAGGAAAGAAAGAGGAGACTAGTGGACAGTCAGAACGGACAGTCGGTATAGTGAGATGGAATATTGAAATTTGAGAATGAAAAAGACTATTTAGGAGAGTCATCATACAAATAAGATTATGTAAATGTTTGAATTATATTAATTAAAATAATATCAACGATGGAGAAAAAAAAATGAAGAAGTTGAAGAAGAGGAGGAAAGAAAGAAAGAAAGAAAGAGGAGTCCCATTCTCACCGAAAGAAAAAAAAAAAAAGGAGGCCCATCTTGTTAGTTATTTATTTATTTATTTTTTTGTGATCTTTGGCTTGGCCACCATCTGATATCTGGGGTTTCGTCTTGATTAATTCGGATCGATCTGATATCGGACCCTTTATGAAGAAAGATATTCTAATATCGACTTTTATATTCCTATAATAATTCAAACCCCGAATCATAACTAAGTGACTAAAATTCTCTTCCACCAATTCTAATGAATATTGATTCCTGTAAGTTATTTTCGGTAGTGCTTGATTCTTGCACTCTCGGTCAGAGAGGTCGAATTGGAGTCTCCAAAGCCCAAGCCCATCCGATCAATAGCAGCACACTTCACTCCCCATTTCCCATCTCCCACTTGGGCCTTTTCATTAAAATCTTCGGCCCAAATTCAATTCTCTCTCTCTCTCTCCGATTTCAAATGACTCGTTTTTTATCCCGCACTATCGTATAGGATGTCCACAAAATATAAATTATATTTTTATATTATAAAAATATTTATTAAATTTATAATTAACTTAATATTTAAACTAAATTATTATTCAAACAAACAAAAAATATAATGTATATTAACGACATAAAAAAGTCTAACTACTAAAATCATAAAAAAACTAACAAATAAAGTAAAAAAATAATAATAAGTGAAATAAAAAAGTAATAGAAATAAATAGATCATTTATGGGTTCAAAAAAAGTGAAAAAATATATGTTAAAAAAACGAAGGATTAAACAAGAAAAAAATGACCAAAAAATAAAATGAATAAGAATCCAAATAGAAAAAAAAAGAAAAAATTATAATTTAAAAATAAATGGACGATTATCTGTGAAAAAAAAAATAAAAGAGGAAAAACCTATATTAAAAACTAACAAAGGACTAAAGTTTTAAAAAATTGAATTAAAAATAAAAAAGAACGTGAATAGACAAGTGAGACAAAAAAAAGGAAAAACCTATATCCACAAAAGTCGAATGACTTAAGAGGAAAAATTTTGGGTAAAAAAATAAAAAGAGTAAGGATCTGAAAGAAAAAAAAAATCTTTGGTTTAAAAATAAAGACACGATCATCCGTGAGGCAAAAACAATAAAAAGGGAAAAACTTATATTCAAAAAAGATGAAAAATTTAAAAGGAAAAAAAATTTAGTTTAAAAAATAAAAAGAGTAAATATTTGAATGGAAAAAAAAACATGGTCTAAAGATAAAAGAACACCCATCTATGGAGTAAAAAAAAAGAGAAAAAAAAATTTATATCCCAAGAAGATGAAAGATTCAAAGATAAAAAAGGATAAAAAAAAAAGTATGAAAGAATCTTAACAAAAGAAAAAAAAAAGTGCAGTCTTAAAAAGACAAAGGACTTAAGAAAAAATAGAAAAAAAGTGTAAGGATTTGAATGGAAAAAAAAGTGTGGTTTAAAAAATACAAAATATACAAGTGGGAAAAAATGGTAAAAAAAGTGTAAAGACTTGAATGACAAAGAAAAAAACAAAAGTGCGGTCATGGGTTAAAAAAAGTGTAAAAAGTTGAATGAAAAAAATAAAGACTAAAGACTGGTTCGCAAAAGTCAAAAGACTCGAGTGAAACGAAATGGTTCAAAAAAGTGCAAAAGACTTGAATAGAAAAAAAAAAAAACAACGAACTTCTATGGGTAAAAAAAAATGCAAAGGACCTAAATGGAAAAAAAAAACATAGCACGGTAAAAAAAAAAGTGTAATAAACTTGGATAAAAAAAAAATATAGCGGGTCCCAAACAAAAAATGGAATAACATGTGTGAACAGTAACTCAAGGAGCCAAGTAAAATAAAAAATCAAACAAAAAAATACAAGGATTTGAATGAAAAAAAAAGATAGTAAAGGCACTTTGGTAATTCAAAAATAAAGCGCGTGAAATCATGCGTGAACAATAACCCAAGTACGTGTGAGTAGGGCTGTTATGACACTCGGATAGTGTCACGGATACCTGTGACACTACACTGTCAAAGCTCGACTCAAGCTTGGGTTAGGGCTCAGGTACCTCGGGCTCGAGCCTAAATATGTCGGGCTCGAAAGCCCGACGAGCTACCCAATTTTTTTAAAAATATTTTTTATATATTAAATATTTGATGATACTATCTGACAACACTATCTGATGATACTATTCGTGACACTTTGAGTTCGAGCTTGAACTCGAGAAATATAAATCTGGATCATATTATCTAAGGATATTACCCGATAATACTATCTGACGACACCCGATTATATTTTGAACTCGAGCTCGAACTCACTTAAAAAATACTCGAGCCGAGCTCGGGTATCATGATACTCGAGCTCGACTCGAGTGTCATAACACCCTTAGTATGAACAGCAACCCAAGGATTCAAGCGGGAAAATAAAAGATACCGGAGGAAAAAAAAAAAAAGGATTTGAATGAAAAAAAAAGATAGAAGGGCACTTTGATAATTCAATATTGAGGCGCGTGAATATCACGCTAGAACAGTAACATGAAGTGCCTCTTTATATATAAGGGTAATAAATTGGCGATAATTCGCTCGCTTTTGGCTTCGCTCCGTTTTATTCACCTACTGAAAACTCAAATCTCTTGCGCGGGCCCCACCCCCTCTTCTCTCCCTCTCTCTCTCTCCAATTTCCCATTTTTTTCCATTTTTTCTCTGCTTCCAATCGAGTTTCTGAGAACTAGGAGAGAGAGAGAGAGAGAGAGAGAGAGAGAGAGGGAGCGAGATAAAAGGGTTCTCACTTTTGCAAAAACGACAATATTTTCTTAATTCTCAATCTTGGCGGATTTGATCTCTCTCAGATTCTACCGCTCTGGTTGTCTTCGTCACAAGAGTCTCGTCTGACAAAACCATAATCAAACATCACACAACATCGAACTCACTCCATTTTTTTTTTAATTAAGGTTTTGTTTTTTCTCTTCAATCCCTTCATGTTCACTTTGTTTCTTTTTTTTTTTTCCTCTGAACTCCTGTTTGTAGCTTCAGAATTTCGTTTGTTTCTATGACTGTACAAATCTATGATGCTCGTTTCAATTTTCTTGTGGTGAATCGTATTTTGTGTCATCAATCATGTGATATATGTAAGTATTTTTTTTCTCGATCGACTGTTAGGTTTAAGTTCAATGTTTTGTTTGGCTAATTGAGTGATTAGAGAACTGGGAATTTTGATTGATGATGTGAGGTGGAGTTCCTTTAGGTTAGTTTTGGTGTTTGACTTAACTTCCTCTAATATTTGTGTCGTATAATGGATGTTTCGAATGATTGAAACTGGAAATTTGGGTTGTGGAATATTAGTTTACAATGTGATTTGGTAGAAAGTGCATTTTAACAATGTTTGCTTGTTTTGCTTAGAAATGGCGTGGCATAGTACCCCATATTGGCGCTGGATTGGAGATTTACTGCCCTTCATTTGGTTCCGAAAAGGAATTATGATTGATGATGCTAGGGGGTTTCGTTTTAGTTAATTTTGGTATTTGAATAAACTGCATTTTATAGTTGAATCTCATGTGATTGATGCTTCAGTTGATCGAATCTGAAAATCTGGGTTGTGGGATATCAGTTTACAATGTGATTTGGGTAGAAACTGTAGCTTAATTTTGACACAGTTTGTTTGTTTAGGCTAGAAATAGTGCATAGTAATACTCACACTAACACATGATTGGAGATTGACTAACCTTGATTTGGTTCAGAGAAGGAATTATGACTGATGATGTTATGATGGTTTAGTTTTGGTTAATTTTGGTGTTTGAGTTAACTGCTTCTTATAATTTTATTTGTCGTAATCAATGTTTCAATTAATTGGAACAGGAAATTTGGGTTGCAGGATCTTAGTTTACAATGTGATTTGGGTAAAAGGAGTTGCTTAATTTTGACAGTGTTTGCTTGTTTTCTTAGAAATGGCGTGCATTGATGTGGGATTGGAGATTGACTATCCTCATATTCTTCAGAAAATGAATTATGACCAATGATGTTAGCAGGGTTTAGTTTTGGTTAATTTGGTATTTGAATCGATGGCTTTTTGTATTTCATGTGATTGATGATTCAGTTAACTGGAAGTGGAAACGGGTTAGTTAGTTATTGATTCACACTATCATTTGAGTAAAGAGGAGTCCTTGATAGTTAATTTTTAGTAATGTTTCTTATTTTCCTAAGAGTAATGCAGAATAGTACTATTGATGCAGAATTGAAAATTAAACAACCGTTGATTTCCATTTTCAATTAGTTTGTTTCCTAGATGATCTTGATGACCATGCGAATGCATTTATTTTTATCTTTGAGCTTATGTTTAGATGCATGTATTATTGTCTATTATTCTTTATTTGAGGTGCAGGAGCAAAATTTGAAATTCAGAAGAACCTTTACTCCACTGTGCAAGCTCAGAATTTAGCAACAAAAAGTTTTACAGGATCTATTTTGCCTTTGTCAAGAGTCATTTTAACATTAACATAATGATGGAAATAATTAGACCTTAACACCTAAATAGTCCCAGTCTGCCATGGTATGTCTATATTCACTATTTATCGTATCTAGTTACTAGTACGAGCTGTTTTGTATATTAATCCAATCTATGGCAACTTTGAAAATAATCCCCCGCATAACAAGAAAATCTTGAAAATCTTGAAATCTGCTCAGGTGACATTGCTCGACTTGGTACATAAACCATAAAGTGACACGCAAATTGATAACGTGATGATGGAATTTTCTTTTTGGCATCAATAGGTGATAGTTTTTTTAGTTGGTTCGGTGGCTTGATCCCGCTAATTAATGCCTAGAAATTGATATTTGGTTAGTTCAGTATATCTTATTCTGAATTAGGTAATGTTTGAACAGAACTGATGAAATCACCAAAGTGTCGCTCTTTACCAGTTATTGATTCACAATGTCATATGAGTAAAGAAGGGGTTCTTGATTGTTGAGTTTTAACAATGTTGCTTGGTTCTTGATAGTTGATTTTTAACAATGTTGCTTATTTTGTTAAGAGTAATGCAGAATGGTACCCATAGACACAGAATTGGAGATTAGCAAACCCTTGATTTAGTTTTGGGAAAGGAAAATTAAACTACCTAATTTATTCAGTTCCTAGGTCATCCTGACGACTGTGTGGACGCATTTATATTTGTCTTTGAGCTTAAATTTTTATGGGCGTGTATTCTTTGATTGAGGTGGAGGGAGTAAAATTATTTGGAAGTTCAAAAGAACCTTTACTCCATTATCCATGTTTTCAATGCAGCTACAAAAAGGTTTACATCCGATTTTGCCTTTGTCAAGAGTCAACTTAACATAACGATGAAAAAAATCTGACCTTAACATTTAAATAGTCCCAGTCTGCCATTGTATGTCTACACATCATTTATCATAACTAGTTATTAGTACGAGCTGTTTTGTAAGTCAATCTAATCTTATGGCAACTTTGAAAACAATCCCCTGCATATTAAAAAATAAATAAAAATAAAAATATTGAAATCGAGCTCAGGTGGCATTGCACTTCTTGGTTCCTTCCACAAAGTGACATGCAAAATGAAAACTAATGAAAAGAATTTGTTGTATCGGTAGGTGGAGGTTCTTTAGTTGGTTTGTTGGGTTGATCTAACTAATTAGTACCCAGAAAGAATTGATTTTTGGCCGGTTCAGTATATTTTGATCTGGATTGTAAGGCTCTTGAAGAACTAAAGCAATCACCAAAGTGTCGCTTAGTGTCGTTTTTTACTAGTTAGTGATATACAATGTCATTTGAATGAAAACGGGGTTATTGGTAGTTAATTTTTGACATTGTTGCTTATTTTGCTAAGAGTAACGTGGAATACTACCTATTGATGCAGAATTGGAGATTAACAAACCCTTGATTTGGTTGTAAAAAGGGGGACTATACTATTCAATTGATTCTTTCCTAGATCATCTTGATGACTGTGTTTTCGCTTTGAGATCATCTTGATGACCCCGTGAATTCATTTATATTTGTCTTTGAGCTAATTTCTGATGGGCGGGTTGTTATTGTCTATTTTTCTTTGTTTGAGGTGGAGTAAAATTATTTTCAGAAGTTCAGAAACCTGTACTCCTTGCATGCTTATGATTGAGCAACAAAAAGGTTTACAACTTGCATTTTGCCTTTGTCAAGAGTCAGCTTAACATAATGATGGAAATACACCGTCTTAACATTTAAATGGTCCCGGGCTGTCATGGTATGTCTATACTCACCATTTATCATAACTAGTTATTAGTGCGAGCTGTTTTTAAGTTAATACAATCTATGGCAATTTTTAAAACAATCTCCTGAATAACAAAGAAATCTGGAAATCTAGCTCAGATGGCATTGCACCACTTGGTTCCTTTTGATAGTACATTGACTTACATAAACCACAAACTGACATGCAAAATGAAATCAGTGTTTCGTTAGTTCAGTGGTTTCACCCAACTGATTAATGCCTGAAGATGAATTGATATTTGGCCAGTTCAATATAATTTGTTCTGGAATAAGTAATGCTTGAGGAGAATAGAGGGAAATCACCAAAATGTCACTCTTTACCTGTTGTTTCTCCTATGGATGTGATGTCTGGCCCTGTTTGGAAAACCAATTTTCGTGTTTGACACTCTATTAAACACTGCTCTTAATGCAGAAATGTTTATGCAGGGTTTACCTTCATCATAACAAATCAGCTTATTATCATCTGTCCTTAACTTCTTTGAACTCACATGTTTTTACGAAGGATCTAAGTTTTCCTATCTTTAACCAGGATTGTGACAGTGTTTGTCTGGATGAAGAGCTCTGTAACCCAGATTGCACATGCTGCATGTCTCCTCGAAATATTTCCAATAATTTCACATTAATTATTACTTAGTAGGTCTTCTATTAATAATTTGTTTTATAAGAATGCTGCAGTAAAGGAAAACCTGGTGAGGTATGCCTGTAATCTTGAATCTCAATGGACAAGCTTTCCAAAATAGTCTAAATGTTTTAAGAGAGTGGATATCCTATTTATGACAATGATACTGGGTGAAATGTCAATGGACTAAAGCAGAAACTAAATAAATATGTGAAGATGCATTCCTTCTTGTTCCCATGTGATCATAGTTTCCACCTAAATTTGTCCACATCTTATTCAAATTTTGCTTCATCATTATTGTTTTTATGTTCTTGTTTTATCCAATATTTGTTTATAAATACTGTTATCCCTTTTTTCTTTTCTCGAATACACATTTTTCTTTCCTTGAATACACAATTTTATTTTTTTACTGCGTAACAGTATTAGTAATATCATCATACTGATTTTTTTTTTTTCCTCAGATATTGGGTCTTCAGTTCTGGTATGTGCCAGCACCTGATGTGAGAAGCCACTCAATTACATATTGGTAGTTCAGGGTTGGAGCATATTGGTCTATGGTTCTCTCCTGGACATTAGTTTGCATCCTTCAACCCAGCTCTTTTGTTTCTCCGTGCAAAACGCTGCTTTGATGTGCCCTAGGATATTATTTTAGCTCAAGATTTGCTAAAGGGTCTCTGTGCTGGATTATATAGGCTTCTTATAATATTTGAGGTTACAAAAGGCTGTATTTTCAATTTCAAAACATTGAAAAGAAAGGTTTTCTATGTGGATTCTCTAGATGAGCTTAACACAATTTTATTAGATTATTCAATGTACAAACTGAAGATGCTGCCAAATTGGAAAAAGCCCCATATCAAGTTGTTTCCAACCTGTTCCTTTTCCATTTTGTGTTTCTATCAAACATCTACTATCAAATAGTGGTTCTGGGTTGTGCTATAGAAGGAAACAATGGAGCATTCATTGGAGAAAAAATATCCTGTCAGTGCAAAAGATTACAAACTATATGAGGACGTTGGAGAAGGTGTCAGTGCTACTGTGTATAGAGCTCTCTGCATTCCTTTTAATGAGATTGTTGCTATCAAGGTTCTTGATCTGGAAAAGTGCAACAATGACCTAGTATGTGGATTACTTTGTTAGCATGTTTTGTTAACAATTTTCTTTGTTTTTATGCTCCTATAAATTCTTCAAAATATCTTTCGCTTGCAAAATATGTTGCATGTTCCTATCCTCTAATATGGTATTCTTCCTCTACCTCTACATGGCAACTTAAAAGCTCTTAAAAATCTCCACAATCCCTTTGCATTTATCTTGCTGCACAATCCATACATTCTTCCTAATTTTTAAGTCTTTGCAAATATTTGATGGTTATTAAGATGCTGTTTGTTTATACTTATTTTCCAGGATGGCATTCGTCGAGAGGTACATACCATGAGCTTGATTGATCATCCTAATGTATTGAGGGCCCATTGCTCTTTCACTTCTGACCACAGCTTGTGGGTTGTAATGCCATACATGTCTGGGGGATCTTGCCTTCATATAATGAAATCAGCTTATCCAGAAGGGCTTGAAGAGCCTGTTATTGCTACATTTTTATGTGAGGTTCTCAAAGCTCTTGTTTATCTTCATGCCCAGGGCCACATTCATAGGGATGTCAAGGTACCTGTATTAGAATTTATTTATTTATTTTTTATTTTTTTAAGCTGTCGCAATTTTGAGCCTTTTGCTATTGAGGAGAACCTGCACAGTGTCATTCTTTATGAGTTCCTAAGTTCCAACTGGGTATGTGTTGTGTGCAAATTCAATTCTTGGGGTTGGGATATGGTTGCTTGTGATGAGGCCAGTATTTATAGTGTCATGAGTCCTGCTTCTTGTCACTGGATTATGTTCTTTATGTACAGATGTTAATGTGCTCATCTCTTCTTTGGTAGGATCACACTGGTATCGTCTGTCTAATGAGTTTGGTAGTTTTGGTCTATCGAGTCTGGAAGAGTGATTGTGAACTTGCCTCCAGGATGGCTCAAGTCTGCTCAAATACTTGACCTGTTTGATGAGTCAGATGGTGATTTTTAAATCTCCTATGGTGGCCTGGTGATTGGAGGTGGCATTAACTCACTTAGCTTGTCTTTGAGTTGGGGTTTGTTGACTAGAGCACATCTCATTTCATGCACTGATGTGATGACTTTTCTTGATGTAGACCGGATGCTGTCATCTTAATATATTTGATGAGGAATGATGACCACGTTTTTATGGGCCGCAAAGGGTCCACAATAGATGCACTTAGAACAATAAGGATTTCATGGGTAGCTTCTTGTGTTTTAATATTAAGGGTAATTAGATTTTGGCCTCGTGTTCAATTTGTGGTGGTTGTTGCTTGTCTTTTTAAGACTGATGACCTTCTGCATTACTTGGTATTGTAATCAATGAGTTAGCCATTGATGTTGCAGGCACCAGATCATAGGCCTAGTTTATTAAGGTTAGCAGCTTGCGCACTCCAAGTGACTAGGTTTAATCTACCTGGTTCTGCTAGATGTGCATTCTTAGTGCATGAAGAATGTTAATCTAAAGCAGGGAGTAACTGCAGTTTTTGTATAATGGCCAATATAATCTCACTAGGTTTTATCTGCCTGGTTCTGCTCGATGTGCACTCTTAGTGTATGAAAAGTGTTCATGTAAAGCAGGGAGTAACTGCACTCCTCATATAATGGCTAATCGAGATGGATATTTCTTGGGATCAGAGGGCCTTCATCTAGGTTCTCTTCATTCATTTTCTCATGTGTTCAGTGCCTCATTTAGATACCAGTATTTGCTAACATGTAACATGTTAAATCCTTGGTGTGCATTTGTCATTCCAGAACTTAAGTATTGGGTCAATCATGCACATGTATTGAAGTTAGTGAACTAGTTGCTTCATTCATTATAACATGCTTAGTCTTTCCACATTGCAGCCTCTCACACCTGCATCTGTTTTACCACTTCATTAAGTTAACATGTTTGAACTACCCGTGCAGGCTGGGAATATTCTAATTGATTCTAGTGGTGCAGTCAAGTTAGCAGACTTAGGAGTATCAGCATGCATGTTTGATACTGGGGATAGGCAACGCTCGAGGAACACCTTTGTTGGAACTCCATGCTGGTATGTACTCTGCTAGTAAAGTTTCTACGGCCTCCTAGTTTTCTGTCCTTAACAACTTGATCTTCTTATGATGCTTGAAGACCCCTTTTTTCTTTTTGGCCTTTTACCCTCATCTTTTTCAGGATGGCTCCGGAGGTTATGCAACAGTTACATGGATACGACTTTAAGTGAGTGGCTGATAGATCCGCTCTTAGTTCTTCAAGTATTTTGCAAGGTTTTATTCCCCCCCCCCCCCCCAAAAAAAAAAAAAGGTTCTAATGGTGTCAAAGTTGGACTGATATATAGTTTTGTATAAACAGAGCAGACATCTGGTCTTTTGGGATTACAGCCCTTGAACTTGCTCATGGTCATGCTCCCTTTTCCAAATATCCACCTATGAAGGTAAGCTAGATAATTCTGCAGATTCTCTTTTGGATGAAGCTTGAAAGCTTTGGTTGTTCCTGAAGTTTATTTAATCTATTTTGTTCTTGTTGTCTCCTTATATTGCAGGTGCTGCTAATGACCCTGCAAAATGCACCCCCGGGTCTCGACTATGAAAGAGACAAGAGATTTTCTAAGGTTGATCCTTTCCAACAAATATTTTTGAACAGAAATTATTCTTGATTGTTCTTAAAATCATTGCATTTATAGTCTTTCAAGGAGATGGTTGCTGCTTGCTTAGCGAAGGATCCAAAGAAACGTCCCACATCCGAGAAGCTGATGAAGCACCCTTTTTTCAAGAATGCACGTTCAAATGAATATCTTACTCGTACTATTCTTGAAGGCCTTGCTCCACTTGGTGATCGTTTTAGGATGTTGAAGGTTAACCCCTTATTTTGTTATTGCTTCTTTGTTGTCAAACTTTGTTAAACATAACTGGTTCTACCTCTCCCATATTCTCTTCTTGCAGGCAAAAGAGGCAGATATGCTAGTTCAAAACAAAGCTCTATATGAGGACAAGGAACAATTGTCACAGGCGAGTATTGCAGAACTTTCTGGTTGTATCTTTGAGCTAGGAAATGCTTCTGTTTAGGCTCACATGAACTGAGATTTGTATCATGCCTGGTAGTATGATACATATTTTGCTCTCTGTGTCAAAGTATTCTTGGTACACAAATGCTTGGCATGTGCAAATTAACACCTGCATGCAACTAAAGTGCATAAATGTCTACACCCTTTTTGGTATTCTGTGCAAGTGTCAACCTGTGTACCTTATTTGTTTGGATTATTTATGGCCATATTGCTCTAATTAAATTCATTAATTAAATTCATTTTCTGTATTTTGATATCTTAATCTTCAGCAAGAGTACATTAGGGGGATCAGTGCATGGAACTTCAATCTGGAGGATCTGAAAACTAAGGCTGCTCTGGTAAGTAGTCACAGACTGCTGAAAATCAATTTTAATCTTAAATTAATTAGATCTATATTTGCTTTCTTAGCAGAACAATTTTTAGCAATGGAAACGACCATATTTAGTTTTGCTTTTCAATAATTATTATGCAACCTGCAGATTCAAGATTTTGATGGAAATTCAACTGCAGAAGATCCAGAGGCAAACAAGATGCAAATGGAAAGCCACTGTGATGATGGTTTTCTGGCAGGGGTCACTTATGGAAGGGCTAAAAGTTCAAAGGCTAGTCATGAGGTATGATTGTTGTGCTAACGTGTTTTGTTATTGTGTTGTTGGGTGGCTTTGCTGAAATTTCCATATTTTCAAATTTGTATTCATTCTTTGAGATGTCTATGTTCCACCAATCCTTTGTTGCAGAGTGGGCTTGATGGCATTCAAAGTTTGGAGAGTCCACTTGCTTCATTTCCCATTCAGCCACTTCAAGCACTCAAGTATGAACCTTTTTCTCCAGCGTACTATGTTTCGAAATGACCATACTTGATTTGTGGATATGGCTGATTTTTTCTTTATAAAATTCCCATTCCCATCATCTCACTCTGTTGAGCATGCATAACATGCATTGTGCTGCTCACCCTAGGCATTTTGAGAGAGCATCTTGCACCATCTTTAGCGAACTATATCAATGTTAAGGGGGACCTTTTTCTTCCCTTTTTCCATGAGCAATGGTTCACTTTGTGCAGAGGTTGTTTTGATGTCTGTGAGGAGGATGATGTAGGTGTAAGTAGCCCACCATGGAAAGACTCCATGCGAGCAGAATCTCAACAACAATTTCCAGCACGGTTGTCTTCAAGAGCGGCAGACCAGGAAGCTTGGGGAAATGGTGATGATGATTTTGGGCCAAAAAGTTCTTTACCTCAGCAGGGTCATTCTGGACATAATAAGTTTTTGAGTGGTTCATTGATTCAGGAGAATTTTCAATCTCCAAAAAAATTCATTGGTGGTGGGGTCAGGTAAACTTTTTCTGTTTGGATGTTTCTCCAATTCAGCTTCTGCATTCTTCTGTGTTTTATATTCTGGACTTTGTTGAGTTTCTTGTGCATAGTTTTGTCCTCAGGTGCCTCCGCTTGGTGGCCTTTGATGAATTTTCATTTTCGTGTTTGATAAAATGCATATTTATGCATTTGAAACTGAGAGGAAAAAATTTTGAAGTTGCTATGAAGTATTGCTTTATGCTTATATTTGGCCTTCATTTTTGAACCAAGATTCTTGTTGACCTTGGACTTTCCCACTTGGAAGTTACAAGACCCAACTTAAATGACCGAACTAGTGAATCATTTGATGAATGTCATGAATAGTTACTAAGTGAATCAATTGGTTACTTTCTGGTTGATGGTCCGATTGCATGTTGCTGCCCCTGGCACCTGTCTCCACCAAGCGAAGTCTTATGTTTTTTTTGTTGTTCTAGCTTAGGTGTGGTTTATCAGTATAACTCATATGAATGCTTAAATTTTGAAGGGAGGCTCTACAACCTAGACAATCTGATCGAAACTACAGTGGTCCATTGATGTCTCGGCAAAGAAGAGAAACTAATAATGCTTCAACTGGTACGCCTTTTAGAGCTTGGAATTTTTCTCCTTCATGTGATTAAAAATATAGGTTACCTTCTGTGAAGCAATTACATGAATGGGTATTTTGTGATCCAATTTTGTAGTGGAGGATGCTTCAGAAGCAGCAGTCGTCCAACGTAAGGGACGGTTCAAGGTCACTTCAGCAGAGCTTGGTGCCAAGGTACACTTTCTGCAACAATTTCATGCATAGAGACAATTGTATTGCTTAAATACTGTCATTAGACCCACTCCATGTGATCTTGGCTGTACACGTAGCCATGGGAATATGAATGACAGTTTTGTTGCTCTGCTCCACAGTGAAGGTGGGTGTTAATTTGACAGTCTTTCACTGTTTGATTGTGTGGAGCATTCTTCTGGACTCAAAGGGGATATATACTGTTAGGATACCAAAATAGTGTTCGCCTTGACTACCACAAAAAAACTATTAGTATATATGATAACTCAAAAGTGTTCTATAGATTTAAGCAGAATTTATAAGGGTCTGAGCTGTAATCAAGGGCTTGGGGCTGTCTTAAACAGTTGATGATGTCCTGATGGGCCCGAAATATAGAACCCAGGCTTTTTGGTTATTGAGTTGGCCATCATGTGAAGTCCAAGGTTCAAGTTGGTTGCTTAGGTTGGGCAAAGGGGTTGAAAAACTGTAACAGAAGGGAATATTTTTCTGAGATGTGTAAATGACCCTAAGGGCTCTCTCTGCCTAACTCGAGAAAAATACATGAGGAATTCAAACAATCCTTTATACTGTCAGATGCTTTTTCTTATGTAGGCATTCTATTATCTTACTATGGGCAACCCCAGTTTTGCTGGTGAAATCCTGTGTACGGTGAATATGACAGAGGTCGGAAAATGGGTTAGAAGATGAATGCAGTAGGAAGTATTTGTCCCAGTTTCTTCTATCATATGTTAATCAAGCTGTGCCATATGTTTTATTTTGCTATCAGTTTGAGTTCATCACGCTGGTGTTCTTGCTTAGCTACCAAAAATAGGTTAGATCTGAATTTCTGCGTTCTCTTGTCCTTCTGAATCGGGTTATGCTCTCTAAATGTCTCCATCCCCTTTTCTGTACCCTGATTGATGTTACCTTAATTTGGTTTTGAGGGTGGAACTTAGTAATTCATTTTTAGGCATTGGCTTTGTAACCATTGCCATCTTTCTTTCATTCAGGCTTCTTCAAACTGCTCCATCAACCCAGTATGTGGAGGTGCAGCAAGTCCAGCATCCTCAAGTCTTACTGCTGCCATGGTTCTTCCTCTGTTGCATTGTATATTACAACAAAATGACATACTGAGGGTTTGCATCTAAATATGTTTTCTTTTCTCACCCCTTGAGATATGCTGTGTCTAAGTACGTTCATTGTTGACAGGATGAAATAATGAGATTGATCAAGTATGTGGCGCAGATATCTGGTATGGTCTAATTTTTCTAATGAACTTGCATTTTTGCCTATTGTCCTCTACATGTTATTCTTGTTGAGATCAATCCTTTTTTCCTGGCTACAGGTAATAATGGCATCACTTCCCCTGAGGGTGGTGCCAATGAACTCTCACAGGTATGGTTCATACTCTTATCATAATTTTGATGAAGTTTGTTAATATGTTGTGGCCTGTATAATACCATGTCTTCATATGTTCCAAGTAGGGAAAATGCTAATTGTAGAAAAAGTTTAACATTCAAGAATTAATTGAATGTTGTTGCTGTCTTTGTTTCCAGAGGTTATTATATCTGCTATGGTTGATTTTACTTATGATCATTATAAGTGAAGGCTATACTGGTTCCATTAGTAATTCATTTTGTGCTTTCTTTGAGACTTGGAATGGAATTGTTGTTATGGTGGTTTCTTTTTTTTTTTTTTTTTTTTGGGTATACCTGGTCCCTTCCTGAAAGGATGGATGATAACAAGAGATTGTTCTTGAAAGTGGTCTGTGTGAACGATCATTTTTAGATTCTAGTACTTGAAGAGTCTTCTTACTTGCTGTTAATAGCTGATTACTGTTGATTATCAGATTGTTCTTGAAAGAAGATTTTTCGACGGATTCTGTAACAGTCCAATTGTTATGTGGGCATACCAGCCCATTGGTGGGTTTAGCTTGATTGGAAGGATTGATAAAATGAAGTTACAACATAAAGATTGAGTTGAGGAAAATACCTACCTTTCTTCTTTTTAATATTTCCGAATTCTTTTGTTCTGTTAGAGAGATCGATTCCCCTTCTGGTAAGAAGTTGACCAAGTGGGAATTTTAATTAAAAAAAAAAAGGAAGAAATAAAGGATCTGCAGGGAGTGTGCTACAACAAGGGCAGAAGCTCTGGGAGATCTGAATAATGCAGGGATTGACCAA
Organism: Dillenia turbinata; assembly: GCA_037126225.1. Classification (NCBI taxonomy): domain Eukaryota; kingdom Viridiplantae; phylum Streptophyta; class Magnoliopsida; order Dilleniales; family Dilleniaceae; genus Dillenia; species Dillenia turbinata. The sequence continues at coordinate 12,226,941 of JBAMMX010000027.1, read as the reverse complement.
CAAAAGTTGTACCCCTCTTAATGCTTCTATAATGGACATGAAATTCCCTGCTAAAACCTATTGTCGTTGTCCACAGCTATTTGGCTGTCTATGAAGTATGAACTTACTTGTCAGAAAGCAAAAGAATAGCTTCGTTTTCACTGGCAGGTTTCTAATTCCACATGCCTCGACAAATTTTGACAGTGAATATGAATGTTTGAATGACAACTGAAACCCTTGATTTTTCTTTGTTGATTATCGGTTTTTAAAGATGTATTTCAAAGTTTTCATCGCATTCCTTATAAAATCATCTTGATATAAATATTTTGTAATTTCTTTTTCTTGGGTTGCAGGAGTTGCAATTTCTTGCACTTATTTTTACAATAGATCATGCTGCTGAATGATTTTAATCTTGCCTTTTTCGACTTCTTGATGTTGCATTCCTCACATGTTATAATATTTTAATTTTATTCAAACCTATTTTTCGACATTTGCAGGATTCTTCCACCGCAAAGAGAGGACAAAAGTCGCAATTGACTCAACTGCAACACAGGTCTGCGAGACATGACTTAATAATTTTTGCAGCTGTATACTCTTCTCATTCTCAGTGCATTTTGTTTTCTTTCAGTGTCACTAGTCTCTCTGAAGAACTTCAGAGATTGAAGACTAAAAATGCTCAGGTACCAATCTATTCTTGTACCCTTTAAGGTGATTTCAATTGAACATACCTCTTTTGGAGACAAAAAGATCTATGCAGTCAAGTTCTTAGGGTTTTATTTGGTTAATGGTTGATAACTTTTGAGCTTGAATGCGTTAAAAGCAAAATTACTCGAGCTTATCGCTTGAAAAAAATTCCCATTTAGCTATAATAGCCCAAGTTCGAGTTGCCCAATGCAATGGAACATGGGAATTTGATGAATTGAGTAATATTCGTTGTGCTGCAGCTAGAGATGCGATTGCAAGCCATGACCAACAAGGAGCAAACGGGAGAATGATAACGTAACAATGAACAATGATGAGTAGCCAAGTGATGAGGACGGTGGTGCTAAGTGTATATTTTTCCTTCAACCATTTGGTTCTCATAGACAAGGTCTCCTCATGATCTGCAAGTTGATGGGTCAGAAAGATTGCATCTTATGGTATTTCTTGATTGTAATTTTTATTGTACCATATGTGCTGATTTTGTGCTGAGGGCCACCACAATTTTGAAGACACTATATTTCTTGAGACACGATAAATTAGCTTGCATTGAAATTTAATGAGAATATTGTAATTATTTGTGCTATCTTGCTGTTCGAGATATAGAAGATACCAGTTATGACTTGGACAATGATGTCTGAATCTGATTGTCTTGAGCATTGACCAGAAAGCCTGCATGCCTTCGTGGACCCAGTTTACTACTTATTAATGAGCTTTTTGAGGATTTGAAGCCCAGTCTGATTCGGCCGCACCATGATATGGGGTCGAATTTTTTTTTTTTTTTTTTTTTTTTTTTTTTGGTGGGGGGGGGGGGGTTAAAGACGGGTGGACTTTGGATCTTCTGTGGATATTCTTTTCATTATTTTCCTTATAGGTGTAGTCCAGGCCCAATCTTGTCTGATTGGCTCATAATTTTTCAGTAATAGTGTGGCCCATTATGTCGGGTCGGGTTATATCTGGGTCGGGCTTGGAACTATGGGCCATCTTGAGTCCAGGACCAGGTAGATACCTGGCCTCAAGATTCCAGTTCTGGTCAGTTTAGGCCCAACCCAAACCCAAACCATCCTTCCCAGTTTTACCCCATGATCGTAAGTTTCCTAATTAACGAGATAATTAACTAAAATACGTGGCAAAATATGTTTGCAGAAGTTTATGAATTTGTGCCAGAAAAATTTTTTGTCCATTCAGTGGGCTTCACAAGGGTAGGGGCTGCCGGGGGGAGGGGGGGAAGCTTGTTCTTGCTGTCATTTTCACTTTTTTTTTGGCCAATAAAGAAGCTAGCCGAGAAGCAACTAGCGTTTCTATCCCGTGACAGAGTAACGATAAGTGCCTCCTCCGCCTGTGGAAAATACCGCTAGCTATTGAGCCTGTCACCAGCTTGTGCTTCTTGATACTACTACCATCCATATACTTATTATATTGTTTATATATTTAAGAGATCAGGAAATATCATGCTCATCATGAGAAAAAGACTCTTGTCAAGAGCGAGCGATTGGACTAGGAGGAACCTTTGCCTATCATTTCTCCATCCGAATTTGTTCATACTCAAAGTGATTAACGAATATCAATAATTTATAACCAAAAAAAAAAAAATGGTCTCATAATTGATGTATAATGTATAAGCCTTTTTTTTTTTTTTTTTTTTTTTCCGGGTAGAAAAGAGGAGAACACAACAAAACAAAAGGAGACTACGAGGAGGACAAAACATGCATCCTCTTGACCGAGAACCTCCCACTGGCATCTACCTGCAGAAGCTCCTTCAAAACGTCAGGCGGATTAACAGCTTTATGGAGACCAACTCCTGCCTCTTTACCCATAACTGCCAGCTTGTCCACACATTTGTTAGCCTCCTTGTAAATGTGATTGATCTTGGGAATGCCCAAAGCCATCATTATCTCTTTTCAATCGTTTATCAAGTTGAGCAAGGGATGGTTCTCACCAACTCCCTCATTCATTGCCTTAACCGTCATGAGAGAATCACTTTCAACAACAAGCTTACCTGCATTCCTCCTAATGGCTATCCTTAAGCCTTCCCTCAAAGCCCAGAGCTCAGCTGACTCCCCGTTCAACTTGCCCACATTTATCCAGAAGCCGTGCAGCTAGGTTACTTCATTATCTCTGAACAAACCCCCGATTCCAACCCTGCCGCTTCTAGGATCAGCAGCACCATCTATGTTCAGTTTCATCACATTGTGATCTGGCTGGTCCCAACTAACAGACTAACGAGCAGCTCTACACCCTTCTTAGAATCTCTAACTTCACTCAAACCACACGTCCTCTCCCTACTCAGAATTCGGTTAACCACTGCTGCAGCTGGATCCCTCAAGTTCTCGTGAACCAAGTTGCATCTTGACTTCCAAATTTCCCATAGGGCATTCATGAAGATAACATTCTTATCACTCTCTTGCAAGTTGGTAGTTTTGGAGCAGCCATCCTTTAACCAAATTGGCACGCTTTTGTTCGAGAGGTTGGGGTCGATCATGAACTTCATTTGAAGCTTATCCCAGATTTCCCTTGCATGAGAGCAGTCCCTCAGCACATGGCTAACCGTTTCTTCCTCTGCCCCACAGATAGTGCAGGTTCTATCATCCTTGATGCCCCTTTTCTTCAATTCTGCATAGGTAAGGATTCTCCCCCTAACGGCAAGCCAACAGAAGACTTTAACTCTTTTCGGACATTTCTTACGCCAGATCCACCCAAGATCCTCACCTATAGAACCATGATTGTCTCTCTCGCTTTTTTGAAGCCAGTACGCTGAGGCTACTGTGAAGTTCCCAACTAAATTCTCAGTCCAGAATACCGAATCATCACTCCTCCACCAGAGGATAGCCATAGCTCTAATTTCCTTGGTGACATCACTGGGGAGAGCCAGACTCAGCTCCTCTTCTTTCCACTTGCCCTCCTCATCCAAATAATAACTTATCTTGGTGCCTGGATCACACAACTCTTGAGGGATGAGAGCTTTATTAACAAGGACATCATTCCCCAGCCACTTATCAAACCAGAAACTAATGCCTCTTCCATTGCCAATCCTCCACTTTAGGCCTTTCTTCAAGCACTCCCAGCTATTGAAAATGCCCCTCCAGACTGCAGAGGAGTTACCTTTCTTGTGGTGAACTAGCAGACCTTCCCCCTTAAGATACTTGCTGTTCAGAATTTTGTAGCATAGGACTGAGTCATTCTTAATAATCCTCCACCCCAATTTGGCCATAAACGCCACGTTGCATTCCCTCATAGTTCTAATGCCCAGCCCACCTTTGCTTCTGGTTGCACACACCTTGTCCCATTTCACTAAGTGGACTTTCTTCTTCTCTTCATTGCTTCCCCATAAAAAGTCCCTGTTTAACTTATCTAAATTCTTGCAAATGGTCTCTGAAAGTCAAGAAGACTCCATCATGTACAAAGGGATGACCGCAGTGACCGATTGAATGAGAGTTCTCCTTCCAGCTATGCTAAGCAATTTAGCTTTCCAGTTGCTGAGCTTGCCTTGGACCTTTTCAAGGATATGATGGTAGAAATTCTTGCCAACTTTTTCATAGATTATGGGAACTCCCAGGTACTTCACCAAATAATCTGTAAGGGAGAATTTACTGCATGTCGCGAGGGAGGATTTAAGATGTCTTAGGGCCCTAGGGGAGACCCACAACTTCGACTTTTAGGGGTTGATCTGTAAACCACTTTCTTCCGAGAACTCTTTAAGGCAACTGAGGATGGAATTCAAATTCAGATGCTCTGTTTCAGCAACCAGAACAAGATCATCAACAAAAAACAGGTGAGAAATCTTAGCCCCTCTTCTTGAAATTTTGAACGGCTTCCAAACACCCTTATTCACTTTCTCTTGAATCATGCAAGATAATCATTCCATCACAAGAATAAAGAGGTAAGGGAAGAGAGAATCTCCTTGTCTTAACCCCTGACCAGCCTTGAAAGGACTAAGAGCTTATCCATTCCAAATGATTGATGTATCATCACTTGAGACCATAAACAAAATAAGTCTCACAAGGTTTCGAGGCATATTGATCTCTAGTAATACCTTGGCAAGGTACTCTCAATTGACATTGTCGTAGGTCTTTCTCAAGTCTATTTTCAAGACCATGGAAAATTTAGAGCTCTTGGAAGTCCTAATCGAGTGAACCACCTCTTGCATGGTTACAATATTGTCTAAAGTTCCTCTACCTGGGAGAAAGTTGTTCTGATGGCTCCCGATGAACCTTTGGAGAATAGGTCTCAATCTTGCCACTAAGCATTTGCTAAGTACTTTGAATGAAGTGTTTAAAAGACTGATGGGTCTGAAATCTGAGATCTCTTCAGGATTGCTGGTTTTGGGAATGAGGACCATCATGGCTTTTGAGAAATCTGGACAAAAGTACCCATCCCTCAAGGCTTTGTTGATGAAATTACATTGCTCACTCTTGACAGTGGGCCAGAACCTTTGGTAGAAAACAGGTTGTATGCCATCCAGGCCGGGGGCCTTGAGCCCTTTCATTGATGTAACCGCCCCTCTAACCTCCTCCTCCTTAAAAGATCTGCTCAATCTAGCTTGCTCCTCTTCGCTGAACTTCTGTCTGATGAGCTGAAATCTGCAACTGGGCTCCAAGACCTTGCTCCCCGAGAAAAGATCAATAAAGTACTCCTTAGCATGAGTTTTCAGCTTCTCCTGATCAGACATCCAAACCCCATTAATTTTCATTGAAGTGATGCGATTGTTGTTTCTTTTGATTCGAGTCGTGACGTGGAAGAACTTTGTATTCCTGTCTCCCTCGAGAAACCACTTGATTCTTGACTTCTGAAACCAAAAGATCTCTTCTTACTCAAGAATCTTATGATACTCCTGAAGCAAGTTGTATTCCAAGTTTTGGAGGTATGAGGAAGTCCGGTATTTTGAAGATCTTTTACTTCTCCTTAACCTGACCTCTAATTCTTCTTTACTGTGTAAGATGTTGCCAAACACCAATTTATTCCAAGCCTTCACTTCCTCCGTGGTGAGATGAATAGCTTGCTCTAAGGAGCCTTCTGAGCTTTTCTAGGCCCCTTCAAAGACATCTTTAAACATTGAGTGGGTAAGCCAGGCAGCTTCGAACCTGAAGGGTCTCTTGTCCTTGCTTGGAGGATGGGACAGACATAAATTCCAACTGATGGGGCAGTGATCACCATGAGTTCTAGTGAAAACCATCGCTTTCATCTCTGGGAATGTCAATTTGGCCTCCAGATTACATAAGACTCTGTCCAGCTTTTCTTGTAACTTTAATCTACCCTGACCTTATCTAGTCCAGGTGAATTTCGAGCCTCCTATCAGAGTATCCATTAAATTACAGGAATCCCAATTGCTTCGAAACTTTTGACATCTCCTCCAAGTGGAAGTGCTGTAATTACTTGTCTTCTCAATGCTGGCGATCTCATTAAAGTCACCTAACACGATTCCTTCCATATTGTTGGCAATGCCAGTTAATTCAATCCAGAACTCTTCCTTGGCACTGGAACAGGGTTGACAGTAAACCCAAGTAACAAGCCAACTCTTAATGCCAACCTTCATATTGCAATGAATAAGCTGCTTAGAAGCCAAGATGATGCCAGGGTTCCAAGACATCCACAAGCCATCCCTAAAACCCTCCGTCAGCACTATAAACTCTTTGCTCAGGCCATACTTATTCATGAATTTCGGTAATTTATTGTTTTTAGCTTTTGTCTCAAGGCAGCAAATTGCTGTAGGCTTTTCTCTCTTGATCAAGTCGCAACAAGATCTGCGAAAACTATCACTACCCACCCCTCTACAATTCCAAACACTGAGTTTGCAATTCATTAGTAAACCTGAAAAACGAAGGAAGAAATGCAGGCAAATGCTCAGCAGTCCATATCATTAGCCCCTCTCCCCATCATCCTCGCAGACTCCTCTGCATCTTACAAGACATCGCAATCCATGCCTTGTTCCTCCTCTGCATTATCGCTAGCTGTTGTATTCAAATTTCTTTTCCTACTAATAGGCTCTCCTAGATCCAATTCCTCTGGACGGGCCTCTAACAGGAACTGGTTATTCTTCATTGGGCCGCTAGTATTAATACTCTTCCCTCCAACTTTAGGTTTAAGGCCTAGGGAGAGCTGGGCCTCGTCCATTAAGCCCATTAATTGCAATGAAGCCTTGAAATTACATGGGCCTGGGAATGAATTACTTGGCCTTGCTCTCTCCTGATATTTCATCCTCTTTGCAGCTCGGTTACGACTCCCCAACGACCTTTTCCCAATGTCTTCTGCCCTCACCATACCCATCTCATCCACCTCGGGAACCCATAATACCCTATTCTTCTTAGTTCTCTGTAGCGACGCCTCTTCCACCGTTGAAACCTTCTCTGTCGCAACCACTTTTTTGCTTCCTCTGATGGCAGATCTGCTCAGATCGGAAGGAAAGATCAGTTCGCCATCATCTTTTCTAGGTTCAGGACTCACGCCACCCGAGAAAGCATTGACTTTCCCCAAATGGTTAAACTTGTTGCTGTAAGTACCGTCGCTCTTCTCTTTTCCTCTAGGTTTTCCATTTTTGTTAAATCTTTATCTTCTTTGAACCACCATCCAAGGGCCTAAGCCCTTGTTGACCGCCGAGTTCACCGCCTCCTCTGTCCTCTCGCCTGATGAATTGGTAGAACCGGGATCTAGATCCACTTCACTAGAGTTGGCCCCCTTCGATTTAACCCATTCGCTGCAATCCTCTGTTTTATGGCCGACCAAACCGCATTTAAAACGAATGACATGAAGTCCTTTATACTCAATCCTTTAGATCTTCTTCCAGATTTTAACTCTGGAAACCAAAGCCTTGTCTAAATCAATTTCCACACACACGAGCATATTTACCCCTGAGGGCATTCGCCGTATTAGTGTCGAATTTAATCGGCTTACCCACTACTTTTGCTATTTCAAATAATATGGCTTCATTGAAAAATTCAATTGGGAGCTGAGGAAGTCTTATCCAGACAGCCGTACATTTGATTTTGTTATCTGCAGGGGAGAACCATGGGTGCCATTTCCTCACTGTGAGGTAATGGTCATGTACGAGCCACGGACCGTCTGTTAACACATGATAAAAATCCTATTTGCTAGTGAACTTAGTAAGAAAGTACCCCCTTCCCAGATCAATTAATTCCAGATTTCCTTCCAATCTCCACATGCTTGTCACCTTCAGTAGCATCAATTGATATCCTACGTCTTTGCCTAGCAGCTTGATGATCAGAGTTTGCCTCCACGGCTTCCACAGTCCCTTTAATACTTCATCCGACACCTCAATTTCCGGAACATAACCAAGCCCAACAAAAGGTTCCTCCATGTCTCCTCCCAACAAGTCTTCCTCTTCCTCTGCTTCCAAATCTTCCATTAAACCAAGACTCATCTCTAGTCCTTCGTTCACATTAACACGACCTACCAATATATCCTTAAAATAATATATCCTTAAAAGAAGAACGAGTCTCAGGACCATCCACACTTGCATCTACTTTGGGTTTCTTAACGCTACGCTCCCTGTAATCTTCTTCCTCCGTCGTGCCCTCCATACTTGCCATTTAATGGATAAGCTTTTTAACAATACTTTTTAACACCTGTTTTTTCCCTTGAAACCTTTCTGTTTGGTGACTGATTTAGATCTTGGAATATAACGTTTCCATGTCATCGAACAGGCAGCACAAATTATTTCTTTAAACATATTAAAAATATTATAAATACTTGTACGATATATAAAAGGGCTGGACTAAACATAAAAAGCTTATAATTTAGAGGCCCAAGCTTGGGTTGGACTGAATAGGACAGGTCAAGATAAGAGATGTTACCAAAGGTGCCCGGACCAGCCCGGTTCAGCATCAACCTTCACATGCTTACATGCCAACTCGGGGGGGGGGGGGAGTCCGGCACAAAGGAATTGGCGGCTGAGTCCTTTCTTTCAATAATCTGTAGCAAAGGGCATTACAAGTTACAAAGATCTACCACTAATCGTGGCCTCTGCACATCTATTCCTGAAGAGTATGGAGGGGAGAATTTGATGGATTTTGGTGACTTCGGTTTACCAGAGGCGGTTCTCAATCACAGCAGAAACGATGGCTCTCAAAGTTTCCTGCATGAACTCTCTATGATGAGATTATGGAAAATGAGCAAGTAGCATATGTTTGAGAACTTTGACAATTACCGTAGAATGGTCTCGAAGACCAAGGGAAAGCACCAAAGGCCTAGTGGAGCCAGAACTACTGCAAACAAAAAAGGGTGTGTTAAGAATTCGAGTAACTAAGTGACTCTTTAGACATTTGTCTAATAATACTCATTCATTTGCTTTTAAACGTGCGTGCATAGCTACTAACTATCCCTCCTTGCCAGCATTTGTCAAGCCTATGTTCGGATACATTGAAATCATTCACCTAAGAACCACCATCCTATCCCTCCAAAATTAAACCAAATAGAAGTAGAAACCTTGTAAATAATATGTTCATAGAAATGAGTACACATACCTTACATGTTCAATTAGTTGGCGGCAACATGCCACAAGCATTGGCTGTAAGAACACATAGATGTTAACCCTATCCACTTAAATGATTAAAACGACTATACACAAGAAATATCACATTTACCTCATCTCGTTTTCCAAATATTACAGACACATTGAAGGTTGGATGAATCGACATTCCCTCCTCCTTCCTGGTAGCAGAAAACAGTCAGTGCAAAATAATGTATTAAAACAAAAAAATGCTATCTAGTACTAACTTTACCCTTCCAATTACTATGCAAGCAAAAAGAAATCTTTCACAGACCAACATGCATACCTAGCATGCAGAATTGTCCCCATACTTCCAATTTGAGTTGCAATCACCTGAAAATGCTCAAATGTTAAGCTGGTTTGTAAACATGAAGACCCAAAATAGTCCGAAAGAAAATCCTTGGAACTTACAAGAAAATGATCATCATAGCCACATATGACAATCTCAGTTTTGTTACCCTGCCACGAAGATGTGATCAACAACAAACAATTTAAGGAGCCATCCACTCTAAATAGATCATATGAAAACACAATATGACACTTTGTCACACAAGAAGAGTGGGAAAGTTGAACAACATCCTCCCAAGAGTAGATTACATGTACTATAGGCTTGGACTTTTGGTCCCTACTCATAACACAACACTGAAAGAATAATCGTACATCTGTAGTGGAAGGTACCTTAGGTCTTGACCCACTAGAAGCTATCTCAAGAAAGAATAGCAAAAACTTGCAGCCAGTACAGAATCAACATTGACCCACAAAATGCCTAGTGGAGATAAATGCTATCTGTTGTGGCTATCATAGAGTTCCAAGGTAGACCGGTTATTGGAGAAAAAGTTTTGTGCTAGTCCTTCTATGATTTGAAAGCATAATTTCCAATGAAAAAAAATGCCATTCATCTTGTCTACGTCTGCCCCGATTCCATCACCATGGACATGATGCATTCCAATTAATTAAATCGTTGGACAACAAGATCTGGAACAATGAATGAACCAATAGAGTGGGTGCCACTTATAAAATCAGGGCTCAAATGTTCATGATGAGCGGCATTAACTCTCTTTTATTTAGGTCAGAGAAACCAAATGAGTCAAAAGGCTACACGAACAGAGTTTTACGTGGCAGTCCACCTCAACATATTTTAAAATTTCTTATGCTTCATTTCAACGGTATTTGATCAATTCAAAATTGCTCTTTTTTTTTTTTTTTTAAACACTATTTTTTCTGAGACTTATTTGATCTATGTTGCATTACTTGGAAAATGTAGGCAACATAAATCTGCACCTGTACACGCGGATAATCAACTAGCGCCCAACTTCAGATGCAAATCACAAATAAAATAAAATGCACTTGCATCCTCTGGCATTAGCAATTGGAGTTTGAAACAAACAAAATGTCAAACACCTGGTGAGCACATTACCCTTGTTAACAAAATCCCGGCCCACTAAAGAAACTTTCCTTGGTCCGTTGATTATGATTGTTATTATGAAACCTCTGTTGTTCAGAAGTGTGCAAATCCTATGTGGATGGAAATGATTCTGATCTCAAAAAGTCCAATACTCAACTCAGCGCCGACGCCCGAGTTGTCTTTTATCAGATTGATTGCAGTTCTGGTTACTGGCATTTTAATCGTAGCCACCATAATTCCAGTACTAATTACATAAGAATGTAAAATCCAAATAAAACCAATAAAAATTTTCATACTAGTACTAAACTAAATAATGCGGGTCAGGAAATGTGATCAATCATGGAAGATAAGGAAACAACTTCACGTACCTTAATTTCGACGCAGAGCTTCTTGGACTGAACAGGGAATGCTGGAATTCCCTCCATGAATGAGAGAGAGAGAGAGAGAGAGAGAGAGAGAGAGAGAAAGAAGACAATACTGGTCCGAGCCCATTCACCAAGGAATTCTCTTCGTTGGACTTGCGCTTATGTGGCAAGCAAGTTTCCCACGAGACCGGGTCATGGGTTTAGCCGGGCCAAATATGGGGCTAAGACAAGCATTGGGCCAGAGCCCGATCCAGCCCAAAATATGTTCATCTCCCCTCTTAAAATAATGACGACTACAGTCATCTCATCGTCGTGATCATTATGACAGTAGCAACTCTACCGTACAATCGCCTTCGCCAAACAACTACTCCTCCCTACTATGTCATCTCATCTCTCTCCACCACCCTCCACCAAAAGCTGATGGTTTAATATTATCTCTTAAATAAATTTTAGATTTGAATATTATGTATGACTATTATATATGATAAAAATAAATATTAAAATTCTTTAATTATCCAATCTGAATCAGATCATATTTAATTAAAATCAATATGATTATCAAATATCGATAATTTATAAAATAATAAAAAAAATTAATTCTTCGACCGTTCACGTCCACGGGGTGTTTACTGCACTATTCTAGTAAATTTCATTATAGGTCATTGGGAAGGACGTGGTATAGTTCCATCTCGGGACATAACATTGTATTCCGTCCCTCCCTCGACAATCTTACAATAGCAAATGAAAATTATTGTGTTATTTTATTGAGAATGAGGAGAGATTAAGATTATCCAGAGAGGCAAAGCATTTAACATTCTTTTTTTTTGGGACTACACAATGTTTCCATTTCGAGATAACTGTTTATGGTACCAAAATGGACAACGTGGTCCGATCGTAGCTCATCAACAATCCCATGCACAAACGTTAAGTTGCGGCCCACGTAGTCGTTGTGACGACCTATAAAACTATATAGGGCCAAATGCGATCACGTACCCATTCTCCATAGTTCCATTCGTGAAGAGTTCTTTGATTTTTTAATATGTTGGTGGGGTCCCATACTCTCTCATTCAATAAGGCTAGTTTATATTTTTAAAAAAAAAAATATTAAATTTATTATGATAAAAAATATATTATAAATAAAAAAAGATAAGATAGAAATAAATGGAGACAAATAAAGTTAACATTTGTGGAACATTAATTTTGTTTGGGAATTTGGGATGATTATGTCGCCTTCGTAAATATTTTATGGGAATGCGAATGTTTGGTTTGTTTAGAAATGTTCGTTCGTAGGTTATGTGGTTGGCGGGGTTGGATAGGGAACCCGTGCTTACCTGTTATTCTAACTCGTGAGGACCGGAAGGTGTATATGGCTCAAATTACCAGGTTGTTCCATGTGAAGGCTGCAGCCACCAGCCGACTCTCCCAGTCTAGCCGCCGTATCTCTCTCTCTCTCTCTCTCTATCTCAACGATAACAATAATAATAATAATCATGGGATGACTGAATTTGCAAGTTCCAACGACCAAAATTAAAGTATAAGAATCACCCGAGGGTGTTAGGGAAGAGGGGGAATTGGAAATTTCAGTAATTATAAAATAATTTTAATACGGTAAAAGTTTGTTAAAATAAAAAAGAAAAATTATTGTTTTCTCATTTAACATTTAAAAAGTTACTAATTTAATTATATCATTCTTTATAATTAAAATTATTGTGGTAATTTTACTATAAACTAATGATTCTGAGTCATAACTATTATTTTTAAAAAGATATCAATGTCAAATCTCCCGCCGTTAAGATGTTATTTTTTTTAACTCGATTGTGTACTTTAATTAAAATTGAATTCAATAATTAATAGTTACAAAATAAATGTTGGGTATATTTATATATTACTTTTCTGGTTTTAAAAAAAAAAAAAAAAAGTTCCAAAAATTTCCAACAATCTTTATGTGTACGTTGTATAAGCCAAGTGAAGCTGACACAAGCCAAACACTTTCTTTATGGTCCCTATTTTGGGGGGTGAGAAGGAGAAGCCACACTGAAAATTGACAATCCGTTGGCGTAGCTCATCTAAATGCTGGCACTTTATGCGTGATAGGGTAGAGAGATATACTCTTGGACCCTCTCTCTCTCTCTCTTCAATTATAAGTTTCAAGACTCAAAAAGTGAATACCTGAGTCTTCTCATTCTGAGGAAACAAGAAAATGGGATTCATAAAGAGTGAAGAGAGACAGAGAGAAGAGCTGGAAGAGTTCAAGCGTGCGTTGCTGGCATGTGGGAGCTTGCAGAGAAGAAAAGGAGATGAAGATGAATTGAGGAGAGAAAATAGAGTGATGGGTATTGATGAAGATCCGCAAGACAAATTGGTTTGTGTCACCAGTGGGGTTTCTTACCTAGGACTTGCTCTTGTTAGACAACTTGTCATCCGTGGTTACTCTGTCAGATTAATGGTCGACAAACAAGGTAATCATTCCTAAAATATTTTTATTTATTTCTTTCCTTTTATGGTAACAGAACCTTTCATGAGTGAAGGTTAAAATATAATAAAAATTTAAGATTATAATTTTGGAAAAAAACAGTAATTATAAATTTTGCATAGAAAAAGAACATTTGGAGTTTTATTTTTACAATTATATATGTATTTAAACAATGAAATAAAACCCATCTATCCATTCTCTTCCCTTTGCTGTTTCTCTAAATTCATAAAGTTGAATATTTTTTTAAACTTTTTAAGTTATGAATAGGTAAACTTACAATTTTATTTTTAAGATAAATATATTTTTCTTTTAATTAACCTTTAATATATATATATATGTATGCACATATTTGTTTAGAAGATGTAGGAGTATATTATGTTGGTGAAAAGAAAATAATGGAAATGAGAAATGCAGAGGACATTGAAAAAATAAGAGAGATGGAGACAACAGGGGAGAGAGGTGGCATTACTAACAGAGTAGAAGCAGTGATGGGCAAACTCACTGAGATAGAAAGCTTGACTGCTGCATTTAATGGCTGTCGTGGCGTATTTCACACCTCTGCCTTTGCTGATCCAGCTGGTCTCTCTGGATACTCTGTAAGCCCCCAACCCCCACAACTCCTTTTGGACTTATGTCACAAACATTAAAAGAATGAGTTGACTATTCATCTTATTCGGATTCTAAGCAATCGGAGTTGTGTAGTAGGTGAGGGAGTCTTTGTGCTTGTTTGGAAATAAAAATTTTGAATAATAATTATCGAGTTTTTATAAATATACTTCTTGTAATAAGTATTTTTTTTTATAAAAAAAATGTCATCTAATTTTAGTTGAGTGTTGCATTAATTTTCCCAAAATGTGCTACTGCAAAAGTACTCTCAAACATACTCTTCCTCTTCCATGTCATTATGGTAGAAATCCATGGCTGAGATGGAGGTGAGATCGAGTGAGAACGTGATAGAGGCATGTGCAAGAACACCCTCTGTGAGAAAATGTGTGCTAACATCTTCATTACTTGCCTGCATTTGGAGGGAAAACAAATCATGTGATCTCACCCCAGTGATCAATCATGAATGTTGGAGTGATGAACAACTTTGCACTCAAAGAAGGGTTATTCTCTCTTCCTTCCTATCAATTTTTTTTTTGGGGGTTTCATATTTTATACTTAGCATTTGAAATGTACTAACTGTTGAGGGAATTGGGCAGCTGTGGTACGCATTGGGTAAACTAAGAGCAGAGAAAGCTGCATGGAGGGTTGCTCAAGAGAGACGGATCAGGCTATCCGCTATCTGCCCTGGCCTCATTACTGGCCCTGATTTTTGCCGGCGGAATTCAACTCCAACCATTGCATATCTAAAAGGTCAAGTCATTTTAGCAACTTTTTTTCTTTAATCCTTTGGTGGGCTAAGTCCTAAATATAATTAAATGCATCAAAATGCAGGTGCCGAAGATATGTATGCAAATGGTTTGCTAGCAACGGTGGATGTTAGTAGACTGGCAGAGGCCCACATATGCGTGCTCGAGGCATTGTGTTCGACAGAATTTGGGAGGTACATTTGCTATGACCGCGTAGTGGAAACACAAGATGAGGCTGAGAGATTGGCACAAGACTTGGGGATGCCGACACACAAGATTTCTGGGCACACGAGTGGCAATGGCATTTCACAGCAGAGTCGTTTTCACTTGTCAAATGTGAAGCTCAATAGACTCATGTCTAGAACAATGAGAAGTTGCTATGGTGAATGTTGTATTGGATTTTGATCATAGATGACGTTTCTAAAACTTTTCTAGCATGGTAATTCAAAGTAAAATTTTCTTAACTTCAAAAGGTTAATTCAAAGTAAGACCCAATGAGTTATAATTTAACTGACATCGTTTCTTTTTCCCTTATAAAAGGTCTCGAAAATATGCAAAAACCCCTCTACCATTTTATGAGTATTTTTCTTTTTATGTGTGGCATGGCCACTCCTTGGCAGAATCCACTACTTTGAAACTTAAGTTGTAAGGATACTTAAACCATATATTTTGAGGGTACTTCTAATAACCAAAAGATGGCAAGTACTTTTCACTTAATGAGTCAATCCCCTTGTTGAACTTATGTTCTAATTTTCTATTAATTTTTATTATTTTATGTGCTCTCAAATGTATTTATTGACTTTTTTTTATATTAAAATGATGTTTATTTTATTTATTTCAAATAAATAAACTGATTTTCTTATTATTTATACATATATAAAGTCTCTTAATTCAATATAAATGATTTATATTAATGACCATATTGACAGTAAATACTTTAAATATAAATTATAATTGTATTGATTTAAGATAAAATTTATATATGAATGATAAATTTTGATACTTTATCATATACATACTATAGACTGAGGGACTATCATTAATAGAAGTTAGTGCAAATGACTAACACCGAATTAATTGTTAAATCAATTATTCAAGATTTTAAGTTTAACCTAACTCGATTCATTGCCCACTAGACTCAAAACTCAAGCCTAATGCTTTTCTTAGAAGAGGGTGGAAATCAAGGGTGTGTTTGGTTCGTAGTCAATTGGGAATGAACTTTAAAAACTCATCATTTTCATTTCAATTTCAGAAATTTCATAATTTAAAGATTTTATTCCTATATTTCTATTCTTATTTTATTTCATAATTTAAAATTTTAAGAATTTAAAAAAAATTTTGTTTCTCACAACCAACAAATTTATCACACCAGTGAGAAAAATTTTTGGGTTTGCCCTGATTTCAACCACATTTAGAGACCGCTAGCAAGGAATTTGGTAAGGTGGTTTCTAGGGTCACCAATATCATCTTTGCCTTCCAGGGTAAATCAAAAAGAGCAAAATAAGGCAGAAAATATGTTCTTAGACCAAATATATTGAGAAATTTAATGAAACCCAGAAACAAAAATAAAAAATCCAGACGAAATAGAGAGGGGGAGGGCTCAGAAAGTCGCTTTATGTGCTCAAAGAAGAGAAGACTCTTCTCATACAAGAGGTGTCAGAAATATTACAGCATTCTTCATCTTTGCCCCCCACCAAAAGGAAAATCAAAACGACATCAACAGAGAGAGAGAGAGACTGCGACTTGCAAGGCTGCGATGTAAGCATCTGCTGAATTAGGGCGTAGTGTTTGCTACATTTATAGGCGGAGCTCCGCCATTGGTTTTGGGTTTGGTTGAAGGGTTTGGTTTAAATAGGAAGTTAAATAAGGTAGAGCCCAATATTTAGCCCATTTCGAGTAACTATCATGGGCCCAAAACCGGCCCACTATTCGTTATCCCAAATTTCATAAAATCTTCAAAGGTTACATCGTGGCTGGGGTCTAAACTATAGTTACACCACTCGATTTTTTCTTTACCTGTCTAAGAAAATGCTCATACAGAGACTAGGTTCATGTCCCATGATACATGACATAGGTCACTTTGGGGGGTGACTCTTTATTTTAAGGTGCCATATTTGGAGTGACTCTTTGTTTTATCAACATATTTAGGGAGATAGTGCAATTATTTTGAACTCCAAAATTGGCTGTGAAGCTATTTTGAACATCAGTAAAGTTGGTCTTTCCGTTCATCTATGAGTTAAATGGGGTCATCAACAACTTTTCGCAGAAGAAGGTGGAGAGAGAGAGAGAGTTTTAACCGAAGGAGAGACAAGGTCCTCAAGTGTATAATTTACTGGTCACAATCTCCTTTCTTTACCTTAAGATTCAGGATTCAAATTGCTGTGTAACTAAAAAAAAAATAGAAGGAGAGACAAGATTAGTGTGGGAAACTTATCTAGTAATAGGTCAAAGGTCAATGGAAAATTTTGCATTTGAATATATATATTTTGTATTGATGTCAATTAATAACAATTGCAATTTTGAGAGTGAACAAATACGAGGACATAAGTAGGATTACAATAAAGAATGTGTTTCCTAATAATAATAATAATAATAATAATAATAATAATAATAATAATAATAATAATAAAAATAAAGAATGTGTTTCCAATTAATACAGAGTGGAGAATTGTACCGGAAAATTGGAAATCATTTGAGAATAAATTACTACAAAATTATTCTTTTATTGGTTAAGCAATCGAGTCCTTCGTCTAATCTTAGTTAATTTGATTGGAAATTTATTAAAATTAAAAGTTTTAATTTTGAATTACCATTTGAAACTATGCATATGATTCACCTAATATAATTGATTTGAGATTATTTTTGCGATCATAGAAATTCCTACTAATATATTTTGAAAAAAAAATAGCCCTTTTGTAATGATGGGTCATAGGGCTTTTTCGCTTAAAATGGCCCATATAGCCCAAATCTGTGGAAGAAATAAAGAAACCCCCCAAACCCATACTCATTTATTTATTTATTTATTTATTTTTTTTTAAATGCAAGAAACCCTCAAAATTCAGTGACGACTGGGGTCGTTTGTTTTGCTCTCAAAACGACAGTATAGTATAAAGCAATCGGTACGGGCCAAGCCCACTTCTTATTCAAAAAGCCAAGCCCAACCCAAATTGGCCCATATGACCCGTCCGTCCTTCTCCCTGGCCACGCCAGAGACTTCCACAGAAGCGTGAAGCGGAAGACGGTCATAGGGAAGTTGGAGAGAGAGAGAGAGAGAGAGAGAGAGAATGGAGGGAAGGGGGGCGACAAGGATAATGATTGGAGTGAACGAGTCGACGATCAGAGGCTATCCTCACGCTTCCATTAGCAGTCGAGGAGCTTTCGAGTGGGTTCTCAACAAGATCGTTCGCTCCAACACTTCTGGTTTCGACCTTCTCTTCCTTCACGTTCAAGTTCCCGATGAAGATGGTGTATCTCTCTCTCTCTCTGTGTGCAAGTTCTTGATAAAATTGATTGAATTTTTCCTTTATCAATTTCGCTTTGTAAGTTCTTGATTAAATTGACTGATCAACTATTTTGAGCATGACCCTATGTCCTGCATTCTGATTCGCGTGCCCTATATTTGATTAGAGTTTTGCTTTAAGTGTTTTGCTGCTATATTCACTTGATTTTTGTGCTTCTTTGGTGAAGTTGGTGGATATCGAGTTTCAGGGTTTTCTCTCCTTCGCTTTATGTGGTTTTTTGCAGAAAAAATTGAGCATTTGATCTTCTTCCGCTCTGATAATGATCAATATGTGCCCATCTATAGATTTTTCTTTGTCTGTTTATAGTATTTAACCTCCGTTTTGCTCTTCATTCTGAAAAATAACACAAGATTTCAATCCTTTTGGCTGAATTCAATACCCACCCTTCAATTTAGGCTTCGTGATTTCTCCTAGGAGAAAACTTTTATGAAGGAACTATAACCTACAGAGTCATTCGTTGAAGATTATTGAATAATGTCCTCCTCCAATGCACTGATGGTGCTTAGCATACTTCCTTATGTTTCTCTACCTACCTTGATATGCATAATCTCGTGGAAGAGTTTCTTGTGCTTTTTTAAGGTTGACCCTTGCTCGTGGTTTCTTTCTCTTGATTTTCTTTGTTTTTGTAACTCTTTTCGCGGGCTAGTCTCATCCTTCCTTACCTCCTTAGCAATGTAAAAGTTTGGTGATCTTATTGTATTACCGGTTGCTTGCCAACCTTTCTGGTATCTTATCCTGTTTAGTTTCCCGCATAGTATGGATGTCCTTGTAAGTTTCCCAAATCAGGATAGCTTTCTTAGGCTGACTTATAAAATAAGTGCTCTTAGGCATTAGGATATGTGAAAAAACTTGCCCCACCTGCCATAGACTATTCATTTTTTGTTTCTGTAAAATTGTTTCTGTGTGTTCGGCTGAATGTTGGAAATTCGATGTGTTTCTCCGTTTTGCTGATATATCATTGTACCTGCTACATGAGGAGAATTCTTAACCATTTGAAATTCTTCGGGCAGTTTTGGCTCTAATCTTGCATGTGCTTCTTTGGGATTATGAATGATGGTCTGTTTCTCTCTGAGTTGTTGAAATTTCTCGGCATATTGTTACACCACTTAGTAGTTCAGTTTGTATTTTTCTAATATTATGTGTACTTTTGGGTTATAAGCAGATATTTGTTGCTCTCCATATTTTGGAAATTTGTCTGCATTATGCATCCATCTTGTTGAAGTTTATTGATTTAGTGTGTTCTGGAACATTTTTCTGCTAGGTTTTGATGACATGGATAGCATATATGCCTCACCTGAGGATTTTAAGAGCATCAAGCACAGAGATAAGCTAAGGGGGCTTCATTTGCTTGAATACTTTGTCAATCGATGCCATGAAGTTGGGGTACTGGTTTACCCTTCCTCTTCTCTCTCTCTCCCTCTCTCTCACACGTGTGCGTGTGCGCACGCAGACACACACGTGCATACAATTTTTTCACTAGACATTTTTTTTTACGTGATTATTTGGATTTATCTTTTCTGCTTGCACGACTTCTGATATTTCTTTTGGCTTGTTGGCTAGAAATTGGACGTAATTGTTAATTTTGGCTGTTGATATTTATAAAGGTTACATAGCTGAAGTTATTTTGCCGGTTCTAGGTGGCTTGTCAGGCATGGATCAAGAAAGGTGATCCCAAGGAAGTAATCTGTCATGAGGTGAAAAGAGTTCAACCTGATCTACTTGTTCTGGGATGTCGGGGTCTTGGTCCTTTTCAGAGGTATTCTTGGATATAAATAATATATTTACTGCTTGATTTTCAAACTGGAAATTTTATTGCAATGAATCATAGTTCTTTTCCAGTCGCCTTTTACTTGGCTTGTAAGCAGTAGGTTTTCAACCCTTGGTATATTTGATTACCAATATATACCCACATGAGTGGCAGTAGTCTTCTTAACCCCTGTTTCTGTTAATGATTGACCTTGTAATTTTTCATTTTTCCTTTCTTACTACCTGATTTTCTTATTAAAAATTCAGTCTCTAAACTTAGCATTATACACTGTACCCGCACACTCTGAATTCAGCATTTGGACATAACAATGTCAGTTCTTTGGCCTACAGTCCAAGGACCTTGCACTCCAAAGTGTTCTGCAAATAATTTAGTCGCTATCCTACCTTCATGCACAAGGCTTTTCCCGAGATCTTGAACTAGTGAAATATCCTTCATAACTAAGAGATGTCACCCTATTTCTTCTTTGCAGGGTGTTCGTTGGAACTGTGAGTGAATTTTGCCAGAAGCATGCTGAGTGCCCGGTGGTCACTATCAAAAGAAGTGCCGAAGAAACTCCTCAGGATCCTGTTGATGATTGATTGTCATATCTGCGTAGTATTTCTTTCATCCAGCTACTGAACTTGCATGCCGTTATTTTAAATGCATTCGAAAATTCCTTTTCCTTTTTTTATTTTTCATTTTATTTCTTTGAAATCTTTGTTCTTTGTTTACTTTCTTGCCGGGGGTTGAGGGCTTGTGTAAGGGAGAACAACAAAGCCGTTGCTTGTTCGGAGAATTTTTGTAGGAATTGTTCTCTCATCTGTCGAAGGATTCTCTTTGTGGTCGTAAATATCTAATGCCAGATGGATAAAATAATAAATTAATAGACCAAATCTTATATCGTAGGCTATATCTAAATATTTATTCAAGATGGTGACTAGATACTAATATGAATTAACATGTATGATTTATTATTTGGTCCATAATTTATTTGATTATTTTGTTGTTGCCTCTGTTTCATTCATTTTGCTTGCCCAAGTAGGGGCTTGCATTTACTACATCAAGCAAGTAATCAACCTGAGAGAGAGGGAGAGAGAGAGAGAGAGAGGGAGAGGAATGGTGATGTATGGTAATTAGAAATGCCAACGCAATGGTTTACAGGGAGTGGAGCAGAACCTAAACCTACTAGCACTACATGGAATATACTCCTACCACTGCCATTCTGTAGAGAACTAACCTCCTTTTTACATTCATGCTAAAGTAAAGCCCTACGGTTAGAACATGTTTCTCTATCTGATACTTGACTGGATTTGATTTACTTCACCCAAAGAGCCCCCAACACCAGCTCTTGAATTCTCAAGTTAATTCGATGCCGATGTATTCATTGAGCTCACCTTCTTCAACAAGGCTTTGATCTCGCCCTCTAAACAGGATTTCATTTCTGGTGACAGCGTGCCGCCCATTGTATCCAACATTAGAGTCATCATCTCAAAATTCCTCTTTATGAGTTGAATTGGCAAAGTGTCATCAGCAGATGCCGACTGTTCACTCAGCTTCCTGCCTCCGGTCTTCAAGTTAGACGAAGCTTTGTCTAGTTTAGCATCCTCAGGTTTATCGTTCCTAGCAGGAGCCAAGAAATTCTCAAGCCGATAACTTACCTGTGCATCCCCAAAGAGACTGACCTTCTGTGAATGATTGAAAGCCTCTTCAGCATCATCTTTGTTAATGAAGGCTACGTAACAAGAGCTAGAATCACTAGACACCCACGTCTCTGATTCCTTCAGCAGCCCAAATTGACTGTATAATTTGATGAGGTTCTCCTTTGGTGGTGAAGAAAAACCTGGGCTGAAGGTCAAGACAAGGACTGCTGCTGCCGGCACTGAAAATTTCCCGTCATTCACCTTGCCAGTTTCATTGAGATTTGGTGGCCTAGCAGCTTTTGAATTTTTCCCTCCTTTAAGCTCATGCTTTGTCCGCTTGGACTTTCCTTCTGGCGATTTGGGGGTCTGATCTTTTTCTGACGTCCCATGCTTGAGGTTTGATGCTTTTCTCTTTTGCCCAGATTGAGCAGTCAGTTTTTTGTACATTTTGTAGTTGGGTCCGTCAGAATAGATGGAGCTTCTGAAAGCAGAGCAGAATTTTCTTGTAGTTTCATCATCCTCCACCCATATAGGATCAACAGCTGCTGAATGGACATCGGATAGAACTTTGTCTGCAGGGGCACTAGCTTCCATGGGATCAATATTAAGCCTGTTCTGCTCTTCTTTCTGCATCTCAGAAGTTGGGGTATGAACTGTGTCGGACTCAACAGTATTTCCTTCAGAGCGCTTCTGAAATGTCTGACCACTGCACTTAAATATTGGAGGGGACCCAATAAGTTGACCAGAAGCCTTGGCCATCCTTTCACCCATCCGAGAAACATTGGAAACTTCCCAAGAATCTGCTTTAGGTTCCCCATTGGATTTTGGGCTTCTTGACTCCCAAGTTAGATTTGTATACGGAGGTGACAAATACTTGCTCTTCTTTCTTTCCCTTGTCTCAGAACCACCCCTATTGAATTCCCCTTTTGCAGCATCCTTACAGCTCTCAACACCTGAAGGTTTCCCCTCATCTACACAAGATACCCTTGCTATTGCTGCTGGACATTTTGAAGGCTCAGCCTTACTATTCTTCTTCCTTGGTGACAGACTTAGATTACCTTCACTTTCAGACTTATCAGCACTATTCTTCCTCCTCTTCCCAGATGAGGACGCAATAGTAGCCAACTTTGTTTCTTCCCCATTGACAACCCCATTTTTTCTTTCGTTTTCAGCATTCTCCACTCCTTCCATAAGCTCAGCCACGCTTTTTTGTTTCCTAGTGTGGAATAGCTTATCATCAGAAACTTCATCAAAGGAGATTTGATAAGTTTCGGTAGCTTCAGTCCCCACATGTGATGAAAGCTTATTTCCCTCCACTAAGCCCTGCTCCATATTGTTCTTGCTGATATCTTCAAGGCCCGGAATTAGTTGAGGTTCATGAAATGTGAGCACTTTTGAGCCCCCCTTTGCATGATAGAAGGCTGAGAGCCGACTCATAAACACTGTTAGCTCAAGGGTGTTTGTGACAGAAACATGGCATGCAGCAAACAGAAGATAATCAAGAAAATCTGCAGGACTAAAATAAGAAACTGAAAGTTCACCAAGCGAACCCTCTGGAACAAAAACTCCCTCCTTAATCCCAGCATTCACTGCCATTGGCCTAGCTGTAGCTAACTCAATCTGATTTTCTTTCGGTACACAAGAGCAAGTCATCTCCAACTCCACCTGTCTCCCAATCTCATCCACCGCTTCCTTCACAGCACAGACAAAGTTCCGAGAATTGCTTTGTTGTGACATTGTCTCAAACTCCTCCTTCAAAGGTTTTAACTGAGATGGGAAACACCAAGCAAAACTTCTATCGCCAAAATAGGCCACAAGAAAACGGCCCCTCCTCCTGTACTTCAAGGCGGCCTCTGATGCATCTGAAGGATCATAAATCTGTCCCGGCCACCAAGGGTGACTTCTAATCTTTCCCCACACGAAATCCCCCACAGAAAACTCATACTCCAAATCGGTCCCATCTTCCCCCATCTCTTCCTCCTCTTCTTCCCCATTCACCTCTCCCATAATCCTCTCACTCAAGTCCCTCCCATTTTCAGAAACTGAAATTTTGTTCTCCTCAGACCCACTTTTCTCATCAAAATCATAGCCCAATTTCAGGTCAACAAGACCAGATGCACGCTCCTGAACACCATTTGGTTCAACCTCCTCCACACCCACCTCAGTACCATGAACTTCCACATCGAGCGAAACACCATTGCCATCATAATGCACCTTCTTATCTAAACTATTCCCCACTGAACCCGCTTCCATCACATCATCTGCCTCCATTTCCCCATTCCCACTTCCCTTGCGCTTCTCCATTTCGTTCTCATCATCTTCACTAAACCCTTCACTATCTACCAAATCCACAATTTCCACTACCCCACCAAGCCTTTCAGCATTCTCATCACTACGTACTTTTTCACCAATTGAAACCCCTGCATTCCCGTTACCTACATTGATTTCAGCTAAAACTTCAGACTCCTTAACAGATTGCTTCTTCTGAACCAAATCAACAACAGAAACCCAAACCCCATCATCAAGTGACTGAGCCTTTAGGGCTTTCGAGGCCCCATTTTCTTCCATTTTTCAGAAAATGTTCCCAGATTTCAGTTTTCTCCGACGAATGAACCTCAGAATCTTAACACTGAAAACGCATAAATAAAACTAAACATCCGCATAAATCCAAGGAAAAACAAGAAACCCACAAACGCATTCTAGGGTTTCGTTACATAAAGAAAAATAATTGCAATTATTTTTTCTTTAGTACGAAACACACACACAGACACACAACAAAACCTGATATATTAAACTAAACAAGTTAGAGAGAGAGAGAGAGTACCTAACGAAAAGCAAAATAAGCCCCACAAGGTTCAATTCAGGCCATTTGAGGCGAGGGAGGGTGGGGGAGAGCGATGTTTTCGGGTTTTCTGAGCTACAGAGAGAGAGTGTGTGTACGGCTGCAATAAAAGAAGCTCTAGCGCCAGGTGCAAATCGGAGACGGTGGTGAGTGTCGTCACAAAAACGCTGCGTTTTATTAGTGCCATACTGTAAATTGTGTGTATGCGTGCTGTATCCCGTGTTGTGGGGTTAATGGTCCCCACCCAAACGCTGAATGACTGAACCGCTTCTCCAGATTTATTTTCTCCCCTCCCCCCCAATTTCGCGAGTATGTAAATTTCAAAATACTCGCTCCAAATTAAATGCCGCGTGTAAATCAGGCTCGGTCCGCATGGGACAGGCTTTATTTTCGCTGCATGCGTCCGTAAAAATTTCGAAGCGTATGTCAAGGCATCTTCAATTGACAGACAGACGTGTGGGAAGAGGAACAATGACTGGAGCATGACATGACCATGGATGACAACACGTAAGCATGGGAATGTTATTCTCCACCAAGAAGGTGATAAGGCTGCAGGAGTCACTCTTCTATCAACGACACTTGTCCCCTCCTCCCTCCCGCCTTCTGGGTTTTGAGTGGACCACGCAGTAAAAAAGAATTTATACTCAAAAAAATAAAAATAAAATAAAAAACAAAAATAAAAATTGTATGGCTTTCATGTTGGTGCATCTCACAAAGGGCATGAAAAACAGATCACTTGCTCTGATTTCGTAGTATAAATTTTTATCCTTTGATCCTTATTTATTTTGTTTTAATAGAAAATCTTTAAGATTAAGACTATACAACACACAGAGGTAATTATTCACAAATCAAAATTATTTTTTTAAATAAATTATTAACATCTGATAACTATATTAGATCTAATTAAATTTGACTCGAATCGGGTTAAACATTTAAAGAATAAAACACTCTCCAAATCTGTTTTTTTCGTACATAAAATTTGAATAAAAAATCTTACTTAAAAAGAATAAATGTTCGATTATAAGATCAACTAATTAAATATATTAGCCATTAAAGTATATGTTTACTAGTGTATTATTAAAAGTGAGTTCGAGCAATTCGGTCTTTTGTGAAATTATTTCGTGTCGTCCTTAGAGGGCTAAAACCAAATTTAGCATGCAGCATATTCTTGCTCGGGGTGTAATTGAAAATGTATAAAGCATAAATTCATTAGGGTTGCCTAAGAATATACTATCAAACTCCAATTAGCTAGTCCCCTCCCCTATCCTATCTACACCCTGTTAATGATGATTTAAACACCAAAAGGAAACCAAAAGAAGTTTGGAAAACAAACAATGGATGCCATCAATGTATAGTCGTTGATCAATATTATTCTCAACATTAAATTACTCAAAAAAAAAATATATATATATATGGAATAACTATGTTTATATCTCAGGTCTTTTGTAGGAAAATTAAGATTAATTTAAGCAAAGATTATTGAAAAAAATAACTTTTTTACAACAAAATCTTATATTCCTATGAAATGTTTTTTTTTTATTTTAAATAAAAAAACATTTCAAAAGGATTAAAACAAACTATCTGTAAATTAAGACAACCAAATTGAAGTTTCAAAGGGAATAACCTAATAACGTCATAAAGTACAGACCCTATACTTATATTGGGTAATGAGACCTTTTCCATATAATATGAGTGTTTTTTCACATAATATGAAATAACTCCAAATTAATATCTTTTTTTTTTTTTAAAAAAATTGAATATATATATTTTTTATAAGGAAATTCAACCAAACAGATAGAGAATAATAATGATCAACTATGACAAATGCACGAGTGCCATACTCTGTTTTCCAAAAGCAGCTTGAATTTGGAAATCCACAATTCAAGATAAAGCATCAGAACTAGCCAACGAATGGGATTGAGTGGCAACAAATACTGTGGACACAGTAACAAAATAATGAAATAACTATACAACTCACTCTCCCCTCTTTGCTTTCACTCCAATGATGCAAGGCATTAAGGTTAGAAATAGAATAGGGAAAGGGATATTAGGTCTTTCTCTGAAATTTAGCTTGAAAAGACGAGTAACCCATCTGGTGCCCCAGAATCAAAGGGTCTCCTCTAATAAGAGTTTTCAAAGGATACCCTCTTGGGTTCACATCAAGAGGAAAGTTCTCATACCAAAAGAGTCATCCCACATATAGGGGTGCATGTGTGCCAACAAAATCAGGTGAGCTAAACTAAGAGCAGAAGATGAAAATCCACTTCCAACACTTCCCTATTAAGAGTTTTCAGCAGGAATGAGATATCTGTGGGTTACATTTGGTAGGCCACAAAAGGAACTCCTTATTTGATCAACTGTGACCACCAGCAATACATGAGAACACCACTCCAATCGAAAGAAGACTTCAAAATATATAACAACTAAAAGCTCTTCGGATCACGATCTACATAGCAATTCCTTCGTTTTTTTCTCTCCCGAACACACAAATCAGACAATAGTTGTAAGTTACATGTGAACCACAATTAACCCAGAATTTTTTTTGACTATAAAGTTAATTGAGCACAACCATATGAACAGAAATGCAATGCAGGTATCAGCACCAAACCATTGTAAGCTCTCACACTATGGCACTACACATAGATGTGGTAACCTACCATTTCATCCAATCCAAAACAATTAATCCCAGCAGCTCATAGCACATAACACTAAACAATAAACTACTAAATACTTCCACATTTGCAAACAAAATGATGCAACTGAGCATCAACTTCTTTACCACATTCTCACGCCTAACATAGCCATACAAAATAATGTCACTTGAACACAACACCACTCGGACACTTCATAACTTATAATGGTGTAAAAATTTAACTTTGTTATGCAGCTATGTCCATGCAAATGCAAAGCTAAAATTTCATATCAGGGTGAAATACATCATGCATTTCGTGTTACAATTTTTACAATTTCAGGGGGAAGTTATAATTTTTAGGCAAAAATAATAGTTGGGGATATATATATAGATATATATATATATATATATATATATATATATACATATATATATCCTTCTGTCCTATAATAGACTGATCGAATCAAACAAAATTACGTGTGAAAATCCCATAACTGCGGAAGAGAGAAACAAGGTAATTGATAAATTAGAGACGCATAGAGAAATTTTGACTTTAAATTGAACAATTACAGATAACTATGAGGAACTATCAAACTAACGAGCTCAAAAAAATTAAGCTAAAAATTCCCAAAGACATACAACAAAAGATTAGGGTACTTAGATTTTACCATCACACGATTGCAACCTTAGCTCCAGCTTCTTCAAGCTGCTTCTTGGCTTCCTCAGCCTCTTCCTTCGAAACCCCTTCTTTGAATTTCTTGGGGAGTCCTTCAATCAACTCCTTAGCTTCCTTCAGAGCCAAGCTTGTAATCACTCTAACCGCCTTAATCGTAGCAATTCTCGCATTGCTAGGCACTTCCTCGATGACGACGTCGAATTCCGTCTTCTCCTCCGGCGCAGCGGCGGCCGCGTCGGCTGGAGGTCCGCCAGGAGAGACGGCCACACCTGCAGGGACGGGGACGGCGGCGGAGACACCTAGCTTTTCTTGGAGCCAGTCGACGAGGATACGAGCTTCTTCTAGGGTTAGGTTTGAGAGGTCTGTTCCGAGTTTCTCGATTTTTTCGGGAGCGGCGACGGAGGAGACAGGGCGGAGACGTGTGGTGGTGGAACGGAGAGAAAAGGGATTAGGGTTAGGGTTTTTGAGTGGGAATTCGACGGTTTGTTTTGGGAAGGGGAGAGAGAATGAAGGGGAAGATGAGGTAGCAGGTGAAGAAGAGCGGAGGGAGAGAGTAGAGAGTGTGCTTGTTGCCATTGTTGTGGGGGAGGGAGAGAGAGAGAGAGAGAGAGAGAGCGAGAAGAAGAAGAAGATCGGATAGGGAATAATTTGCAGAGACTCGAGAGATCGGGTTCAAGGGAGAGAAACTGCCCAGCTCCAAAACAGGAGGTAAAAAGGCCAAGGACGAGAGTTTTTGGGGCGTTCCGAGAATCGAACTCGGGACCTCTCGCACCCAAAGCGAGAATCATACCACTAGACCAAACGCCCACTTGCTGGCAGCTTCAACCTTTCTTCGACAAACTCGATTGTCCCATTAAATGAACAAGAGCTTTTTCATTTTTTTCTTATTTTTACACTTTTATGTTACTTGAGACTTGTGCTCGCATATGAAAGGTAGCCTAACTCACAAAATCTGTGTGTGTGTGAAGAAAAAAAAAAAAAAAAAAAAAAAAATATATATATATATATATATATATATATATATATATATATATATATATATATATATATAGTGTTTTTCAACAAACTATGTATATTTTTTTCTTCTACTTGCAACTCCTTTAATAATCATCCATATCCCTAATCTCCTTGGATTCAATGAATTTCACTTTCCTCTAGCCTTGATTCTCAATAATTAGCACCTCATCAACCCCAGCGAACTTTTAAAGAGAGATTTTGTGATTTCTGTAATTTAAGAATCTTGTCCTCGAGTGACATTTCTCGGGCAATCTTTCCTTGAATACAGATGATCAAATAGGATCAATACATGCTAGGATCCTAAACCTATAAATGCTACAACATGGGTAGTATCACATGATTTTAATAAAATCCGGGATACCCAACAACCTGCAGGCACCAGAACTTCACCATCTTCTGCGCTTTCTTCCATACCAATATGCAAAAGCTGCGACCGATGCAGCCACAATAACACCAGCTGTCGCATGCCA
This sequence comes from Dillenia turbinata, assembly GCA_037126225.1. Taxonomy (NCBI): domain Eukaryota; kingdom Viridiplantae; phylum Streptophyta; class Magnoliopsida; order Dilleniales; family Dilleniaceae; genus Dillenia; species Dillenia turbinata. Next base: position 12,197,620 of record JBAMMX010000027.1, on the reverse strand, counting down.
AGCATATAATGGCTTCTCTAAAACAAGGCTGGAACCGCTTACCTCAAGAGTTTGCGATGGTGGGGGTGTGCTGCAAATTGTCAAAGCGAAACCTAGTCCTTGCCTCTCTAGCTCAGCCAAGTCTTCAATGGGAGGTTTAAGCCTAGTTGCCTTGGCTATAGCCTCATACTCCTCTTTAGTTCCACCTTCCAGAAATGACCCAACAAGCTGTCCCTTATTAACCCAATAAGCTCCGAAAGTGTTTCCTGAGAAATCACCAAAATGGACAACATCACCTGCACTGTCCCCGTAGAACTGCCATGAAAATGCAAAGACTCTGGAGTAGAAAAATGGTAGGTAGTCAAAATCTTCTGTTTTGTTTGGATCCATGATTGCAGCAACAGCATGTCTTGCCGACTTTCGAGCTGAGTCAACATGTTCAAGCCTTCGGATTTCACCAAAAAGTTTGACCGGAAATGCAGCAACATCCCCGACAGCAAAGACAGAACTATTGCTTGATTGCATATGCCCATTCACCTTTATCCCACCCTTCTCCAATGTTAGTTGACCTTCAAACAGGCTAGTGTTTGGACGAATGCCTATTCCCACCACAACCATGTCTGCAGGCAGCCGACTTCCATCCTTGAGATTTACACCCGTGACCTACAATACATAATATTATATTAAATTTCCATGTCATTTGACAATAACCCAAGCAAAAAAAAGGGCAATGCTCCCACCAATAAAAGAAAAGATTATTTAGAATTATCATTAATATGATAATTTTGAAACTGTAAGCACCAAACACGATCAAATTATCATCCGTCAAGATCTTGTGGAAGCAAAGAATTTACCTTCCCATCAGAGTCGATATCAAATGATGACAAGACGGTTCCTTTCACAAACTTTACTCCCTTGGACTTGTAATAATCTTCATAGGAACTTGCAATCTTCGGTGTAAATAATCGAGCCACTACAATAGGTAAAAGAGATGTGTTGTAAGCACAACAAGCATCTCGCCAAACTTTACAGCAGGCAAATCTGGACAAATAAAAAAGTAACTTTCTGCTGGAAGAGACACAGATAGACCCAAAAAAAAAAAAAAAAAAAAATCCACAATTTGATGACCACCTAAAAATCAAAAAAGAACTGGCTTGTGTAGTGCTTCCAGGGATTTGATTCTATCACATTTTATATGACTATTTTAGAATGAAAGTATTCTCTTTTCCAAAATTTCAGGGCAATTCAATTTTCATGCAACATTAGTTTGGCTCTCCAAATTAGTAGAGTGCAGTTATGCTACAGTAATACCGTGCCTTCTGTCAGTGATACTAGCACAACATTTTCTTTTCCTATAATTTAGCACTTAATAAGGTCATCAAAGTCCATGATATCTATTAGTTCTACAATTCCATTCATAAATTGGGTTGGCTTACAAAGTTCTAGTTTTATTATTCAGTGAAATAACTTACAGGTTGCAGCCCAAAAAAAAAAAAAAGCATTTTGCTCAACTGTCAACAAGGTAAAAACAAAAGGAATCCATTTTCTGGATCCATATTTTAGTTTCTGAAGGAGAGGAACAGAGCTGCAGCAGGACCAGCCTCTCTGCTCATGGTAAGGCTATGTACATCTATAACCCTCTTCACATCCTACGGCAGTGGGATGAGAGCCTTCCTTATTAGAGCCTTAAAAATGGAACAGCGCACTATAGAATAGCACAGATTTGTTTTTGAAAAATATGCATAAGATACTTGCTCACATGCATGTTCAAAATTATTATATATCTTAAGAAGAATTTCACTACATGCCGAAAATTAAAATTTTAATAAAATGAGTTCTAGAATTCAGAATTACAAAAAGAAGAAACCATACCAGAAAAGACACTTACTGCAATGTGCTTCAGGAAAGACCATAGTCACTGCTATTTTGTTAATCGCCAAAGAAGCAGCACATTCCATTCCTATGTAGCCACCGCCAATGACAACAGCATTGCCACCGGCACCAGACTTCATCACATCGACAAGCCTGGTTGCATCGGCCAAATCACGTAAATAACATACATTGTCACAGTCTGACCCATTCAATCCAAATTCTTCAAGCTTCAAAGCCTATAATTATGCAGATTTATCAGCATAATAATCTGATTATACATCACATCAAAATTAGCTTCCACTGCAATACTCACAAGTAGGCCAACTCTCAACCTTTGCAAAGCTTCACTGGGCACCAGGAGGGGGGGGGGACTCAAGCTTTGATCATGCGTATGGGAGTTCAATCTTAATTAAAACATAATTATTACATGATTGTATTTTCATTTCAATACAACTGAATGAATTCAGGGGCCATATCTCAACATGCAAACATAATCATTGATGCATAGCAAAATTCATCTACTCACACATATACAGGATGCTATAAAATGCATGTTACATTACGAAGTCAGCCACAGGGTCAGCAGTAAAATGACTTGAATTCGGGAATATGGGGCCATCCAGTTGTAAAGTTTTCTAGAGTTTTTCCAAAGTTTATTTATAATGGAGATATGAGAACATACCTTTCTGACAAGATGCAGCCAATCAACTAAAACATTGAAAATTTAACCCATATATCTAATATCCATAGATGTATAGCAGACACCACCAGCTATCATTCCTTTAAGGAATCTTCAGATAAGATAATTATTCACCCTTAGCTAAAGCAGTAGTTGAAAGAAGGCCAAGGTAAATAGAAAGGACTGCTGTGAACCGTTTCCATGCATTAAACATATCTTATCCTCTATATTCTATTTCTTCAATTATTAATTTAATGCCCTTTTTAAATAGAGCTGGAGGTTCCAGTCCTACAACCACTTGTTCAAAATAATTTTTTCAAGACAGAAAAGAAGAATAACACCACGTTAGTTATTCATCTTTCAGATGAACTCTAGTTTTCCACCTAAAGTGAGAGATGCTATAGAACGAAATAAATATTCAATGCAATAAAGGTACAAGGATGTGTTTCAATACCCGAGCACCTGTTGCTACAATGAGAATCTTGTAACTTATAGTTTCGCCTGTTGCTGTTAAAAGTGTCTTCCTCCTTAAGTCAGCAGACTTCACTCGAGTTCCAAGAACCAGCTCAATTCCTAAAGAGAAAAGAAAGAAAGTTAACTCAAGCTCCAATGACAGTGGCTGTTTTCTTTTTCTTTTCTTTTTTTTTCTTTTTTAAAAAGAATGACTCACTGTTCATGCCTCTTCAGCCTCATAATTTTAATTTTCTTTTCCATCAGAGCATATATTATTTAGGAGAGAAAGAACCTCAAGAAAAAATGCAAATTATTAACTAAGGCTAATTGTATTGCATGAATCAAACCAAAGCAACATTACTACAAGTAATATTACAAGTCACATAATACAAAGCAAGAACTATAATTACCAAACCTGTCCCTAGTAAATGATTTAGAAAATGCTAAGCAAGAAAATTACCATGTTCCTTGTACCACTTTGGAGTCAGCCTTTCCTCATTAGCACCAACGCAAGTATGAAATGATGGAAGCCGTGCAGGGGCTGCATACAGAGGTCCTGTTATTACTGAATTTAAGGAAGGAATCAATCTGTGAATAAAAACAACCTTCCGGAAGTAAGAATCCCTTGCTCAATGCTGGTCTTTCGTAAGGCACAACCTGAAAAATTACCAAAATAATTAAAAATCTAATACTCATAATATCATATATTCACTACTAGAATGACGAAACAGGCAATTTCTACAACTTGAAGAAATTTGTGTTTTAAATAGACCCTTGGGTTGATGCTTTCTAAGGTTGACATGTAGGCAGCAGAACGAAATAAACATTAACAAAAACAATAACTTGAGGCTTAATCCCAAAATTTGGGATCGACCGTGAGAGACAAATATAAGATAGAAAAAAATATATATATACAATAGTAATAATAAGAAAAAATAATAATAGTATTAAATATATATATAATATACATACACATACGCACCCACACTACCCAGAGAGAGAGAGAGAGAGAGAGAGAGAGAGAGAGAGAGAGAGAGAGGTGATGATCTAACATGTCCTAATCCCCCTACGCCACTAGTTCTTATCTGAAATTATCTCTTCAATTAACCCTTTAAATGTCATATCTTTGCGAATATATTACATCCATATTTTTAACGATCTATCTCGTCATTTGACTAAATCTTCTATATTCAAACTCTCAATTTTCCTAACTGATACGTCTTTTACTCTTCATTGTATATGTCCAAATCATTTCAAATGATATTCTTGCATCTTATCCATAACCGAGTTCACTCCTAATTTAGAATGTATATCTTCATTTCTAATCCTATCTTTCTTAATTTTATCACACATTCACTTTAACATTCTCATTTCAGCAACAGTCATTTTTTGTTCTTATTGTTATTTAATAACCCAACATTCGATATCAATAGTGCAAATCTTACTGCCGTTCTATAAAACTTTCCTTTCAAATGTGGTGACATCATACAATCACAAAGAACTTCAGATACCTTTCTCCACTTCATTCAACCCATTGGAATCCTATGATTTACATCCTCATCTACGTTAGTTTCGTTTTGAATGACGGACCCTAAATATTTAAAGCATTCACTTTTCAGTATATCCTACCCTTCTAACTTGATCGTTTCTTTATTATTCTGATACTTGCCACTAAAAATGCAACTCATATACTCAGTTTTCGACCAACTTAATTTAAATCCTCTGGATTCTAATATCTCTCCATAACTCCAATTTCGCACTAATACCCTCTCTAGTTTCATTGATTAGCATTATATTATCGACAAAGAATATACACTATAGTATTTTATGTTGGATGTTCATTATGATCTCATCTATTACTATTGTAAAAAGGATAGGATTCAATACTGATCCTTGATGAAATCCAATGCTAATTAGAAAACTATCACTTACACCTCCACAAGTTTTTACATTAGTAATAGCTCCGTTATACATATCTTTAATGAGATTAATATATCTAACAGAAATTTCTTTCTTCATCAATGCCCACCACAATATGTTTCTAGGAAATCTATTATATGCTTTTTCCAAATCAATGAATACCATGTGTAAATCTCTCTTTGAACTCTAAATATTTCCATCGACTTAATATAAATCCAAATTGATTCTGAGTCGCACTTAAATTAAAGCAAAAAGATTTTATCCGGCCAAGGGTTCTTGTTGAACTCACTGGAGTAAACCACACTTCCAAACAACATGTCACATTATTTGGGAAATTCCAAAAGCCTTCGCATCCTTTTTCATGCCCTTTCAGCAACTAAGACTCCATTAACGGTTTTAATGCTTATCCGAACTGCTTAAAATTTAAAATGTAGCATCACGTTTCCAAGTAAGAAATAATGCACTTTAGCCAATTTCCACCGAGTTTACAAAGAAAAAATGGTTATGGAGCTATTGCTAGCCCAGACCTGTAGCTCATAATTCTGAAGCTGGAAACACTATGTCGGATACACCTAGTACTTCCAACAATAGATATGAAGTCAAATTTGCTAGATGACAGTTAAGGATCTGCACATTCGCTAGCATATTCACTGGCTTTAACCATCATAGACATGTAGGACACAAATTTCATTGATGCCCTAATTGGGTATCTAATTAAGCCTAATAAAATTCTAAATTCTACAAAATACCCACTAAAATTAAACAACAAATTGCTATTAAACTGAATCCATTTTATGCGTCTCTCTTAAAGAAAGAAGTCCAACAATGAAAATCAAACAATCAAATGAAGCAAATAACCATAATACCAGATAACAATGAGAACCCACAAACCAAAATTCATAATTACCATGAGACATTGGCTTTTATCTTTAAATTTGTTAGAATCTGTCATTATTAGATATGAGAAAAATTAATTGGTCAAATTAAAAGTCAAGAATCCTTTTGCCCATTTTGAGAAACACAGCCAACAAATGAGTGAATGATTCAAAACAATTGCCCTCACGCCAAGAGAGCGAGAGAAAGAGAGAAAGAGAGAGAGATTACATGTTCTTCAGAGATGATACATAGTTCACCGGGAGAGAGGCCTCTCTTAGTGAACTCAAGAGCAGCGTAACCTGCAGCAACTCCTCCACCTAGTATCACATACACAAATGCTCTTCCCATGCCCTCTCTCTCTCTCTCTCTCTCTCTCTCTCTCTACCTGGGAGACAGTTTTCCTCGTTGAATAAAACCCCTCCTTTCTCAACCTATACAATACGAGGCAAAGAATGGTTCTCGAGTCAAGGCCAGGAAGGAAAATTCGATTTTCCGCCTAAATTTACCATTAAATCCTTATTATTTGCTACTTCACAACCACTCAACATCTTTAATCAGATCCGTTGATCATGATCTTGCGGTTGATATTTTCTGATCAAATTAGGTCGGTTCTAAATTATAATTTGCCACGCTAAGGAATCGTCTCGGTTTTGTGGAATCCACTTTGGTTGGTAATGACGAATCAAGTTTCGCCACGTGGAAAAGCTGTTGAAAAATGTGACGCCTTTAGCCGTTTGAGCAGAAGCACAGGCCTCGTATAACTGAATTGTGGATCAAGCTTCCTAGGCTATCCATAGAAAAATTATAAAAAATAAAAAATAAAAAAAAATTATATGGATGAGGCTTTGGTATATCCATCACCACAAAAGCCCATTCATCTGCATCTCTATCTATCTTCATTGAACTTTTTGGACGGAAGTGGGCTGTGGTAGCCACGTTTGTAAGTTATCTGTTGATAGATAAAGGGTGGTATTTATTTGAATTTGTATTTATTCATTCATTTTTTTTTTTGAGTTTGTAAAATTAAGTTTTGGATGGTAAGGTATTGCAGAATATTAAAAATAATTGAGATTAATCGGACACATCTCAAAATATTCTGGATAAAAAAATGAGTTTAGACGATGTTATATTGTATGATATATAATACACTTGAATTTTAATTTGAATAGTTAAAACAAGTTAAATGAAATTGAACTATAATCTATTTTGAAATAATTCAGATTATATATGAGTGACAAGTTTACATGATTTTTTTGGGTTTGTTACATAATAATGATACAATTTATAATTTTTTTATATATTACGAGTTATTTATTGTGCTTAATGTGAGCAAGGAGAATGCGAATTCACCCTGCTAAATAATTTGCCATTTAACAGCTTTATATTTCTTTGCCCAACATTTTTGAGAGATACCCTTCTGTCTGTCTGTGTGTGTGTGTTTGTGTGTGATTTTTCCTGGAATTTTTTTTTTTGTGTTAATCAGTATTCAGAATCATTTTGATTAATCTAATTCAAATGTTATTGTGCCTAATTTAGAGAGAATCTCTTTCAAGATAATATTTTTTACTCTTAAATTTTAAATTTAAGATTTAATTAAAAAATTTAATATTTTTATCTACTATACTGACCCGTCCATCGGTGGTTTTCCCTAGATTTGATTGCTTAGGAGGTGCCGAGAGTCCTCACTAGGCCATGGGGCAAAATTGCAACGGGCCTAGTACGGATATGAGTGCAAGACAGATGAGCTGCACACTTTCATATTAGGCCCAAGCATGAAGTCATAAAGCATGGATAGGAAGAGTCGCCCATTACTTGTGGCCCACTTCACATTTTAACAAGGGAGGGACATAAAATCTGGTAATTTTTTCTTGATGAGAAGGAGCTATAAACATAGCAATTTATCCAAGTGTTTTCATTCACTACAAAATATATGATTAAATCATAATTACTGCCTAATTAAAATATTACAAGATAATGTAGAATAATTGGAAATGTTGTCATCAAACCCTTCTTGTTGATGAAATAGTCAATGGATGAAAATGCAAATGTTCTAATGTGGATTTAAGATGGTTTATTAGGTCGATTAATGAATTAGTAAAGCATACCAAACTCTCATGGGTGTAGCGGAAGGGTATTGCATTCCCTTAACCCTAAGTCTCGGATTCGAGCTATGAGAATGGAGAAATGAGATTTGAGAGAGTCAATCCCTTAATGAGTACTACAGTATTTGGATCGGATTAGTTAGATAAAATCCAGATACCAGTTTGTGAAAAAAAGAAAAAATGAATTAGTGAAGCATTGAGCCTTTAGAGAGGTCCATTAATGAACTTAACGAAAGCCTAATCTCAATTGGGCTTTTATTTAGATTAAGGGACAGTGACCCATTCTTGTGGCTTATTTTCCACATCTTTGCCCACGTTTTGAAAGCCATGGCCGACCAATCACGTGAGTTTTCCTTATCCAACACATGACAGTAGGAACACCACTTATGTCCTGTGCTGTGCTTTCGAAAGAGATTTTTGGCATTCAAAACATGTGACTTTTAAAATAATGTGAGGCTGAAAATTGGATGGGTGAGTCCCCCACGAGTTAGGTTGCACTTAAAGCCCATAACAAACGTCCCTTTATTGTTTGCTATTTATACATATACAAAGAGTTGTATTTAACATGTAGGAGTTCCACGTCGTGTTCTTTGATTTATGCACTAGTGTGTGTGTGCGTGTGAGAGAGAGAGAGAGAGAGGTTTTGAAGTTTGTTTGAAACTTCGAGATGTTTATGGGGTGAAGAAAGCTCTTTGTGATGAGGAGGATGAGAGAGGGTTGAGTTGGGATTCATTGTCATTGCTAGCACAACGTCATCAAAAGGACCTAACTTTCTTTGTTTGTTTGTTTGTCCAAGAAGAAAATTCCTAGAATTATCGTGGCTGATGCTGCCCATTAAAATGTGAAAGAAAGAAAAATCAAGAAAAAAGTGTTTTCGTGTATGAAAATCATTAAAGAATAATAGTGATTTGTAACATTATTCTTTAGATATATTACATTCATAAAGCATAGTAGTTCATAAAATTTTACCATCTCACATCACATTACTTAAAAGACAATGCGACCTAGACTCCCTCCCTCCCTCTCTCTCTTACACACACACAAAACTTAGGATGCTAGGCAAAGGCATATTTCTTGGGAATCATTAAAAAACTTGATAAAACCAAAGTCACAAAGCATGTGGTTTCACGTTCAACAAGTGGACGTGAAGGATGGAGAGGCATGTGAAGACTTCCCTTATGACCACTCAACAGGGTTAGGCTCACGTCGAACTTCATATTTGCATGGCTATACCCAAATATGGTTAACATGAAAAGGATCTGATTGAATTTGCCAAAAAATAACTCCATATTACCTTTACATGTGTCATCTTTCTATAGGTACAGTTAGGCAGCTCCAAGCACATCTTTATTTTGATTGTTCTAGATGCAATGGCACATACCATTCCTAGGTAATATACATCTCATGCATGCGTAAATTGAGAGAGAGAGAGAATTGTATAATCACGTAAGGTTTTTTAAGAATAATAGTTCTCAAAATGTGCCTGAATCAGACTGTATATAAATATTCAGTGTATATAAATTAAAGAAGAGTTGAAGTTTTACGACGATTATTAAGGTATATACATTACTAGAAAAATTGTAAAACAAACTCCAATGTATAGCATAACTTGATTCATAGGGTATAGATTTCCCCAATTCTATTACATTCACTCTTACCATGGCTTATATTGAAAACCTTATAAAACTGAAGTACTACATATAAACAAACCTAATGCAAATCCAAATTAGTATATATGATAATATTTTGGGTAAGTCACCACCCCCCCTCATAAGATATGGATTATTTTCCATATTTAGTCACCATTAAGTAACTGCATAGACCATAAATCCTCCATGTTCCAAAAGCTGTCGTTGGAGACAGAGGGTGGTATGGTAGTAGCCGGATAGGCCTCGAGGTGTGGAGGAGGATACGTTGGAGGAGAGTAGGATTCGATTTCCGATAACATGCAAGTAGTCGATGTTGTGTGAGTTGTGCTTGCTTGTCCATGAACATTAATCTCCGAACTCTGATGATGATGATGATGATGATGACCGCGTAGGGTTTCAGCTTGCTTAATGTGCTTTTGAATCCTGGTCCTCCAATAGTTTTTTATTTCATTATCCGTTCTTCCCGGTAAGTGTTTTGCAATTTTGGACCACCTATATGTATTGATAAATTATTAATCAAAAAATAAAATTATTGTGACAATTTTATCAATGACAAATATAATATATATATATATATATATATATATATATATATATATATATTTCCTACACTAACATGCATTATACTAACATTCTCGTAGCTTATGAATAAAGAAATATTTACTTTTGAATCAATCAAAAATATTCTCCAAAAGATTAATTTGGTGAAATTTTCTAAAATATTTTCCAAAAAATAATTGAATCACACAAATGTTTTTTCTTATTTTTTCTAAAAAAAAAAAAAGCTTTTTTTTTTCCCTAGTGGGTGATCATTAGTATTAAAGGGTCATGTTCCATGGTTCAAAGTTAAAGTCATACGTGTGAATGAACAGTAATTGGGTGGTGGGGATGTTGAAATGTCACTCAAAGGTTTAAAAGAAAAAAAAAATGACAAAAAGAAAACAAAACATACCAAAGAGTGTCCAAGAGAAGTCACATTCATCATTCATCTATTTCCCCTTTCCAAAACGCCTTTTTATGGAACCTAAGGTTTTAAGGTTTTTGCTTAGGTCATGAATTTTTTTTTTTTTTTGGTTACATTGGGATATGAACCCAGAATCATCAAGTTCAGGGAGGACCTTTGGGAACTACTTAAGTCATAAATATAAATAGGATTAACACCCGAATGTTAATTATGAAAAATGTTTATTGATTGAACTTGTTTTAAGAGTAGTTGCCTAACTCCTTTTTCTTAGAGAGAGAGAGAGAGAGAGAAGCAAGTACAGGTTGAAGGGACAAAATATTTGTTGATAAGAGATGTCCTTAGACAAATTGAGAGGGAGGAGAGTCGACTCTTCCTTTTAAGGATGAGCTTTAAATCAATGGGGACCCTTTGTCCATAACAGCCCGAAGCAATATGGTTTATGTCCACCTCAGGAAAAGCAGACAAAACAAAGAGGGGGGTAGAGAGAGAGAGAGAGAGAGCACGTGAGGAAATAAGAAGGCCTGGGAATTAGGGTAGAGCTAAAAATAGCCCAAGCTTGGAAAGCTTTGCAATCAACAACGTGCCATTTCACTTTATTTCCATGAATTGCTAGAAATCAGAATGTGAATGGTATATTTAGGATCTATGCCCTTCACTTTATTTCCATGAATTGCAAAATAAAATCCATGAATACCGCATAATTTATTTTTTTTTAAAAAAGAATTATTAGCTAAATCCGAGTTATAATTTGTCCTTTGAGGATTTCTTTGTAAAAAAGTTTTGTAATTAGGATAAAAAAAAATTTACTTTTACCCATCAACACAGTTAGAAAAAAAAAAAAGATAAAATGCATGTGGTTTACTTGATTTTAACTTGTGAGATGGCCAAATTCTAGCTCTTCTCAAAGGTAAAATTAACTCCCCCCGAAAAAAAAGAACAAAAAATATAGATTAAAAAGAGTGAAATTAGTTCATACTTTTATGAAATCCTTATGAAATTTTCTTCTAAAAAATATATATATATTTTTTATCTTTTTTCGTTATGACGGTAGAGCCATTGGAGAGGCACACTTACTCCATCATAGAGTCAAAAATCAAGCGAAAAAGGAAAAAGAAATATAATGTATACATAAAACTAGTACTAGAAATATGTGAAACATTTCAAGCATAGAATATATTAATTATACAACATGGAATAGATGAGAAGGAAAAAATAAAGGAAGATACAAACTTCCAAAATGAAATTAAAAGAATAAAAAAGGGAAGAGCAAAGCATGATGTGAAGGAGAAAAATTTTCAGCCACAAATATTCCAAATCCCCACATGCTCTAATTCTCTCTCTCCCTCACTCTCTCTCTATCAAGGAGTAATACTCCACATTGAGTTGCATATATGGGGTTTCCCTGGCCTTTCATATTCATGTTACTAATGGAAATAACTTTGTGGCTCTTCTTCCTCCTCAAGATTATGAAGAATCAATTTCTTGGTCTAGAATTGTCTGAAGATGTAATGTGAGCGAGAGAGAGAGAGAGAGATTCTCTATATAATATTTGTTTTTCTAAATTTGCTATTCAAAAAACACTTGAACAAACTCACCTATTTCCGTACTTGGCATGAAGTTCCATGATCAAGAGCTGTTCATCAGGAGTGATATTACCTCTACGAACATCGGGTCGCAAGTAGTTGAGCCATCGGAGCCTGCAACTCTTACCAGTACGTTTGAGACCTAGAAAGAAAAAGATATAGTTAACAAAAACAAAGGTTGGTTATTGATTATTTTAAGGTTTAACAAGGTAGTATCTCTTTTTTTAAAAAAAATAATATGGAGAGAGAAAAAGTTTATATTATAACATGCAATATGAGAACATATATGAACTATGTAAAAGAACTCTTGAAGATACGTGGACAATAGACTATATATGGATTATGAAGATGAGCATACCAGCCGATCGAGCTAGAGAGTTCCAAACACCTTCACCATGATTTGCAATATAGTTTATGAGAATCAAGTCTTCTTCCATGGTCCATGGCCCTTTCCTCACTTCAACATCTTGAGAGTTGGATGGCTTTTTATCCATGGAGAGAGAGAGAGAGAGAGAGAGAGAGAGAAGGTGGTGAAGAAAACTAATGAGGTAGGGTGAAGTTGATAATGGCGGTAGCTGTTGGTTTTATAGAGTTGGTCTAAGTTAATTTTCCTCCATAATCATTTGTTTAGTACACATTAACACAAAGTAGCTTTTTGGATTAACCCTTAATTCTAGAAAAGCTAGTTATGCATGGTATATAGAGAAACACGTTCATGCATGATTGATCATGATCATGATCAATATTAATGCATGTTGATCATGCTTGACCACATGCAATATTCTTTTTATCATATAGATTATCCACTTTGATTAAATACTTTTAAATGTCATTAATACCCATGTAAATTCAGTGTAAAAAAATCAATGAGGACTTGTAAACATGTGCATGTAAATCTCCCTCTCTCTCTCTCTCCCCTCCCCTTTTTTTCTCAATAGGACAAGGGAGGGGGGGAAAAAGAAGGAATAATATCATGTGCAATTGCCTAGCCTTCGAAGACTTCTTAGACTAGAAATTTTAAAAATCCAAACTCAAATTATCCGAAAAAAAAAAATAGATATTTTAAGCGGCCTTAGAACATACAAATTAATACTTCACAAAAATAACTATTTTATAACAATATCATTTTGGTTTTGAAGATTTTTTTAAAATTTTTTTATTATCGTTGATGTTCCAATGAAATTAATGAAATTGAACACTAAACACCGAAAAATATCAAATCATGAAAATGAAGAAAAAACACAGAAATATATTAGTCATCTTGCCTTTGATATCAATAATAAAATTCTTTATTAATACAATGCTGAAAAATATTATACGTGTCGAGAAGAAATTGTTAATTTTTTTTTTCCATTTTGTAAGAGCAAAATGTAGAAAAAGAAAAAAAAAAAAGATATTTTCTAACTCATCTGGCAAAATAGATACATAAATGAAACAATAACATTATATATTTGTTCCTTCATCTAAGTTAGATAACGGTTTTTTTTTTTAATGGTTTTAACAAACTGGTATTCGGGCTTTACTTGATTAATCCAATCTCAGTTCTATGGGATCCATTGAGAATTGATTATCTCAAATTTTTTTTCTCTATTTTCAAGACTTGAATTCAAAACCACTGATTAAGCGAGTAGAGTGTCCAAACATTTAATCCGAAGAAGTTTGGTGTTAGGTAACGGTTTTGTCACTAGACTCATGGGGGACGATATATTTTCTTTGTGATAGTGATGAACCATGAGATGGGGGTAACATTTATAAATGAAATTAATATAATTTTCCACAGTAGAACCAAAAAAATCATGGGCTCATCATTTTGTTGAAGAAAAATTGAAAAAAAAAAAAATCAACCTCATCCAACCTCCTCGCTCTCTCTATATATACATTTCTAAATATTAATTTCGAAGTGCGCGTATATTGAATATGTATGAAGTATAGATGAATAAATATTGAAATATGTATAAGGATGTATATGGAAAGAAATGGGTAATTTTAAAAAATACAAATCCAAATAGATAAGGGATAGATATAGTAATAAAGAAGAGAGAGATTTAAAAGTTTAATAAAATGTATGAAAGTAATATAGATATTTATTTTTTAAAAATTGATTAAAAAATGATTTTTTTAGATACATAATTATATATATATATATATTATTGATATCAATTGTAGATTACAGATATATTATAGATATGTAAAAGAGGAACTCGAAGGTCGAAAAATGTGTGGATATCTTTTCGTAGTCATTTTATCATCGGGAGGTATTGATCCTGGCGAGACACCAACATGACCCATGTTCCATAACATCCAATAAACAATGGGGATAGCACAGTACCAACACGGATAGTTACTGTAATGGATAGATTACTATATTTCTTAACCAAGATCACAAGTTCGAATCACGATTTGGTCATGGAATTGATTACATTGGGAAACTCCTACCTCTTAAAAGGGAGTTCAATCGAGTCAATCTAAATTAATCAAGATGAGATTCTAAATATTGGATCGTGGTATGAGTAAGGGCACCAAAAGTGAAAAAAAGGGATAACACTGTGACCCTGTTACCTAACATTGTATGATGAGCAAATGACATGAAAAGACACATTAATATGAAACGAATTCGAGTCTTTTTCATGCATAAAAAAGAAAGAAAGAAAAAAGGAGAAAAATGTAACTTTCATTTATAAAATCATATTTTTTGTCATTTTTGTTTTTAGCGTTAAAAATGTTATACGTGAAAAGACACAAGAAGTTAAGTCGAGATACCTTGAATTTCCTAAACAAACCTTAAGCACTATTATTCTTTGCGATCATTTCAACTGATATTGAGAGCGGAAAATTCATGAAACCATTATATTAACTGTAAGATCCATTGAGAAGTTGGCTCACTCAAATCTTTTTTCTCAATTTTTAAGGAATAGAGCGTTCGACCAGTCAATCTAAAGGAATTTGATAAAATTAAAATCAAGGAGTAGTATTTTCATATTTTGTGAGAGAATAGGAGCTGAAGACAACATTTTGTA